>CADDXX010000494.1:73057-334242 GCA_902810485.1 Alauda arvensis
CTTCCTGAAATGACACCAATTAGTGAGGCACAAAGCATCAGTTATTAGTAAATGATGAATAGCACTTATTAGCACTTATGCCTTTTGAATGACTGAAAATATTTTTTTTAATTTTTTTTGTTTTAATTTAAGGAAAAATCCTTTTAGATAGAAATGAGGGATTATTTGACCTGATCTATACTTAATATGTTTGAATATTATTAATATCCACCATTTTCCTAGATACTTGATTGAATGTAGTCTGAAGTTTGTTACAATGGATTTCTTTGGAAAGCTGTAAAATAACTTTGTAATTAAATCCAGGGGAAGTATATATAGGAATTACTTCAGAATAGTTTTCTCTTGAATTACCAGGACACCATACAAATAAAATAAAGCATTAGGATATTGCCTGTCAAAATAGCTATTTCCCTTACTATTTCACTGKGTGGAAAATTCTAAATGTATATGGAATGGAAGGTGAGTTGGAATGTAACCAACACTGTATTTCTTTCCTGAACTGAACTGATAGAACACAGTCCTCTTGCACTCAAGGCTTTCCTTTTTTAGCTGGGCAGAAAAAGTGTTCAAGGAGAACTTAAAATGAAAATAATTTGTCAGTATAATCTGTATGAAATTTGGCATTTTAAAAAAATCAAGTTGAATGATTTGAAGGTGATCCTGATTTTATTGACAGTCCACTGAAAGTATTGGCTGTTGCAGAGTTGTTTTTTGTTGAAAACAAGGTTTGCAATACTRCAGTGAGTGTTGAGTGGCTTTAAAAGGTTGTGTTGCTCTGGCTGCTTATTGCAGCCCATTGATGGCATAATTTTGGTGAGGRCTGAGCAAAGGCTGAAGGGACTCTCTGTGTCTGCTGCCAGGGCTTGTGMTGTCCAGGTCAATACATGGTGGAGGACACAGTTTTTATTTGAAGGAAAAGCAGTTTTCTAAGGCAGATCATCCAAGAGACCCATGTTTTCCTTATTACCAGTGCACAAGTTCAATGTATGTAGTAATCCAAACATTTGATTCTTTTTAAATAGTGAATTTAAAAAAAAAMCAGGTTTTTTGAATCTCAAATTCTTCTTGAATTCTGATTTTTCAAAGCTGCTGAAAATCCCTTCATTATTCTCAATTTTTAACTCTCAGACAAAATAATACTTATTGTACAACACTGATCTGGGCTTATAATTCACATCTGATAGGCCATTAGTATGGTAATTAGTAATTGGTACAAGAGTTGTTAAAGTWGWAATAGACATCTGGTTTAATCAATTTGTCATTAAGGAAGTGYAAGTGTACAGGTAGCAATGGGAAAAGAAAATACCAGTGTGAGAGCTCAGAGCTCTCGCTGAGCTATCAACACAAAGCTAGGTTTGGAATTGGAATAGTGCCTCTTTATCTTGTTTGATATGGAGCACTGCTCAGTGCCCAACTTGCTCAAAATACCACACCCTGCTTTTATTTTAAAAGCTATTTTCAGAACCTTACAAATAACTGAAAGAAATGAAGCTACATTGTGCTGAAAACCCACTGATAGATATATCCATCAASTTCAGCTTGTGATATTCATATATTTTATTTACTGAGAAAGGGMAGAAAAGAATTTTTTATAGAGCAATAAGGAAAGACTAGGTGAGGTGGGTACTAAAGACACTGCTTGATAGAAATCTCCTGGTGATGGAAAGATTGCTTTTYTTTTCCTCTTATGGTCTCTAATAGATGAAATATGCATCTTCCTACTGCCATTTTCATTTTCTGTTTCCTCTTTCAGTCAATTGCCTACCTTTACATATAGATGAAAATTTAGCTGGAATAGTTATATTTCTGGTTTCAAAGTTAGGACATTTTGTTTCCCATTGCTGCCAGTTATTAGTTCTAAATTGCTTCAGCAGTTGCCAAGAGTATTAGAAGAATGCACACAGAAGATTAAAGCTATGCACAGACAGAACTAAGAAATGTGTTTTGGTAGTAAGACTTGAGAGTGAGAAACGCATTAGTCCTCATTTATTTTCCCATGAAGTTTTTGGTAATTATGTGGACTGTGCACATCCATTGCACAGTGCTAAATTGTGCTTRAGGAGTCCCCATGCTGAGGAACCTGCCAGCACACTTGCATTCTGCTGCAGCTGCATGTGCAGACAGCTGGCAGTCAAGCAGGTTTTCTTGTATTTATTGAATCTTCTGTCCATCCCAACCTTGTCTGTGCATTTGCTGCAGGAGAGCCCCTGTTCTCCTGCTTCCCCACATCCCAAGTACAGGCAGTGCTGGAGSAGCTTTCTGTGCCACTCCTGCATTAACTGGGTAACTGAAATGAGATATTAATTCCATTCTTGGCATGGTTCGGTAGATAAAGGGGCTGCAAGCAACCTTTTGGAGTTGCTTAGAAAGCTGTAGGTATCTGAGTTGTACTTTTACAGCCTCCTGTTTTTCCTTATGTTATTAAATTGTGCTGCTTTCAGAAATGTGGTTGAAGTCCTATCCCTCATGTGGTCACTGAAGAGGAATTTTAAGAGGAATTTTTATTTAAGAGGAATATTTTTTTCCACTCCTGTTTAAAAGTTGGGAGATAGACTTCCTGGGATAATGAATTCTGCAGGCAGAACATACATAAGCACCTGTGTCTACATAAACATCTTGTTTTCTTTGCCTTCATTCTTAGCCTGCATTATCATGTAAATGGCATGAAATAATGAAAACTTGCAAAGACTGTAAGTTACAATAAACATAACTGAAAAGTATGKGGAGTATTTTACCTCTTAAAGGTAAACTCACAATATTTGATGCAAAAAGTAAATTCTCCATCACATGTAAGGTATTTTCAGGGAATGATAACTGATAAGGCAAGAAGAAATAACATAGGACCAATTCYATCTGTACTCACCAGCTGAAAGATAATAATATCTTAATWTTAGAAATGCCCCCTTATTCTTTTCTTCTTGAGTACTGAATAATCACCACTAGGAWGTATAAAATMTAAATTAAGCTGCACAACCTGTGCATGCTTTGAACTTTTTTTTTTCTTGTGGATGTATTGAAAAATAAGTGGTATTTATCAGCTGACTAGATAATGGGGCTGGGGAGCTTGATTACAAGGCCATAAATCAATCCAAGAACCTGATGATGTGCTAAACTTCAGCAGTGGAGCCTGAGTGGCTTAGATTATCACTTCAGAAGGATTGACTTAAAGATTTAGTTCTCCATCTCTATCTGTTATTTTTATATTACAAAAAAGGAATTTTTCAGCAATTTCAGAAAAGAACAAAGTACTAGAAGGCCTAGGAAAGCTGTTTTAAATAGTGTCAGGAGTCTGATTTAGAATCAAAGCAAACTTATAATCACATTTGAAAATTTGATCTGCCACAACACTTTTTTTTTTTTCTCAGTGTTGCACAGAGCAAAGATAAATTTAGGAATACTGGATTACAGCAGGGGGCCAAAGGGAGAGCAGCAAGATTGGCAAACCAACATATGGAATGTGTCAAAAAGGCCTCATTGTCCTGGAAGAGAAGATTTTGGGCTGCTCACAGAGAAGTGATAAGAATTAAAGGGTAAAGGAACAGTCAGATAGGCTGAAAGAGATTTAATAAATCAGATTTCATAAAGAAGACTAAAAAAAAAAAAAAATTGTCCTGGAAATGAGTTCTTACAAGATCCGTAAGGAGATAAGGGCAGCAATTACTCCCTAACAGCTGCTACAAAATCTAATCTTGTTCTCCTTTAGGTCATTTTATCCTCTCTCTTACGTAGAGTCTTGATTTAATCACAGAYTGGGGCCCTGATTCAGATAAATATTTTAATACATGGTAACACCTTATTCCTTAGGTTSAAGAGGGGATATTCCCTTGGTTTGGTGAGAATCAGGGACATAGGGTTTACTTTTGTTCCTCCTGCTCTTGGGAGGCTCATTGTAAAATGTCACATATGGGATTGCAGCAAGAGCCTCCCAAAACAAGTCCAGAAAGTTTTTTTCACTCCTGATACTTTGCTTCTCTTTGTTCATTCATTTTCCATATCTTTATTCTGTTTTGTGGTGTTTTCCGTACTTGGTAAAAAAGGGGTTTTTTGTGAGGAAAGGTAAAGCTGAAGGTGGCAAATGGTGGTTGTAAGAAATGAGAAATGTATAAATCAGTCCTTCATGTTGAACAGGAGCATTGTCTCTTCTATATTTATGAATAAAAGAAGAGGTGGTAGCACATCTAAACAGATGAACAGCTCCACTGCTGTTCACTGCCAACCACGTATAAGTTAAATAACTCTGAGATTCATTACTGGGAATTATGTAAATCCATTATTTGTGAAAGATGTTTTTTGGTTTCTTTTTTCCCTAAGAAAACACTTGTTTTTTTTAAGTATAGCTTTTTCTCTGTACTGTACTGTTTTTTTTCCATTTTATTTTGTTTCATTTTTTTATATTTTTATTCTCATTTTATTTTCTGTTTTATTTATACCACCCTGATGTGTATAAAATTAAATGCATTTCCCACCCCGTTTTTAGGGCAGAAAAAAGAAAAAAAACAACTTTTAGATGGTTTTGTTTTCTTAATTCTCTTGTCTTTTTGTCACTGACTTTCATCAAGCTGTTCCTGTACCATTACTTTATTGCTTTTGCTCTTACTTTTTTGGAAAACAGCTAAATATGTGATGTAATAAGTGATTTGACATTTGCCCTTCAGAGGCTTTGATTAGAGCTTTCTTTGTGCTCAGTTTTTTAGAGTTGCATTGGCCTGTTTTTCATTGTCTACTCAATGTTTTTAGAATGTTTCTGTGTGGTTGAAGTTCTGATATCATTACAGGCTGGTTTTTGACTTGTTGTTATTCCAGGTGAGGTTGATTGTTTTAACTGAAATATTTGAACCCGTGCATACCCTGCATGTGCCATCAGCCTTTGACAATTTTCTCAACCTAAGAATCTCTTGTGTCTTGTTTTTATTATGTTTGTGTCAAATGACATTTTCTGCAACAGGTGTCCTTTAAGTACTGGCCTTAAAATTGACTACAATGAATATTCAGCAAACAGTGGGAAAGGAAAGAATGAAAGCTGTTTTATAAATGTGGTAGAAGTTCTGATTGAATTATTCCAGTTATAGACAGGCCTAGAAATGGAAAAGAAGCATTCAGTAGTACAACCCAAAGATTATTCTAATACATCTTCTTCCTTCAGAGTGGATATATTGACTTTTATTCCAGATCTATCCAGCTTTCTGTATTTCTAGAGAGTGAATCATATTTGATATTCTGCAAGCTCATAATACAGTGAATTGTCATACAATCTATTAATACTATAATAACTAATATAATAATAAAATCTACCAGGTAACAAGTTGTATTAACATTGTTTTCTGCAAATTTAGCAGTCATAGCTAGAATTTGTGAATATTCCTTACAGAAAATTTTGATTCCTGGTTCCAGAATCCAAACCTGATTATAAACATTTTCTCCTGTATGGCAGGAGGTCATATGGTGCCCATGTTGTTTTTAAAACAGAACATTTCCCTGTAGTTCTTGTGTGTTTCCTATGAGATGTTTGTCAATGTAGTATTTTACCTTTTGAATGTGTGCTCATTCTTACAAATAATGTCAATATTATGAACCAAGGAATTCAAGATTGCTTATAAAACATTCTGCCATTTCAAAATTGATGTGATGCTCAAGATACTTCTCTAAAGTCACTCCTGAAGTAGAACTTTGAAATCAGAGGGTCATTCCAGTTAGATTTTCTTTAAAAATAAAATTCCAGAAGAAAAATTTAGAATGATTAGAGTGAATTAGTTTGATCTTTTTTCTACTCTGATAATTTCCAAAGAGGATTCACCTCATAGTGCATCTCTCTGCTGGGCTCTCAGATGATTTAGTTCTCTTACTTATGGAAAATGCAACAAGTACTTTGTTCTTCTGACATGATGGACCATTTCAGTCACCAGAATTATTTTTCAATTGACATTAAAATATTTTGCATTTCTAAGTTATGGTTAATGTTGCAGATTATAGCATAACTTTTGCATAACTTAGAAAACAAGTGAGAAAAAAATCCTTAGGAGTGTGAAAGCATCCAAGGAAAGGATTGGATTTTTAATATTTTAAAAATAAGTCTCTATAATGCAGAATATATATGTACACATAACTAATACATATTGTAACTGAATCTTTCCTCTTAGATACTAATTTTGATACTGTCAGTTAAAAAAAAAATCATAATATGAAACCATTGGCTAAATTATTGGACTGAGGGAGTTTATTATTCTTTGACTTAAGCAAAATGACTGGGGACAGATTTTCATGCTGGCACGTAGAACAAATTTAATTCAAACTGAGATGAAAGGTGGTTAATGTAATTGTAGCCTATTATCCTGTGCAGGCTTGAGTTAAGAAGCAAAGCAACAGACAGTCAGAAAATGATGGATAGAAAATAGAAATGCTCAAGGCTGCTGAAATAGAGACTTGTGAAGGGATTATGCCATAACTGTGCCCACACAATCTCTGCATCAGTAATATCCCACCTCTACTGTATGTTTGGATTAATAAACAGGAKTTTTGTATGCCTCCTGCATTCTCTTTTTCTCTCTGGGTCCTAGTTTACTAAATTTCATGACTAATTGGGATTTTTTCCCCCCTTARTCTACCTTCATCCGTTCTGGGCCTGCTGTAAAGCATTCAGTTTTCTTTTCTTTCTAAGCACTTTTTTCTTTGTTATCACACAGATAGGAAGGGGGTTGGCCACATAACTAGTTAGTCTTTGATCTTAAGCCCATCTAAGGGGGCTATTAAAAAAAAAACAAACCGTGGGATTTTTTTATTAGTGTATTTAATTAAAAAGTGGTAAATAGTCAGCTGTCAGGCTTTTCCACTGTGGGAGTGTCTGGTTTTTTTTCATGGCCCTTTAGATAGAGGTTTCATCTCTTAGGTGATCAGATGGGGTTTTTTCAGGACTGTGTTCTGGTAGATTACCTAGCTTTTATGATTCAATTTCATTTTTCAGAAGTATTTTTTTAATACCTACATATTTTGCATTGCAATCTTTTAAAAATTCTAAAGACATGTCTTGGTCTCCTCAGAATACATACAGAAAGGTGCTAACTTGTACTTCAAAGCATGTTAATTACAAAAGTCTTTCAATAGGTTTGKCACCCTTGGCATAGCCCAGGAAGCAAAGAAGGCACATTTTTTCCTCAGAAGTAACTGATCTTACCTGGTGTAATCCATGTCTCAGGTAATTCTATCAATAACCGGTTGAAGCATCAAAGTTTGATGCTTACAAAGTACAGGAGATCAATTACTGATCAGAAGTCCCACTAAAGCTGCTGTCTTAWGGCCTCTTTGCTGAAGGATTGAGTCTTTGAGGTGCATGGGATGGAATGATAAMATAGCTTTTAGAGGAGTGTAGGAGTTGGATTCCCAGTCCCTCCTGGCTGGAATGCAGGATTTCTCTCATCCATTGAGACTTGTATCACTGGAGGTCTTACAGGAGCTAAAAAATTCATTTTCTTTTCTCCTTCTGACATTTTTTAGGATAAGATTTTGTGCATTTGAAAAATGCTGTATTCTGTGAATTGCCCTCTGGGAAGCCTTTGGGATTACTTAAAGCTTCTGTCCAGTGCTGTACTCACACAGGAGCGAGCTCTGCTTTCCCTGGCAATCCTGTGCAGCCTGCCCATCAAACCCCATRGAAACACCATGGAGCAGGGCTGACAGAGCAAAACTCCTGCTGTGAAATACTTCACAGCCCCTGCCATGAGGCTGGAGTCTCATTTTGGGCAACTTTTTTTTTTCCTTTTACAACCATTCCTTTTAAGTTTTCTTCTTAAGGGTCCAATAACTTTTGGAGGAGTGCTGGCCAAGACTGGAAGTGTTGACAGTTACAGTATTGCTGCAACACAGACAGKAACACTTATTTACACTTCTTTGGCACTTCATAAAGAAGTATCAGTATCATCTCTGCTCCAGGAAATTCATGAGGTTATGTGCTATATTGGGCTGATGGGGATTTGGGCTCTTTATAGGCAAGMAGCCAGGGAAAAGCAGATGTGTGTATCTGACTAGATCCTTTTTCCAGCCACCCAGACATTTTTCTGTGTTCTATTCTTAATAGATATTTCTCTGTCTCTTGGATTGATATCTTTCTTTAATAAAGTCAAATAAAAGATGGTGCAGGTYAGATGGGGTGGATATCCTAGATATTAAAAAGGACTTTAAGAAAGGCCAGATATGCCCATAATGGAATTATGGTAGGCAATAACACATGAATTTGGTAACGCCTTGATATGMAGGGGTAGGGTAAAGAAAGTTCTTTTAGGCAGGAGGAGAACTTATCAGAATAACACACTGGATAGRTCTATAGGTATTGGAATGATCTGATGGACAAAAATACGGTATTGAAGACCTGCAGGTCAAGAAGGAAGCTACAAGTCTGGAAACTGTGATGTCTCCATGTTTGCTTTCTAATGATTCTCTGGGAATTTCTGTCGATGCCATAGGAAACAAGTATGGGAAGTAAAAGGTCTGCCTATCTCATCAGCAACAGGTACCTAAGTCAAGCAGGAATAATGAAAGTTACCTGAAAATGTCATTGCTAGAGTTTTGGCTTCCTAAGGGTGAGAATGATAGCTTGCCAATTGCAGTGTGTATTAAACATCTGTAGTATTTGTGCTTCATGTTTATATTCTAACTTGTCATTAGCACTGTAGAAATTGTTGCAAATAGAGCAGTAATTCAGATAATGTGACTGTTTTCTAAAATTCCCTAATACTGTATAGCTGACAGCCTAGAGAAAGCCAYGACACACTGATTTATTCATACCTTTGTCTTCATTTTACATTTAGTATTCTTGAACATCCATGTATAAGCAGCATTTGGCCATCACTGAGCTGCAATGTCCACTCCAAAAGGTGTGATGTGCTTTGCTTCTGAATTGTCATTTTTGTCTTGGCTGAGTCTGAATTTCCCATATTTTTGGAAGCATTAATTGCCATGTTGTGCTAAATTGTAGTCTTAAATGACAAGAAAATGACCCAAGTTCCCATACGTAATTTGAAGTAGAAAGACAAAAAGTAACTTGCCTGTATTTGTMCCATTTTCTGGAAATTATAGCGTCTGTATGGCATCCTGAAATACATACTTCTGAAATTGCCTTTTCCTTAAATTGCATCGAAATTACAGTCTTATATAAATAGTCATTTTGTTAAAAATCCCCAACACAACAAAAACAAACAAAAGAAACCCATCCCAGRATCTTGAAAACAAAGGGAAATGAATGCAAGGAAGATCAAATGCAARCAGATGAGAACTCTGTAATACCACAGCATTGAACTTTCTGCATTGAGATTGTGACTGAGTAGTTCTTTGCAATAATTCCCCTCAGAGACTGACCATAGATTAAATTCAACAGCAATAAACTATTTGTATTATAAACCATAGATTAAATTCAACAATAATAAAAGAGTCATGATATAATGCACATTTTTAAAAAACAAGCCATAAAATGTTTAATAGTTAAATATACTTACTACAAACACACTTTAGTARTAGTAAAATTTTACAATTCAGTGACGACTGATGAAAATGCAGTAAACCACTTGGGATTTAGTGTGTGTTTATRTATTTCTTTTTCATGTGGTCTACTTGATGAAGCCTATTACGATGCATTTGCTCTGTCTGTCAGGGCCTGTTAAAATATTTWATGTTCTGACGTGCTGCTTCTACTGCTCTTCATGAGAAATGGTTTCTAAACAACAGCAATGTACAAACACTCTTGGAAAGTGCCAGAACTGGAGTGAAGAGCTGATCACAGAATGGGTCAGAGCCATCCCAGAGCRCGTGGACAGGATTGTGTCCAGATGGTTCTGGAATATCTCCAGTGAGGGGAACTCTACAACCTCTCTATACAACCTGTTCCAGTGCACAGCAAATATTTATTTCGTATGGTCTTTAAGATCCCTTCCAAAACATTCTATGATTCTATGAATATTCTRTTGCTGATATTCAGTTAACATTTCGCACATTTCATCAATATTTGCCTTCTAAAAGGATTAAAAATGTGAATTTCGTGAACTTTTACTTGGTTTTTGAAAAGTTAAACATTTAGGAGGAGCTGCATTTCAGTTTAAGCAGTTAAACATTTTCATGGCTATTTTGCCATTGCTTCTTCTCTAAATCTTCCCTCTAAAAGGAAGGAAGTGGCAGAGGTACTCATGCTAATGTTCTTCAGAGTTGTGGTTCAGTTCAGTGTAAACATAGCCTTTTATTTTGAGTTAKGGGATATTCTAACATTGACTTTCTAAGGGCTGAGTAAYGTCTGAAGTGTCTGATATAGGTCAMAATGTGGGAGAAGAAATGTGGGTATTTCTCTGGCCAGACTTTGAAAGAACAGTGGGTGATAAGAGGGAAGTTTGCTTTTCCAAGTTCATTTTTTTGCATATATTCAWGTTTGTGCATCACTGCCAAAAACATGGCCATTTGTAGGGGAAGGAGTGCCAGAGGTAAAGGGTAAGGCCATGGACATGAGATTTGTCTTGTTCAGAGTAAGCAGCATCAAATCATTTGCATATAAAATGCATTTGGTGCCTTATTCATTAAGATTAACAGAGAGTTATCCAGCTATTCCTAATGATGGCTGTAAGTCACTTTTTTTTAGTTATTTCTAACTAAATAGAATCCAGACTTTATTAGAAAACTCTTCTTTTATATCCTAACCTTTTTTTCCTCTTAATTATATGATAAGTGACACCTCATTGAAAGCTTATTTTGTCCTGGAGTGCAATGGATTTTGTGATTTGAAATCTTTTTACTTCAAAGAGTATATAAGAACTCTATAGTATTAGTTATTTTTGATCTTGCAGGGAAGAAGGATTTGAATAGCATGAGGGGTCTGGAAACTGAAACCTYGCTTATGATGTTAGAATGTTTTACTTTTTTCTTTTGGTGAGATCAGCCTCGATTAAAAAAAAAAAATATTGCTGGCCTAGGCCTTTTTCATGAATTATGTGAGGAGGAGACAAATTGATCTACAGAAAAAACATTGTCTCAAGACATCGTTCTATGCACTTACAAGAAAAAAACCCAAATAAATCATTTCCCCACATTATTAAAAAGTTCTAACTGGAAACATAAATCCCAGTACCTTTTACCCTCTTAGGTTATCATTATCTTAAGAGGTAAGCTGATAATTCTTTATCTGAAGTTACTCATGGGTGGAAGGATCTTGGCAGTGTGAGAAGTGAAAGTGTCCAATTTCTGCATCAGAACCAAAGATCTGAGAGGTCTGTCTGGGTGGATATATGCAGTGTTAATGGAACATTGGGACAGTGTAGTACAGAGTACAGTGTCAATGCAGTCAAGAAGCACACTTCTATCTGTAAGAGAGATAAATTTGTATTTATGGATTAGAAGTTTGTCTATTTCACATATTTCACTTCAGTAAAAGAAAGATTATATTGCAGGATAAAAGATGTGAAAATTAACAATTTTCAGAGCATAACCTCTGAAAATCCCAAAGCAGTCATTAACATTGCTTACAAGACCTTTTTTTCATTAAATATGTCATCTGAGCTCAAGTATTGCATCCAAATCTTAGCACTTCTGTGGAAGGATGATGCTGTTTCAGAATCTTTTAAACATGTTTGAACTCCCACAACATGACACTGGCTGGTGTGTTGTAGGTGCTGGTTGTTAGGTCACTCCCTTTTTTGCTGCTGACCATGTCTCTTGTGGATGGACAGAAGATGTGGTTGTTCTTGGGCATTTCTGTGTCAAAGGTATGGACATAGGCTGGCCTAAATCAAGACCCAAGTCTTGACCACATCTAAGTGAGAATTGGGCTTTCAGGTGTCTTCCAAGAAGATACAACCAACAGGCACCATAAAAAAATGTGTGCATCTGAACTAAATGTTCTTCACCTGTCTCATAATTATCTGCAAAAGCTGCAGTCAGCAGCATGGACACATTTTCAATGCTGAGGATGTAGTAATACATAGTACCATGGACTAATTCATATTCACTTAGGATGCTGCAGGGCTTACCATGGGACTAGAGAAGTCTTAGGTTTTAGCCTTACAAACACTGTTTGAACTTCAGTATTTGGCAAGGTATGCCAAATAACCAGATTTTTTGTTATGTAAACAATATTTCACTGTTCAGAACCCCCATAGCATCATACCACTGTGGAACCAGGAAAGCAGAATAAAAGCAAGAACCAGTTGTGCAAGATCAGGGACTGGGGGCAAAGGGATGAGAAGCAGCAATCAATGATGGAGGACAGCAGCAGCAAGACCACTGGGTGAAAAGGGAACAGCATGAGCAGTAGGCTAGGACAGAGGTGAGCAGGAGTCCTGGAAGCTGTTATGACTCATCCAGAAGCTGGGGCAAGTGATCAGTCCAGGAGTAGGAAAACTCTGCTAAAGCAGACCTTTAGTCTTCMTTTATCCTGAGTCTCTTGTAGACACGATGCTGGGAGCCTGGGCAAAATCCCAAACTTGTTTATGACCAGCTGTAGATCAGCCAGGTGACAGCTCTTCCCCAGACACTATGGAAGTGGTCTGTTAATGTGCAAGGACAAAATATGAGGTAAGGGTCATAATACTTACATTATATAATATGCTATAACTGTATGGTTGACAAGCCTTGGTCTGGGSCAGAACTAGATAAAAACTGTGTCAGCAAGGAACCAGTTGAATAAAATAATAGTGTCTGTTAGATACTGTCTGTTGGAGTGGCCTTCCCTGAGAATTTGGTCTTAAGAACAAACTCAGCCAAAGGAAAGTCCAGCTGTACTTAGGTTTGCTTTCCCCTCTTCCTCTTTTTTCGCTTCACTTTTAATTGAAAGGGAAGATTGAGCAATTAGTGGCAGCAGCTGAACTGCAGAAACTTCTGCCTTCACCATGAAAGGTTAAATGAACTGTTAGAGGAAGGTTTCCATGTGATTAAATCACTTGTCTAGAAAGCTGTCCATCTAGGTTGGTGTTAGATTGACAGYTTTCCTCAGGTGAGAACCTTGAAGGTGTGCCCTTCCTTAAGGGACATACCAGTAAGAACAATAAAATTAGGCATATAAATATATATATTCCCCCTGCTGTCACTGCCTTTGCTTTCTTAAGCCTGCAAGGTACAGAGCACAAGAACAAACACATWGCTAAGCTTCAACAAAAGGTTGTTTGTAAACTGTCTTACAAAGAAGCCTTTCTTTCATTTAAAAACCCCCAAATCTGACAGTCTTACTGTAAGCATGTACTCATTTACATACCTTTATTGTATTTAAAGAGAAAGCAAGAAATTATCTTTGTCAGAAACATGAGAACAATTATTTTTTAAATGCATTTGTCAATAACTTCTRTTTTGAACTTCCCGAAAATCCAGGGACATAAAAAGAAAGTGAAAGAAAATGGTTCAGTTTTGAAAGGATAATTGAGGGAGAAGTTGGGAAATAAGTGCTAATAGCAGGCCATCCAAAGGTCAGTGAGCTTGATGAATTGAATACTTTTGTATTGGAACAAACCATAGTAACCTAATAGGAGCCTTCCTCCATTTGTCCTTGTAAATGGGAGCTGTGTCTTTGGAGTCCTGCCAGAGTGGAACTGCTCATTCATTATGACCACTTAAAGCAAATGATCATGGCCCTATGGCACATAAAATAATGAGTGTAGCTCCCATTTCTCAGATATGAGGCATATATTATGCTTCACATATGGTCCAATGTGTGCTGGCTTTTGGAAAAGGCACAAAAATGACTACAATGAGKAAAGCTCATAAGGAAACAATTCAGCGAATAGGAAATTTTGTAATTGGAACCATAATCAGTGACTAATGCAGAGCAATATGTATGCTAATRAAATAGGAGAGGATTAAAAGACAAAACTAAATTTAATCAAAACCCAGCATACATGCTCGTGTGAATAATTTCAGATATATTCTTAATCCTATTAGTTTCATTTTTTTTTTCTCCACTAAAAACCAAGTGTTTAAGAATTTTCCATTTAAATTAAAACAGGTTCCCCTAACTAGTAAAAACTCCACCTCATGTTATTCCTGATATACATTATGGAAGTGTTCTGCATGAAAGGGCTGGCAACAAATGGTGTCATAAACCAGTTGTTTTAATGAGAGGGAATAAAAAGAACACAGATARCAGGTAAATCTCATGCCCCTTCAGTTCCTGGGGTTCCTGTGTGCCTGCAGCCCTGGATGAGCCCTGATTTTCCCTCTGTGCTGTCCATGGAGAGGTTCCTCCTCCCTCACATCCCTTTTATCCTGTGCCCTGTGTCTGCTCCTGATGCAGGAGCTTCTCTGGGATAACACCCAGAGCTGSCACGGGGCTCTCTCCTGCCCCAAATCACTCCCTCCTTCAGTACTTCCATCAGGCTTCCAGCACAGAGAGTATAATATCTATGATAATACATCAAAATAGTTTGCTTTGGTGTAATTCACTGTTCTTTCTCTATTGTGCATATTTTATCATTCCATCTTACATGAWGCTGAAACAGCTGTAAAATTGCATTGCCATTTTCTTTTCAAGATATTTGAAGGTCACTTCTGTAATTGGCAGGGAATTGGTAATTATTTGGCTTYTAATGAATGCTTATTGTCTGTTGCAAAGTAGAACCTAGTAATTTTTGTATTAACTATTCTTTTGAATGTTCTTGTAAGTTGTAAAGCCTGTGTTAGATGGAGTTTATAGATATTTTTCTTTAATAAATTTGTGTTTGGGTTWTTTCTGTGATACAAATAGAAATAAAAATTCAAGGAAGGTGTATGTGATGGCTGAAAATCCCTGGGTTCTGGTACTTATTGATCCACAGGAGATGGTTGCATCTGATTAGAAGGGCAGCTGAATGGAGAAGGGAAGCTGTATGGAAACAGCTGTCCTTTTTCATTAAGATTTTCTAGATTAAAAAAAAAAAACCCTACAAACCTTTATTCTCAGGGTCAAAGCACCACAGGTGAGTGCAGTGACTGGGCAAGAGTTCAGAGAGGAATTTGTTTATTTTGTCCCCATGGAAAAGTTGTTGTTGTTGTTGTTGGGAGGTGGGTATTGCTCTTCCATGCCATGCAMAGGTCAGTGCCATTAGCACTGAGCAGCAGGGGAAGTTTCTTACCTTCATCCTTAGACTCTCAATAGAGAGTCATTTTTCAAATTCTTTTCCTTCATGTATGAAACAAATCAGTAGAAAAAACAGTCCTCTTACAATTACCTCTATCATGTATTACAATTTTCTGCATGATACACTGTCTCATTATGTGGCACTCTTACGTACAAGAAAAGTCAATTCTTTTAAACCCTTGATATAAAAATGGTCCCTTTTCCTTAGCTTTCTTAAAAAATTCCAAACCTAAATGTCCTTTCAGACATGAATAAATTTTTTATTGTTTCAGTAGCAAGCTGGTTTTTGTAGAATGTTTTGTAGAGGGGTTTGTGATGTTTACAAAAAATCTGTGTCAGTGTTATTACTTGAGAGGTGTTCTCTTTTCCAAGTACGTGCAAGAGAGTAACTTCAGGATTGGACTCTCCTAAATTCTGTAAAAAGGACTGTGGGGTCAGGGTGTCTTTGTGAAGAAGACCACCAGTCGTGTTCTGCAGTTAGACTTGAAGCAGAGGGGGTTTGTTTTCTTGGAGATCAATTATTAAAATYAGTACATTTAAAAAGTGTTGAATTTCTGTATAGTTGACCCTGAGAAGAGTTCTCATGCTAATGTGGGATCAGGAGTGTGCAAGGGCAGAGTCCAGAATATCTTTTCTCTACTTTTTCATTTTATTGCTACTGCTGATTATTTTCTTTATGGTTTTTAACAAAGGGTCAAGGAGATTCTCTGCTTATTTTTTAATAAAAGTGAGTATGTTTGGAATCACCAGTTAGAAACTMCTGAGGAAACCAGCAGAAATACAAACATCAAAACATTTTAAAGTTTGAACTTTGTTAAATGATATGACATCCAAGTTAAAAATGTATTTTTAATACCAATCACAAATAATAACAAAAAGATCTCCTTCCAAATGAAGTTTGTTAGAATAAAGTAATGGAGAGATAGTTCAAGATACTAAATGATTCAGATTACCTCTGGGAAAATATTTATATGAAATTTAATAGGCAGTGATTAGCTTTCTCTTTGTTTWGTGAATCTTTCTGTATATTTAAGAGAAAATTGTAATCTTGCTGGAGACTTCCATGAAATAGCCAAAGAAACCTAAAGCAGATTAATCATTTTCTATTAAGATATTTGACATTTTGAGAGTGGTGTTATAGAACTGAATTTTAACTGAATTTCTGTAGGCTATTTCATGTCTCTGAAAATAGCTAKATATCTTATCAATAAGAAAGCTGTTTCTCCAGCCCTTATCATGTACRCATCTTGTCAGCAGCATCAGTACATCATATTCAGTTTGGATTTCACCTGCTGCCCTGGGTGGGCAGTGAAGAGGAGCAAATGCCTCTGCAGTTCATGGAAGTTAAGTAGCTGAGAGGCTGCTGTGCCAGATCCAAACCAGGGAGGGAATCAGCTGTGACTGAGGGRACAGGGATAAGGAGMTCCAGGGCTGGGGGTGGCWGCCTGGCTCTCCTTTGCACACGGGAGTGCAGAGAGACCAGAATTCCTGCCCTGAGTCCTGAGCAGGCACKGACTTCAGGCAGGTGACTGAATTAATTATTCAAGAGCCTGGTCACCCTGCATTTCTTATATGACAGAGAGGTGCCTCCAGAAAGTAACACACCCTTGTCACCCTCATCTTTCTAAGCCTTCTGATGTTTTTGCAGTGGAGTTTCTCACAGTTTCATGAAATAGTGAAATGTTATTGTAACGGTCTCTGTTGTTTTGCATTCCTTTTCCTGTGAGGAATGATGGACTGTTGGTTTGACCATGTGATTGGAGAGGTGAAAACTTCATCCTCCAATCCCTGGCTGTGGTTAAGATTCTATAACATATCGAGGTCAAAAATTAAACTTCCCTTTTCTGCTTTGGAAAATCTCAGCATGTYGTTTCGTCTTTTTTGTGTACTAGTGTGACACACCCTCATTAAGAGCTATATGAAATACTTGTTATTTGCATGTATTTTAGTTGCTAGTACTGACACTCATGCTATTTGAATAAATATTCTAGCTGCATTTCTATTAAAGCTGTACTCTGTTTAATGGGAATGTTTGGTTTTGTCTTTTTTTTCCCCCTGCAGCTGTGACTCTGAAAATAGGTATCTTGGAAATCCACTTAGGGGAACATGCTACTGTGAGTACTTGTATTTTTAATGCTACATACTGAAATGTTTATTACATATTATATGATAATTTCATTTCCTTGGAAAACCAAAGTAAATTCCTGGAGATTTTCCAAAACTGAGCACATTGATATTTTGACTGAAAAATACAATGCCCCACTGGTCTTCTCTTACTTTGTCCACAAGAACACAAAGTCTACTAAAAGCTGATTCTTTACATAWAGCTTAGAGGGACTGACCAAGCCATGGGGTGATTCTCTGTATCTCATCATATATGAATGAAAGGAATAGAAATTGTGTCAATGCTTTAAAGACAGAATTTTGGTGGAGAAATGCAAATAAGTATAAACAGCACTGTTCCCTGGGACATTCTGAGTGGTTCAGCCWGTCTGCCTCCCAGGGACATGAGACACAGCTGCTCCCCACAGTATCATAAAAGGAGGCTGTGTGCTGTCTCCATGTTCTTAATGCTGTAGAAAAGGTGCCTCTGGCARATTGACTCTGAAGCATTGCAGTTTTGATAGTCTTAGTGCAGGACCTGAAGGGATGAGCATGCTTATTACCCATGTGCATAAATCCCTCAGTGCACTGTGCCAATTTTGCTRTTCCAATATCAAGTTCAATAGTAATTTTAATCATCATAAAAACAGATGGGATGTTGGAGAGCACTGTTTTAACTTTCCTGACTGTTGCACGTACCTGCTCTGTGTCAGACAATTGGATTCATTTGTCTGTTGTTTCTAACATCATCCCTACTTCAAACTTGGATTTATACATAAAGACAGATGTCTGAACATACTTATAACCTCTCTTCTGATTTTTGGCCTTGTTTCTTAGCATTTCATTTTGCAACGTGCACAGAAGCTTTATTTTAGAGTCTCTTTAAGGCATAATTTCCCTAATAAAGGAATGTTTATTTTCTTTGCTAATCTGTCTTTCTTACCTTAAATGGTTTGCATCTGCAAGGTATGTTTTACAGAACAAAATAGTAAATTATGTACTACATTACAGATGTTGACATATCTCTAGGCCTAAAACACTTATTCCTCTTGCCAGCTATTAAAGAACATTGCTGTGAGTTTTTTGATTCTTTTTCTTTCAGACAACATAAGTTTGAATGTAATACTTTAAGCTGGAACTTYTAAATGTTGTAGACCAAGTTGAAAATACTCCCAAAAACTGTGTCTTAAAGATACTTTTGATAAATAAATTCAATTCCATTTGTTGGGGTTTTTTTTTGCATAAGGAAAACATTTTACTTTAAAATAGAAATATCAGTATTTAGAAGAACAATTTTTGTATCTATATAAGAAATAATGTTTTTAGGTTTAGAGTGAGTACATGAGAAGTTCATACTTTGAAGACAATTATATATAGGCTATTTTGGATATGTGTGCCAACGTTTGTTTTGTCCTTTAAAAATAAATCGTATTAAATTTAAGGGATTGAAAAGAAATGACAGTAATGAGATTTGTAGACCTCAGGCACCTCCATGAAAAACCTTATTTTTTTGTGATCATGTTTCAGGCTGGGTCTATAAATCATGTTGGAGACAAATTGTACTATATTCAAGATGCCCTTTCACCTTTAACTTACTACTGTTATTTGTCTTCTGTCAGATTTCAAAATATTTTAAAGATCTTGTTGTTTTGAAATGATAAATTTTCTTTTAATACTTCCAGCCATTTAAAGTATCCCATATAGACAATTCTCAGAGTGATTTTATTGTAGCAATAGGGAGACTGCATTATTATAAATAATAATAGAATTCTGTATTTCTTGTATTTGCTGGATGATGCATCATTGTGGGCAATAATCAGTTAATTTGTGGAKAACTGACTGACATAAGATTTCAATGAGTTTCTTACCAGCACAGTCCATTTCCAGCTAAATCATGTACCACATATATATCTATACGTCATGAAGAGATGCTTCAATTTATCTGTATTCTAAAATATGGATGTACCCTGTTTGTTTTGTACAAGACAAGCATTTGGATGGTGTTTTTTCACTTTATTTTACTCCTCATTAGGAAACTTTAGACACTTAAAATGTCACTACTTTTCCTTGAAGTGTATTTTTTACAACACATGAATGTTTTTGCTCTAGAGGGGAGAAAAATAAATTGTATGTATTTATGAGCAGCAGAAGATTGTGAGAAAAATTCTAGGCACATCTGTTTCTATTACTTAGAATCAAAATCAGTGAATGGAGATAATAATTTGCTGCATGGTTAGGATCTWCCTCAGGAAAACTTTTTGTCACATGTTTGAGTTTAACCATCCTCAAAATGAACAGCTCTAAGCATTTAAATTTTGCCCTTTTCTTCACCTTTGTAAATATACCCTGAATTGGAATGCCCTTCTAAGCAAAACTTCAGGATTTATTATCAATTGTCTGGGTAACTTTAGTGTGATACTGGGTGACCTGGATTTCTTTAGCAGCAGGATGTGGATTGAGGAATTCTTGTTGCTTTAGAGGAACATTCTGCAGCTGGGGATGCTGTGAATGTTCACTGCCCTGGAAAAGCTCAGCTGGTTTCATCTTCTCYAGCTCTCTGCCCCTCTTACCTGGCYCTTGCCTAGTCCTCTGCTCCCTCCTGCCTGTCACTGCCCTGCTCAAGCCTAGGAGCAGTCAGGTGTTGGTGCAGGCACTGGTGTTGACATCASTGGGCTGTTTAAGAGGGTAAATGAAAACAGAGTTTGCCACTGGGAGGGCATGGGTTCTTTTAGTCTGGTCATTATTTGTTTCCTTTCACAGTGATGTAGGAGAGTAAACAGAATTTTAATGCTGCACATGGATGGTGGTGTGATTGAAGAAGTGATCTGAGCACAGATAAAAACACAGGAAGATTATGGATGGGTGTGGAGTGATTGAAAAGAATGAGATTTATATAGGAGGTAACACACTGAAGCATTGCAGGGACTTAATCTAAATACAGATACTGTGCCAAAAGGATAAACAAGAGAGCAGCAGAGCCACCAAATCCTAGAGATCAGAGGAGCAGTGATTTCAGCCTCGTGGCATTTCCAAATGGCAGCACTGGACAGGAGTAGTTCTTGTGCTTTAAATTATGAAAACTTAATAGAAATAGAGTAAGAAATGTGTAATGGGGCATGCAATAGTGCATTATTCAGATTGTGTGAAAATCATTGTACATGGCTTTTAAAGAATTATTTTAATATTATTCTTTGTGACTGAATTGTGTTGTTGAAAAAGTACAACTTCTCTGAGAGCAAAAGAATGAGAACAAGCCTCATAGATAACAGCAATTTAAGTACTGAATGTGTAAGAATGTGGGAGCAGCTGCAGGATGATCTTTCTATTCTAGCAACCTGTTGTTAGAAGTGGCTGAACGTGAATGCCAGGGGAAGAGTATAGCAAATGGACAAACATACAGTGGTAATTCTCTCTTTACAKCCAACAATTTGCAGCTTAGAACTTCATGAGAGGAAGGATTTCTTGAGCTACAAGTGTTCCATGTGCCATTGCTTAGGAATATCAGAGGAGACCTTATGAAAGATTTCTTAAACTAAAAACAGTATGTTGGTAAGATAGGTAAAGATAGTGCTGGGAAACAGAGAGTTGGTGCTAAAGATAATCTTGTGGCCAATGTRTTGCAGCTGTGTTAATTATCCTAGAGTGGGAACAGCCTTGCTCTCCCAGCTCTGGGTGTGACACAGAGTGAGCTGGCTGGGAGGAGTTGCAGTTGCAGCCCAGTTGGAGTCAGAGTTAGAGTCTTTTGCCCTGTCACGAAGACCCAGGGACAGGAGGATGTGCAAGGGACAGATAAGGTAAGACTTTGTACCAGGGATGGGCAGGGTAAGGCTGGGCCAGGGACAGGATGGAGTGAGCTGAAATTGTGAGAAGGAAGAGAGAAGGAGAACTCACTGAGTGGCTGTTGGCATAAATGGGGAGACCCTGAGAGCTGCTTGGAGATGCCTTTGTGGAGTAAGATAGAGACTGTTAAATTACAAGGTGTTGGTGTGTGAAGCCTTCTGATAAGCATGAAGGACTGATAGGCAGTAAAGTCCTRATRCTTGAGCCCTCAGAATGTTTTTAATGAAGYMCTTTGTGCTCTTTGACCAYCTTGACTACCACACAATAYTAATGCAAAAGGAAGCWTTGTGGTTTTAGAAGCTACAGTTTTGTTAGCYCATGTAGATATCCTTGTTAGCTGAGGACAGGCCTGCTTCTGGATTATCTGTATTTCTGGTAGGGAGGCTCAGTATCCCCAGGCCTTTCTGCTGGGAGCCAATCTGWCCGTGAACGACTGGAAGCTGATTCAATCCATATCAATGAATCCTGAGTGGAGGCCAGGCATGGCTGTGCAGCTGACTTATGCATGTACACAAACCATAAATATAACATTTTGTCCTGCTGCATTTGTGTTGGCTGCTGGTTTTGCTCCGTGGTGTCGGGGCCAGCGTTGATGGATGGCAGGGACACCTCRCAGCAAAGGGTGCATCCAAATGGCTGCATTAGTTCCTCACACAGCAGCAGCAGGAGTGCATTGCTGTCACAGCCACAGCTCCTGGGTGCGAGGGAACACGCAGGAAAASCAGATGGTTTTAGGCAGATTGGGAGGAATCACTGGGACAAATGCCACTTCTGTGATCTTCACTTGGGTTGTGTACAGACACAAAGCTTTAAATCATAGATGGAGAAAGTGGTTAATCCAGTGTTCCAGAGAAAATGAAAGTTTAAATTTACAATTCRCGCTATGTTACAATACAAGGTTGGAATTATAGGCTTGCTAACAWTCACTTGTTTTGAGAGGATGTGATRCTTTCCACCATAAACYTCTCTTAGATAGCCATATTTYTAAGGTCAAAAACTCTCCAGAATGTCTGGCTTATGTRCATTAATTTGAGTTCCAGTGCAGCATATCCAACAAGAAGTACAACTGATTCTAATACTGCTACATGCAGAAGCATAAAAGCTTACAACAAATCAGTCCTGCAAATGTAAATCACATTTTTGCCTGCATATATTTAGAATTTTCATGAGCTGAGCACTCAAGATTTTCCCATTTGTCCACTAAGAAAATTCCTAGCTAAGACAATGAAGCTGAAAAAATGCACATGGATTTACATACCTTAGTTTTTTTATTSCCTTTTATCCTTAAAAAAATTGTTTAGAAGCATTTTTAGATTATTTTTGAGTGCCCCATTGACAGTGAAGAGAGGGAGCAAACAGCTTTTCCATTTGCTCTTGCAGACTGGCTGCTGTTTTAAAACAGGCAGCAGTGGTGAGTTACAGGGCAGCACAGGTTGGAGTGGGAAACTTTCAGGCATTCTGGAAGATTTTCTCAGCAATGCACAGCCAGAATGCAGTCACAATGTAATAAAATTGCAATAAATGAACAGTTTTAATTCATMTAGTGCTCATCTTTTGCCTGGATAGACAGTTTTGTGGGCCTGGGACTGTCTGTGAATGCAAAGAAAAATCAGGTGAAGCTTGCCTTTTGTATTTTTTGTATATATATATATATATGTATATATATGCATTGTAGATCCAGTGTAACACTGTAGAGTTTCCCATGCTGCAGAGCAGGCCTGCTTTTAGTGATTAAAACCTGATCTTTGAGAAGGATTAGAGAACCCAAAACTTAAGAGGTCACGAGGGATGGGTCATTTGCAGACAAATAGACTGGGGAGGAAGTGAATGACTTGCAGCTTTTTGTGGAATTAAAACCTATTTATTGATCATATGCTCCTGATCCAGATATTTGTGGGATTTCTAGCCTTTAAAAAAGATGAGACCTTAATATCTCTCTCTAGAAAGTTGAAAGAAATTTAATTTTAACCATTTTCTAGGTGTTTCCTTCCAGAGCTCTTCCTGATTTTTCTCTTACCTTAGTGTTTTATGCAATGTCATTTCTGGATGGCTTCACAGCCTCTCAGATGTTCTGGGATGGGACATGCAAGGAAGGAGGGTGGTGGGCCCACCTGCAGAATGTGCACCTTAGGGTCAGGTGCACACATTCCCCTGGCACCTCTGGGTTTTCTACTCACTCTCCTGGACATACTGGGAGGAAGTAGAAAGCCAGAGAACATGTTGCAAAGTTTAGTTTATATATAAAACCCCCAGTTTTATTACTATCAGAAAAAGCAGTAGTCATACTGTTTTTTTGTTGATTTGTTTCCCTATTTTTTTTTTTAATTCTTAATGGCTAAATTTTATTAGCTGCTCTTTTTCTACTTAAAATAAACCACAGGAAGAAATATGTGATAAACATTTTGCAATGRCTTTTTTGGGATTGACCTGAATAATTGGTTTCTGGTTTTGCTCTGCCATTCTACACTCTGAGCCATAAAATCATTACAGCTTATAAGACTATTGCTTCT
Organism: Alauda arvensis; assembly: GCA_902810485.1. NCBI lineage: Eukaryota > Metazoa > Chordata > Aves > Passeriformes > Alaudidae > Alauda > Alauda arvensis. Next base: position 96,578 of record CADDXX010000494.1, read on the forward strand.
TTCCTTGGTATAAATACAGACAGGATAGCAATAAGCAATTCCCTCAGTAAGTCAGCAGCTCACAGAGATGAAGAATGATACTTTCATGTGCAAAACTGGTGAGAAACTATGAAATGTACATTCAGTAAAAWCTCTCCAGATAATGTCTGGTGTCTGTGCAGGGAGCTGGGGACAAAAAAGCAAATTTTGCTTCTGGCTGAGGAGCCTTGTAAGGATTSTGGTCCAGTTCTGGAGCTGTGTTAGCCCCACTGCTGCTGACACACCAGCATTTCAAAAGGGGAAAGTAAAGTGCTAGTCCTTATCCTCCATGCACACTCTTAGAGTAAATTTGTATTTCAATTTAAAACTTCTGAACCATATTTTTATGCAGTGTATGTGGTGCCTGGAAAAAAAAATCCTCAAGCACTCATTTCCTTTATTCGCTTTGTTTAAAATTCATCTTACTTAATAAAAATTAAGAAGTCTTAATTACTTTTTCATGTCTGGTCTCTGGACTAAAGACTTGGTTAGTCCTGAGTTTTTGTTAATTTTTTTTTCCGAAGCAGAAACTAAAAAGATGGTTTAATTACTAAATCTWGATAATTTATGACAACTTGCAATGAATATTTAGAAATATCAGCTGAATATTGTCTCAGAGCAAAAAGGATAAGATSATACACCCTTATTTGTATTGTCAAAATGCAGTTTAGGCTTACTAGACCTGTTGACATGGTCTGATAGTTCATCTCCCCTGTTTTCCTTATTTTTGGAATGTATTTCTTTTTCTTTCTTTCTGGGCTTGTTCACAGTCAAAGTTCTATTAGAAGCCAAATTTTAGTAACATTTGTTGTATTACCAACGTTATAATTTAATAAAAAGGAGAACTAAAATTGTTAAAAATACATCWCTCTAAATACTAAAACCATGCATGTTGATGCATTCAGGGACTCAGAACACGACCTCTTTTATCAATAAAACTGTAAAAAAAGAATTGGCAAGTAAAAGTGTACTGGAGGTGCCATGAAGCACTAGGTGGCAGACTTGTTATACTTAGAGAGAAATGAAACTCAAGAACATTCCAAGGAGAGTGTTTTAGAAGATAAATAGCAAGTAGCACTATAAGTAAAACTGTTAGCAGGGATTTTCCAGATATTWAAAAATTATGTTGAAACTTAAAGGGCATAAACAATAAATTTTAGCTCTTGAAAACGTGTTTGYTTTAGCTGAGTTGGGAGATGTGTACCAGCAGCTACCAGCTTTGCTACTGATGTGAACAATTCATGTTTCCTTTTGGGACAGCATTAATTTAAACTAAATACATATTGTAATTGTAAAACTGTCATGCTTGACTTAAAATAATGAGTTCCACCAATTATATCTAACACTGATTGACTTTGATGCAGACTGAAAAAAATCTATATTATTTATAAATATGGTAACAGTAATGACTGGTATAGTCTTTTGAATAAATGGACTTATAGAAAAATATTATATTTAAAATGAAATCTTCTTAGTGTTTAAGGAGTCTAGTGGAACAGATTATAGTTTAAATCAGACAATTCTAGGATGGTTTGAGAAAAGATTAGCCTCAGCAAAGCTACCAACTCAGAATTTATAAAGAGCAACAGACAAACACAGTCTTTGCCCTGAGCTAAAATAACTGCACAAACCAACTGTCGCCTTCCAGAGAATTAAAACAATAACCACACCAAGAATCTGAAGCTCCTAATAAAGTATTATGATCTCACCCCAGGCTCTGTGTACTCATTTGCCAAATGCTAGGTTGGCTTGCAGCTTTGTTGGGCAGGCTAAAGAAATGGATTTGCAGCCAATTACTTTCAGCTTTTACTTTGAGTTGGAGAATTTTTCCATGTATGTATTTATTTCTCTTTTTTGTAATTATTTTTTTTAATATTGTGGATTTTCTTTGCCTAACAAGCCATACGTTCTTTTTGAAATGAAGATTATTTACTTTCTCTGGTATTAGTGAATTTACCAACTGGCATCCTCTTACAGTTACTATTTAATACCTTTTRTCAAAGCAGACAAAGTCAATTTGGTGATTATTCATTTAGGTATGCTACCCTATCTCAAAGAAATAACTAACACTGGCAAAACTAACTTTCTAACTGCTAAAAAAAAGAAAAAACGTGCCTTATATTGCATGCAGATAAAAGTCTAAATGAGAGGACTGTTCCACAGGTGCCATAATTATTTTTTGTAGTATGTTTATAATATTTGTCTTGCAGTGTAATGTATAGTAGTACAGTAAAATAGCTAATAATATAAATATGAGTATTTAKAGACCTTGATGAAGCAAGAGTGGGTGAAAGCTCATTCAGAAGACATTCTTTGCTTTGTAGGGGACTTTAGCCCATGTATGAAACAGTGTTTTAAATGAGAAGGAAACCAGTGCAAACATCTCTAAATACACATTTGATTTTGTCAATGTATTGAGCTTGGGTTCATAGTGATGCATACTTTCTGTATTCAAATTGCTGTGTGTGTGTGATTCCTGAACATTCCCCAGGGGACAGGAGCTGTCACTCCTCAGACACCTGGGAGGCCTTGGAGCTCCCTGAGGCTGGAGCTGTAAGAAATAAATGCCAGAGGAAAGGATCCCTCAGAGTCCCTTGGCTTTACCCACTGACAGCCCAGGGAAAACACYTGTGGTGCTTTTGCAGCTGCATTGCTTACCATGCTGCCTTCCCAGGGAAAAGAGAATTCTTGATCAGTAGGACTTCAAGGGAAGATCCCTAGTGAAATCTTGAATCAGTTGAAAAAGGAAAAAAAAACCCAACACACCCTGACTGGAATGAGTGGCTTGTGATATGTGGGAGATTTTGAGTTGGTTCCTTTGGGAGTGCTTGGCCAAAGCAGTGCATTATTCCATGTCAGATGGGCTGTTTTTCCCTGCTGGCAAAGATGAAGCCCTGGAGGATGGCTGAGCCTCCTCCAGTAGTGCAAATGTCCTGTGGGGTGAGTTCCACTCCTCAGGTCTGGGTCCTGAACCCCCTGATCCTGGCACAGGTGTCTGTSAAGTCCAGAGAGTGGTCAGGGATGTTTTCAGCTTTGCAATTAGTGCTGTGAAGCCCTTACAGAGTAATTGAGAGATTCTTGCAGGATCATTTCAGTAAATTTGGGGTCATTTCCATCTCAAGAGGATGATAAACCTTGGATTATTTAAATTTAAGGAACACCTAAACCAGGTTAAATGTGGACATTGTCAAATTCAACTTTCTGACTCAATAACTCAGCTCCATTTCAAAGTAGCCTGTGAGTCCTTGATATTAATTTATTGTCACTTTTTCTTAGCTTGAATTGTGAATATTACTTTAAAATAGGTTCCAGAAATATAACTCATTGACAGCAAAGTGTAATTTGGAAGTCACTTGATATAAAGGGCAATGCTGACATGAAATGGAAGAGCAAACTGTGTGAGGTCAAAAAGCRGCAGTGTACACTACAAAATAGATACAATAGCAAACTAGACATTAAGGGAGAGTTGAAAAATGTATCTGTCAAAGAGTATGAAGATACAGTGGTAAAGAAGTAATATATATGTATTTGATTTGTCTTTTTATGTTATGGGAAATAAATGTGTTTTACTGTGTTAGCCCCTTAAGGAAAGGCCACGGCCATCAGAATAATTTTATAAAAATGACAAGCTATGCAAAATGTGGGAAGAGAARTCTTAAAAGGGCAACAATATCACTTTTTTTTTATTTTCATACATACTGCTTCTGTATGTGTTTTTGAAAATGTGGCCAGACAGATTTTGAAGTGTTARAGCCTTTCCTGATGCTGGGAAGGGCTATGAAAGAGAACATGGAGAGGTCATTGCTGGAATGAACAACAGAATAAATGGTGGAAAGAGAAAAATGGAAACATTTTAAGGAAGGGCAATGTATGAYTCCCATCATGCAGATGTGTCACTTCGTGTCTGTTGGCAAGGATTGCCTACCACAGACTCTGGTCTGTGAAGGTCAGTTGTAGATGRTATGAACAATCACTGCTTTTCAAATACCAAGAACAAACAGACTGTCAGTATTTGCTACAGTTTGCTGTTCCTTTTTACATGCAAATTCAGTTCTTCAGGAAATCTGTGTCAAAAAGTTGGTGCTTGATATCTATCAATGAGTAATGGTGTGTCTCCATTGGTCTGTATTAAGCTAATAATTTGAAAAAAACCAACCATACCAAAACAATAAGAGATTTATTCTATTTGCACATTTTGGTTCACAGTAATTTCTTTCCATGGCCAAAATAAAATCATAATAAAAAAAGTAATGAATAATGAAAACATAGCTGTATTTAGTTCCACTAGGAAAATTATAATATTTCTTTCAGTGTCTGGCAGCTGTCTCAGGTGGAAATTGAGTTTTTCAAGTCACTGTCAGAAAGGAGTCAGTGAGCCCTGCCATGGTGGCCAAAGTTTTCTCTCTGAGACAAAGAATAAACCTCCTCTGAAGGATGGGTGACTGCACTGGGGTTGAGGAAAACAGCCTGTGGGGCTCCATTTTTCCTTCCTCCATCATTTCAATTTGCTTATTTTAACCAAACTTTATTATTTTATGTACCTGAGTGCCAGTCCTACAAATCAAATCTGTAGCAAGTGGGGGAATGATTATTTTTTCTGGAGTTTTTCACTCTGTATTTTATTCCATACTAGGTTGAGATATTTCCTCCTATCTGTTTYAAAGGCTGTGTAAAATGGATTAGGCARTATTACAGATACATAWTTTCATTTGTGAGTGTTTGGAATTYTAACATTCYATCAATATTTTTTGCTGAATTGGCACTCARTTCTTAGCATGAGCAATGTTATTATTGAGTGAGAATTTTATTATTGAAATCAAGAGATTTTACTCTATAAATACCTAATGGTGTTTTAAAGGAAAAAGTGCTTGTGTTGTTCTTCTTTTCMAAGTTGTAATGCAGTGGTGTTTATTTTGCATGGAGATGTAGCRTATTATATCTATTATAGTGCAATTTGTGACTTTAAAACAAAGAACACTGCTCAGTGAGGTATRTGATGTAATTTCTGTCCAGTATGAAGTGGATTTATTTGCTATGAGAGATTTCACTYCTCAGAACTAGCAATTGAACATGGTTTGATGAACAGGAAAGAATATAGCAGAGGGGAAACATCTCAACTCCGAGTTACGTTGTGCAGTTTGTGCAAGTCATGTGGAGTCAAGCAACATGGGGTGTGTTCTGACATTTGGGTTGTGGATTTAGGGTTTCTTAAGCAAAGTTCAACTAAATAATGAGAAAAGGGAAGGAAGAGGATTTTGAAAATGTTGGGCTATTGCAGGAGCAGCTATTTATCTGTGTGTATTTATAGTCAATCTCCTTGGAAGGCCTGACTAACAAGAGGTTGCTTCTCTAATTGTTAAGATCTGTGTTTTGTTCTTTGAGAAGCTAATAAAGATGTAGAAATTTTTGTCTAATTAACTTCTGACTTCCCAGCTTATAGCAAAGCTTGAATATATACATGTATAAAAGCATAAACAAATTAAAAATTGCATTTGTACTTCTGCCATGCCCATATTTTCAGCATTGATCCATGTCTAAATCGAAGCTTTTAAAAAATTATTTCTAAAAGGAAATGTAGATTTTTAGGGATTATACAATAAACTGAAAGTTATGAGAGCAAGATTTAAAATAACATGAAAATCTGACTGCTTTCATTTACTACTTTCCTAGACAAGAAACATCCCTCTTTGGCAATAATACRTGAAGTCAAACAATAATTTAACATTGTTGTTTCTTAGATGTGCCACTTCTCTTGTCAGAACAAGCAGATCAGAGATCTCTTCAGTCTGTAGAGATTMTATAATGAAAGCAATAAATTAGAATCAGGTTAGTGAGTATTGATGCTGGTATATTGAAAAATACTGCATGTTGGGCTTGTAATAATAGGAGTGTTACAAAGGTGGTGATGCATTTAGATCACTAGGAAAAAAACTTCATGGAGAGAGAAATTTCAACWTCTTCCATAATTATTTTAATGATTTTTTTTTTCTTTTTATTTGTATTTTTTCCCACTCTTCTAACACTTCTTGAATACTTCAAGAGCTAAGGGATTACAAAGACTGTCCAGTGTGACAAAACAAAAGTACATTTATTGAGTACTTGCTGCCAAGTAGTAACACACTTTTGACAAGACTGTGAGTTCTGAGATGTTCCATCATTGGAGACCTTTTCCTATAACTGATGTTTAGATACCTGCTGATTGGTGCACTCACTTTTCCTTGTTGCTGCCTCTTTTGCTAATATTTTGCTCATAATTCCACTGCTTKCCACACTTTCTGTTCTTGAGCAGAGCTGGAAAAGGGTCTGCAGCTGTTCACAGTAAACCAAACAGTTGTTACASCATTTTCAGTAAAGAGTTTAATGAAATATCTAGGAGAAATAGAGATATTTGGCTGTGGTCTGGTGTTTAAAATAGAAGCATCATCTTGAGATGCTTAAAAGGTCCTGGGTAACTTTGTCTGTACCTCAGTTTTTATATTTTTTAGATCTTTATATTTTAGTTGTTAGCCACAAGTCCAGCCTTGTTTACCATGATGTTTTCATGCCTACACTTTCACTTCTGTTAGAGTTATGTTGAGATACATCTCACCTAACCAGCCCTGTAAAACTTGTGTCCAGACTTAATTAATCTTCTAGGTCTTTCTGTATTCAGTAAATAAAATCCAGGGTTACCCTTTTGAACACAGTGCATTTCTGTCATCCACTGAAAGTTTCAGTCAGTGCAGAGTGGGCTGAGACAATGAGCAAAATTTAGCTGAATAAAATTCTAATACAGGTCAGATTTTTCTGGCCCTCCCTTAGGATCAAAACTGACAACTTATTAGACCTTTCCAAATAGCAGCTGAGAATTTCATAAGATAAAAGATTWCTATTTAAAATAACACTCAGTTACCCAATTTGCTGATTATGACACTAATCCTCTGTCCTTTTGTGGGCTTTTTAGCCCAGTACATTTTTCTAAAGTGCAGTAAAAGAAGAAATGACTTGCCATTACTGTATGTTTTTAAAGACTTTGAACTTATGTGAAATTCATTCTCGCATGCTCTTTCTTGAAATGGAAAAAGGCATATAAATAGTCAGTGCTGGGGTATTTTGAAGCTCATTGTGCTCTGATTACATATCATAAAATGCAAGTTTTTAGTAAAAACTTAACAGTAAATGACTTTTTGTTTTATCACAATGGACAAGTAATGTCAGACACCAATATATTCRATGTAACAATGACAATGAGGCAGTGGATGACTGCTAGATACAGATGACAGAAGAATGAATCAGGCAGCTGCTCTGAAAGTTCAAAATAATTATCCTGACTGAAAATAGGTCTGGTGGTAACCCCCAACTTTGATGTAAYACAAGGAGAATTTCATGTGGTCACAAATGAATATGATTTTGTAGCATTTGATAGTGGTGCTTGGTTTCAAAAGCAGCATTTGTACTGATAGAGAGGAGTATGAATAGTTCTGTTCTCAGCAAAGTCTTGCTGGAAATAGAGACCAATCACTAGAAAGAGGAGGAGAGAGACAAAGTGCCTGTGCAATGAAGAGGTGAGAGAATAAGTTTTAGAATCAGCATGAATAGACAGATCCTTACATAGAAAAGTGTGGGAAGACTGTGACGAGGCTGAATTTGCAATCATGGTGGAGGTTCTTACAACTTGAAGTGATTTCAAGAAGTGAAAATAGAACAGCACCAGATTTTTGAGAGGTTTATTCACAAAATTGAAGTTACTAGTTATCAAAAAAAAAAAAGTGAAGAAAACCCACTTTAGTCATTGAGTAAAGATCACGTGATTCTCACCTAATAGCTAGAAAGTGAGATAGTTAGGTTATAGTTTAGAATGAGACTGTGTTGTGGGTGGTGATCTGGTTCCATGCTCTCTTTGTAAATCTGGCTGATACACRTTGCAAGCACTTTTGGCTTAGACCTTTTGCTAAACTTAAACTTCTGGAGCTAAAATGAATAGAGATTTCTCAGAAATTCTGTATATGTATGAAACAGTTTTGCCATTTTGTTCAGGTTTAAAAATGTGTGTTAAGAAACTGCTTGAGAGGAACCATGGGAGAATGGCCAGTGACCAAAGTTAGAAATACCATGAATATGCCCAGTTACAAATGTTCTTGCTCCCTTCTTGGGAGCCCAGGTTCATTCTTTTGCTGACAGATGCAGTGAACTGGGCTGCTCTCTTGGAATGATTTGTTCAAAGGTAAAAGATTGCTCAGAAGTAAAGTGGTTCTCTAGAATTTACTCCAGCCTGATTCTTAAATTACTTAATAAGCCCCCTTTATTGAAATCTGCTACATAGGCAGTGGGTGCAGGRAGATGGAAGAATGAAGATTGCTGTCACAATAATTTTTTATTTGCTCCTTTATTAGAGCAGGATTGCACAGGTTTTAATACTATTGCTACATACCAGTTCCCAAGGAACCTTCACTYCACAATGCCCTGAATGAATTTGTAGGGAACAAATCAGTGATAATGTAATGGAAAGTTGAATGTGTTCCTTTCCTGTTTTGTTGTAAAAGTGGAAAGAATTACAATGAATGATGGAAGGAGCTGCCAAATAACAATGTTCAATGTAGTGTTATATAATTCAAAGTATTATGAAGAATCAAAGTCCAGGCATTTAAAATTGGCTGCTCGTTTTTAATAGATGGYTTTGTCCTTGGTCTCTGTTTCATTTCCTGTCCTGTAAAATGGCACTCAAAATGCCTTCTCACCTTCAGTAATGCTGTAACAAATTCATTAACTTTTGTGAAGAACTTAGAAAATTACAGTGATGAATACTATAGAAAGCCACATTAGGAATTAATTCCATCTTTAGAGAAGGGCTTGTGTAGCACGTAGTAAATGAGGCATGGGCCCAACACTGAGTACTGACCATGGAACAGAGTGTTGAATAGCTGCCCATTAGGGGAGCACTCACCCAAAAATAATTTACAGGCACCCTTGATTKGTAGTGCTTCATTTTACAGTCTTAATACTCCCCTGTAACATACCTTTTATATATAAATTTATCACTAATTTATACTAAACATATTCAATTTAATTGCCTTTTTTAGGAGTTAGTACCACTGTAATTATATATTCTCACAGAGTTGTAGAGGTGCTCTTGAAATGTTATAGAACTTCTGTCTGGCCTTTGTTCTTTTGGGAATATTCTGTCATTTTAAAAATCAGAGTTTTCTTCCAATACAGAAGTTTGAGTATGGGAATTGGTCTGTTCCTTTTTGGATATGAGTACAAAGCTTTCATATTTAACCATATTATCCTCATCAGAWGTCACTGACCTTTATTAATGAAACAGAGAGGTTTCTTGAAAATTAACAGCAATACTAGGGTTAAAGGATTGCTTTGGAATTTATTTTCCTCATTTCATTAAACATCTTTCTTCACCTAATTATTGTTATGTTCTCACACATGCTCATTACTGGCATTTTGAATTGATTTTAAYGACTCCTCTTGACTGTGAAAGCAGTCAAGGGTTTTGAAAAAAATCAAAATAGAGATGTGGAAAAGCTCAATAACCATAAGTCTTTGTAATATTTGACCATTGTAGATGTCAGGATGGTATTGTGGTCCTATCTCCCAGCACGTTTTTTTTTCTACTTTAATCAATGATTTCTAAAATAAAGTGAAACAAAGTGCCTGGAAACAGATATTAGACTGTTCTGGGCTGACTCCTGGCTCAAAAGTACCCAGCTTGTGGATTCCAAATACTCTGTTGTGTGCTGGGGAATTCAGATCTGAGCTGTGGGCTCTGAGTTTGTGGAGAGCTTTCTATGTCTTCACAAAACTTTCCCGAATAAAAGTTCAGGAGATTTACAGATTATAGGCTAGAATGTGGCTCTTTAAATTCTGTCTGGCTGCTGCTTGAGTCACCTGCTTGAGTAGATTTGTTGGTAAACAGGAAAAGTCTCATTTGTTTATGAAAAGGCTAAAATGACTTATGGTGGCTTCATAAAGGTTTAAAGTAGAAACAAACCCACATGGAGCAGAATATTAGGCTTCTGCAAATTCCAAATTGTAAGTATCCACAACAGTATACATCAACAGGATGTACTGAATTTACTTTAAATAGCTAGTTCTACATTTAGTTGTTATATATTTGGCTACTTACACATTTAGCTATTCAGAACAGGCCGTAATCTTAGAACTGACTTTTAGTTTAAATTTTCTACTGCTTTTGAGGCTAAGCTCTCTAGTTTGAATGGCACAATGAATTGGGAAATATGGTGTGATGTCCTGTGTAACTGCTWAGTTTATGTGCACTGATGATGCATTGGCATATATTATGTTCAGGAAAGGATTTGGCAGTWGGAAGGAAAACTGTTCTGCCTGCTCCCGTCTGCAGAAAGTGGAGCTTTCTGGAGGAGAGGGAGGTGATATTTTCCCTGGGAGCTGCTGCATACCTCTGGGGGAAGAGTCTCCTAAGTTACAGACTGAAACAGATGGAGAGAGTGAGGAGGGACAGTGAGACAGCAGCAGGGTGCAATGGGTGGAGTCTCCTTTACAATCCCTTTTAATTTCTACTCTGAATTTCTTCTTAAATTWGTTCTACTAATTTATATTCTAATAAAATCTAACTTTGGAGACTTTCAGAGATTTAGAATCTTCACTTTAAGAATAGGTCCAGACAAATCTCCCTTGAAGTCCTGTGAACTCTTCTCCAACCTAAGAAATTTCTTCAGCAAACTTCTGCAGTCCTCAGAAAGATGGGAAGCAATGTTTGCTCAGTGCCAGTGCTTTCMTTTGCACCTGAGTTCATTTGTGCTGTTGAATCACATAACTGCTCTCAGGCACTGTTTCTGCTTCATTCAAGCCATGCACACCTTAGGTGCCTTCCCTGAATTAGAATTGTCTCTGAAGAGAGAAGTGTTTCTGCTTTACAGCACCCAGGCCGTGGCCAAGAGAGAGATTTAATGGCTTGTCCTGTGGCAGGTCTCTTTGGAATTAAAGACTGTAATTTGTGTTAGTGTTAGAAACCTGCTGCTTCTGAGCAGTTTGGGGAAGATCCTCACTTCTCAGTTTGTAGGACTGCCTTGGTGTAATTTAGAGATCCTTTGGCAACTCTGAAGAATCCCAAGGCGAGTTCTTGTGTYGGCTCTCAGAGCTGCTCTTGAAGCTGTGTTGTTCAAGGATTTTGAGTGCTACAGAGGAGAGATGTGTGGGATTTCCTACTGAACTGTGCTGCTGTTAATGAAGTATCAAACTGATCAACCATTAAATAATAGAGTAATTAATAACACAGCAAAAAACTTTGGGATACCTTGGGTACAAAAGGCTCTACACATAACTAACTCTTACTGATTTTCAAAATTTAYTGTCAACTGTACTGTGTGTAAGTATGCAGTAAGAAAAAGTGGAATAGTTTTCTGATTTGTTACAGATGATAAATTTATGAGGAACTGTGTAACTTTTATAAGTGTAAGGACTCTTCCTGCATTCYTTGAAAAATCAGTTCATACTTTATTGGCTTTTAACAAGCAAAACATAAATTTAAAAAGCCAAGAAAAAACAGCTAAACAGCAGCAGCACCACCACCAAACCCCAGGGGATAAAAAAGTCATATTGTTTTAATAGTAAATGACTTTGACTATTTTTTTTTAACTTTTATGCAGAAGAGCTGTTCATTCATGACTGGGAGACAGGAGTCCCATGTCTTTTCCCAATGTTATTTTATGATGGAATATTATCTGTATGCCACTGCTGTTTTTTTGGCTGATACTCTGTATCTCTGAGAGGATACAGGTTGGGCTTAAAAGAAGACTGTGACATATTTAAGTGGTAATTTTCCATAGTTTAGGAGCAAATCAATGAAGTCTTGTCCAGGCTTGCCAATGCTGCTTCTTGCATCTTGTAGCCCATGCTATAGCCAGAATTTCTGTAGGAGTGCTTTCTGTGGTGCTGGTCTAACACATCTTTACAACAAATCTGCTTGCAAAAGTCCATACTGAGGCAGTCATCTGTATTTTGAGGAGCTCCAAGCTGACCAGATCAGGAGATTGAGCAYATCTGTCCTTTATTCTGAACCTTTTCACTTTTCTACTCATGATTACAAAAGGGTTTATTAATCCATTTAACAGAGGTCAATCTTTACTTGCCATCTTTTCCTGTCCTGTTACCTTTAAATAGCTCTGGTACCATGGTCATCTGATTGTTAAGCACTGAGATATGGCACAATAGAGTCAATGAGATTTATTAATTAGATTTGCATAACTATAGAAATGCAGAATAGTATTAATAAATACACGTGGCATTTAAATGTCATATTTATTCATTTTTTGCCTTCTTAAACATGCAGAAACCTGGTCAAAACTTGTTAGCCAAGACATGCAGATCAGCTTATTCTTACTTGAATAATGGAACTGTGGTAGCTAATAATAGAGATAGCAAATTTCTTACCTTTGAATATCATGGTAATTCCTTCCAACTGCTTTGTGGGTTCTTTCACACTCAGGGTATTCTATGAACCTTTATCTTCTACTTTTCCTTCCACACTGACTATTAAGAGAAAGTAAAAAAAAAAGCCCTGAACCAAACCAAAACAATTTTCTTTAACTATTAAGACAATATATTGGGCTTTTTTTAATCTTTCTATGTCAGCCTTCCCATAGGGCACAACAGATTGTATTTTTTCAAATGATGTGTTGCTGCAGAAAAGGTGATTGTCAGCAGTGAGCAAACTATTGAATCCAACAAAAGGCTGACACAGCTTTTCTTCTGCTTTGACTTAATCTTTCACTCTCTTTGTATTTACTGATTGTGTTTTTTATGATCACATATTTTTTATTTGTTACACAGTTTGTGTRGTGTGGGTGACTAGCAGAATGCCAGCAGGCCAGGGATCAAAATAATCCTTTACAATTGTTCACTAGGTTGTAGCACCAGAGATGACTTGCCATATTTAAATATGCATAAAATAATTACAATCATGTACTCTTGTAAGTCACCTCCTTATTTCCTGTGAGAGGGGGAAATAGAGCTTTTGATATCTGTAGAACTGTAATGGTAAAAGATTTAGAAGATTTATTCTGTTGGATCTGAAGATCTCTGCCCATGTAACAGAGCATTCAAGATGCATCCACCATCCCCACCTCTGGTTCACAACTGTCTGTGTTTATCCTCTATCACAATTTACATCTCTGAGGGCTCTGCTGCTTCTCAACTCTCTGCACTGAACATTTCCTGCTGGGATTCTAGATGGCTCCTCTATAAATTGCAATACAATAATTCCTGGTGACCTTTTTTTTTTCCTTACATTTTGGAAAATGCTTCATCCTGATGAGTCTRCTTCTGCCCCTTCCCCTGCAGAAAAGTTCCTTTTCAGTCATTCCTTGAGTATGACCCAAGTCAGGGTCAATCTCATTCCTCTGGCTTTGGGAACACACCAGGATAGCCCAAGACTTTTGTCTTCTACTTGTCCCRTTCATTTTCTGCTCCTTCCAGGAAGGGCTGGGCATGGGTTGGATTCTCTCTCTTCTGCACCTCTGCCAGCCCAGCAGATTGTTGTTAGTGAGCAGAGATGGGAGCTGCCTGGCAGGCTCTGTTCCATTCATAGGGTGAAAGAAAAATGTGGAGAACAAAAGCCAGTGGGGGAGTAAAATAATTTTTTTTGAGCAATATATTAAATAACCCCTGGTTTCCCTTGTATGAAAAATATGTATYACTTGCCACTTAATAAAATGTCTTAAAATTCTGTCAGTTCAGAAAGGAAACATTTGATGGTCACATAAGTTCTCTTCCAAGTTCAATTGTGCCATGTAGTCATTAGCAATCTTATTTACTACAATAAATAAGCCTTCATGCTATATAATTTTAGTGTAGATGCAACTTCTCCCAGATTTTAAAAACCTAGTAATTGAATAATGATTTCAGAATGAAATTAGGGAACTGATAACACTCTAACAACACTTAATACAATGTTTTGGATAATTATTTCACAAAGAATGGCTGTTTCAGGTTATGTCTAGTTGCTGCTCTAACTGCTTGATATAATTTGTTTCTTAATTTAGTTATTTTTTCTTATTTTTTTGTTAATTTTAGTTTTTAGTTGTTTCAAGATTAAAATTTAAGGATTTAAATAGCACAAACACTTCAACAGTGAAATGGGTGTGAGTAATTCTGACTTRAAGATTTCTCCATGACTTTTAAAATCAATGTGAATGGTTTAGGTACTTGCATAATATAGAACTAATATGTGTACACTTTATTTTATTGTTTGAAATTTTTGTTTTGCCTRCAGACAGCCTTTTGATTGATTACCAGTTTACCTTCAGCTTATTACAAGAGGATGATCGTCATCACACTGCCATAAAYTTCATAGCAAATCCAGAACAGGTAAGAAAATGTTAATAATTTTAGTTAATTTTTAGAGACTCAGAATTAAGATTTCTGTTGTCTTTGACATTGATTAAAGGTTTTCAAAGTGCCTATGAGGTTTTAGAGATACAGATTTTTTGAGAGCTGCAAAAGTAGTCCAGTGCCTTCACTGAGAACCCTTTGTAAATGGCAGATGTTCTTCAGTCTAATCAATACTCTGAGAAATTATCACTTGGTTTGTTATTGTTGCTCCCATGAATAGCAAGTTTTAGTATCTTCCTGAGATGAATTGAAGGGATGTACCCTTYTGCTGAGAAAACATTTTAAGGCCAGGAAAGTGATTTTTGGCTTGTGATYAGAATGTAGGCATTCACCATATATTTTTTTTTTCCTTTAATTTTATTAAGACAATTATTTTGTTATACTTAGGATAATCTACAAGCATAACTGGTGTAGTTATGTGTTGAATAACCCTGTTCTAACCAAAGCAAGAAAGAGAATTGCCTKTGGCAGTGAGTCATTTCCAGTTCTATTAATGTTTAAAATGAAGACTGGAAGATGATTAAGGCTGTATTTGGTTATGTGCAATAACCAGTTACATGCAGTACATTCTGGTATGTTTTGTTAACTTTCTTTTTTTTTTTTCTTTCCCTAGTCAAATAAAAATCTGGATATATCAATTAATGCATCAAACAACTTTAACCTCAATATTACGTGGTCTATTGGCTCTACAGGTGAGAGGGAATTTTGGTGTGATGAATTTTTCCCCAAACAATTTCATGATCCTTTGAGCTATTTTAACCTAATTGTCTCTTTGTTGCTAATTTTGATAATAAAACTTTGCCAAATGTGTTCTTTTGCCATTATCATTATGCTGTTTTTAATTATATTATTTAAACCTCAGATGATAATTTGCAATCTGAATAAAGCTTCATTAATATGTTGACTTTCTTTCCTATTCAATTAAAATTACTTTGGTAGGAAAAGCTTGTAGTGTATTTAAGTTTTTGAAATGACAGTGTTATGAAATGCTGTGATTTTAATTAAGATAAATTGCTTCCTTAACTACTGCAGAGACTGAGATTTTATTTCTTTGTTTCAGTGTTCAAGCTAAAAATTTAATTATTAACCTTTACATTGATATCAAACAATAAAGTTCTTCTGTGTATGCTGATAAAAGGAGCTGCTTATCTATTTTTTCTCCCAACTTTGAACCCTATTACTCTTCTTTGTTTTAATTTAGACAATTTTTCTGAATTGTTTCTATTGACTTTCTGAAAACACATCCAAGGAGAGGCATGATGCTTAAAATGAAATCATTTTTAAAAAAATCATTTTAAAGAWGGTTCAGCATTTCTCTTAAACTCATTAATTTCTTCTTAAATGCATTTCTGAAGTATTTTACCATACCATAGTTAGTAAACTCCATTTATTCCTTTATTTTAACTTAGCTCAGTCCCTCATTTATTTGCAAAAACTGATAAATGTTTATTACTAGTTATGTTATTAACGCTTTCATGAACAATTAAAACTTGACAGCAAAAATGTAAGATGTAGACAAATTCCCTTTCAGGTTTTATTGAGCTGTTTATTGRAATGAAACATAAATTATGGAGGAAAGCATATTATCTGTTAAGCTGACCATAATAACTATCTTGTAAAATTCATGTTACTTCTGTCATCTTTCCAATCTGTGTATAATTTGTTGAAACCAGAGTAAAAATTTCTGTGAATTCTCTGCATGTATAGTAAATATATCTAATGCTCCATTTAAAGGATAATAGGGGGTTRTTTTAGAGGGAAGGCACCAAAAGCAATTAAGGATTTATGTTTCTTATGCAAATTTACTTTGGCATCTTTAATGATGATTAATWTTTTTCTCAAATATGGATATTTACACCTGGGCCTTTAACACTTTTTAGCTGGAACAATATCTGGGGAAGAGATTCCTGTTGTTTCCAAGGTTAATATTAAGGAATACAGAGACAGCTTCTCCTGTGARAAATTTAACTTTCGGAGCAACCCAAACATCACTTTCTATGTCTATGTCAGCAATTTCTCCTGGCCAATCAAAATACAGGTTAGTGACTGCTTTGTGCTTTTAGAGATGTTTTTATTTCAGCTTTACATTGSATTTCATTATTTCACTCATACAGAAAGTATACAAATAGAGTTATTTGCATGCTGTGCTTTCTGTGTATAATAATTACATTATGATGGCAATCCTAGCATGATTTTAAGGCTGAGGCTTTGAGCAGCATGGCCTGGTGGGAGGTGTTGCTGCCCATGGCAGGGGAGTKGAARTGAGGAGSTCTTTAAGGTCCCTTCCAGCCCAGMCCATTCCATGATTCTGTGCTTTAGCTTTTAGTTGGGAGTCACACTTCAGGTTGTTGATTTTAAAATCTGAATTTAAATTGTTGACCATACGTGTTTATCTGTAATGTGACTTTAGCATTTAGCTGTAAACACAGAAAATGGTATAACAAATCTGTATGTAGCTGGATATTTGAATGTATTCCTTTGTTAATTAYTACCTTTTGTAGCCTCTGACTTTTTAAAATGTTGAGTGACTGTACCAGATGCAATATCACAGACTTCAGTTAAGACTAAGTATAGTTTATTAGAACTTATGTTCTTCTTTGACTTCATTGGAATCAATTTCATTCAGTGTTTTCTGGAGTACTGAGATGCTGTGCAGTAGCACACCAAAAAAATCAATGCAATCCTGATTCCTCCTTGGCCTGTGAAGTTGCAGCAATATTTACACTTACAATTGCTATGGCTGCAGTTGTGAACACAGCATCCCCTGCATCAGTGAAGGAGATCTTATGTGGATGAATGGCTTTGACTRTAACTCCCTTATAGAGTCTTAAAATCTAAATTGTTAGAATTATAATAAAATGTAATAAAATTTCATAATTCCAGGTGGATTACTCCAGAAACTAGTACAAGCTCAAAATACTTTGCAGTTACCCATAATCACAAATATCCTGCAAAATTTCCATTTTCATGGGGAAAACCTTCCATATTTTTYTAAAATACAGAAACTAACATTATATATTTGTATATAGATACATAAACATAAAATATAAATATATAAATAGAAAATCATATTACAAAATATATACATTATAAAGTGTCCTGGATTAAAGCAGTCATCTTCTGAGTAAACTGTCAGAGAAATGGTTTTGTTGTGTTAAGTAAAGCTTCATCATACCTGGACAGTGACTGTAAATATGTGTTAACAGAGTCAAAGGATGACTTTATTTGGCTTGCTAACATTCCTGAATATACTAGTTTATTAAAAAATCCAAACAAACCCTGAAGACTTGATTTCACCTTTCATCTTAGGGGTGTTTTTTAATTTCTCCCACTTCCTAAGGACAGAASAACTTCAGCTGCCAAACAGGCTTCTTAAACAAATCCATGGAGCAATTTCAGCTGTAACTGCATTACACTCTCACCTTTATGACTGCAGGGTGGATGTTTCACCGTTGTCAGACAAACATTATTAAGGTGATGCATTCCTGGGACGTGCAGCTCTGTGTCAGATGTTGGCAGATCTCTGCTCCTTCTCGTGCTGTTTCCACTGCAGTTTAACCCCCTGATGAAGGGAATCTCTGATCATTGGTTACACCCTTCCTATTTTTTATTAATCAAAATTTTCATTATCTACCATGGTTACACTTTTTTTTAAAATTTTTTTTTTTGAGACACATTGAAGTTTATCAGTCTGGACAGTTCTGCCTCAGAGGTGGTGGTGCTTGACTATTGCATTCCTTTCCTGTCCTGCTAATTTTTCATAAAAGTCTTATTCCATCTGGRATTTAAGTTACTCAATTTTGTGCACCAGGAAAGGAAAGCTAAGGTCCAGTTGGGTAAATTGTTTTAGGATTTTAATTTTCTCCTCTGTATTTGCCTTCCTAAATGAACATGATTATTATTTAGCTCTCAGCCTTTTTTATGCTGTAATTTCTTCTTTTCCAAGAAAATACCTGAAGTTAACATTACTCCTATATATTTCTTGTTTTCCATCTTGTGCTCTAGCAGTAGATAACATCTTCAAATGATAAATGGAGCAGGGAGCTTTTCAGAGAAAACAAGTTTTGTTTTATATGCTAACTTTATAATTCTGCATGTAGTGTTCTGCATGCACTTTCCAAAGTATATGAAACCTCCCATTGCTTAGGGTTAAGAGAAGGAAGTCATGGCTCATTCCAATCCAGAGGCTGAAGTTTCCAAGGCCAGTACTATATCTGGTCTAATAGTTATAATCTTCTACATCTTCATCACTTTTCATACCAGATTTCACCTTCATAATAGGCAAAAGTAGTTGATTTTTGTCTATTTGTACTGCAGGCCTTTTCACTGAGATGGCCACACTGCACTGGTCMTACCATGTGGGAAAAAGCTGATAAATTGTGTTACCTCAGTACTTAGGGCTGTATTTAATCCTGTTAGATCTGAGGAAATTATTGTGACTTCCTTGAGAGGTATTCTGTTCATTTAAAAAGCAAGGTAGCACCATGAAATTTGGCACATGCCTTTTGCACAGTGCTTTTGTAGAGGACTCAGTACTCCAGCACACTGAGCATTTTTCAAGCTCAGTCTGAGTACCAGTCCTCCTGCATTTCCATTATTCATCACAACTTGTTGAGAATACGTGATATAAAACATGAGTTCCTAAGGAGGCAGAACTGGTGACCTTRCTTCCTTTTAAACTGGTATTTGAAGTTGTGTTATTGATGTTATTACCAGTGGTGKTATTGGTATGCATCTCCCCACTCTGCTCTCGTGCCTGCTGTAATGCTGGCACTGCAGCTGAGATTTCTGGGATCTTTCACTGGGAGGATTTGGGTGTTGGAGCTGCTGCTCTTGTCTTTTTCTATAGGAAAAGAAACAGCCCTCCTCAGTACACAAGATATTTATGTTCATTTTCTGTTCAAGTCAACTRTATTATCTCTGGTTTTACATTCATTTATCTCCAAGATTTTCATGACTATAAGGAAAACCTGTCCATCCCAGCAGGTGATTGTTTAGTGGGATCAATGGCTCACAGCTGCTTTCTCAGGTAGTTTTATTATTCATGTTACCTATTCAGCAAGCTTGGATTTTTTTTTTTTTTCCAAAATGTTAACAAATCCCTGGTGGCTCTAAAACAAAATATCTGCTTAAGAAATATGATTTCATGGCTTTGGAAAAAGGATTTGTTGTGATTGGTGTCAATAAAAATAGTTCTTTAAGGTGTACTGGTCTATGATAGGCAGTGACCCATTTCATTGTTGTCATTGGTGATCCTAATCACCTCAGAATTCAAATTCTTCAGCACTGGACAGCAGTGAATTACTTGCCAAACATAGAAACTATGTAGGAAATTCTCAGTTTCTTTCAGCTGTACTGCTGCTCTCTTTATTGAGATGAACTGCAGSTTCCCATCAGCAGCACCCTCCTGTCCATGTCCCAGAGCCAGGTGATCTCTGCAGCCCTCAGGGGAAAGCACTGCATTTACATTTCCTGATGCTAAAGGCATCTTATTTAGCTGTAAAATCTCTTCTTCCTTGAGGAAAGGAGCAGAAATGTGACACAGTTGCATAAGGGGTCATTAGACAGGTGGTGTTGTGGGACATGTTCAGCTTGGAGCTGTTTCCACAAATAAATCTACTGACCTGGCTGTAAAATGAGCAGGTGCCAGTTTTTCTTTAGAAGTGTGTAATAGTTACACCTTGGCACACTGATGTTGGATATTTTTCTGCTAAATTAATGTAACAGTTTACAGCAAACTTTTTCTCCATTTCCTGTAATTCAGAGTTGCTGATGAGTTTGGATTAAKGCCCTTAAACTTAACTTGCCAAACTTTCATAAGCAGCAGTACTTTATGCATCTTTTCAGAGGAAATCTGTATAAATTATCTTTGTTACAGGTGTTAGCAGAAGTGTCTCAAGTAAGAGGATGTGATTTATCATCCACACTTAYGTTTGACTGTCTTTGACAGTCCCAAACCTTTAGGTATATTGTGTCTTRTATATCAGTTAAACAAGACATGAGAAAATGCCTTAAAATAGYCCAGATTTCTGAACAGAATATGTGACAAAGCCTCATAACTTGTTTCTGCTCATTTTTATTTTATTTTGAGAGGCAGTGTAATTCAGACTCCACTGGTAATGGAATTTGAAGGCTGTAACATTTATTGAAAAGCAGTAACTCAGACTGAAGGCAGCACCTCAAATAGTGGTCAATGGTCCCTGAAGTAGTAAGCAGTCATAAAGCTTGGGCTTCTGACAGCTATGCAAATATTAATAACAGCAGTCACARCGTGCTCTTCAGTCTCAGGAAGCTAATTTTATGGCAAGGGGTTTTTTTCATTTAAGCTGGTAACAGATGTATTTTGTTTTTTTACCATCATTTGCTCCCATATTCTGGAAAGCARTGACAACATAAGAAAAAGCAAATACCCTTAAAACACTGTCCTGGCTGTTTGTGTGATCACTGTCCCTAAGGACAGCAGCAACATTCCTGCACCTGTATCTCTTTATAACTTCAAACTTGTAAGTCTGATCTCAACTTGTGCCTGAGCAGCAMAATTTTCTACCAATTTTAAAGCTGAATCTGGAGATAATAATAACAACTGTTCTATTAGTTATTTCCTTTCTTCCCTGAGGTGTAAATGAAAGATTCACAAGTGTCTGAGTTTTAATTGGGAGGGTCAGTTTAAATTGTAAGGTTCAGCCTCAGCAGCAAAGCACTGTCTGGCAAAATTAGGTTTGTGTTTAATGGAAAAAAAATCTTGTTATACATTTTTGAACATAGCATAGTTAAACTAAGATGTTTCTACAGTATAAAATAATTACTGTTGCAGTGAAGTTAGACAGGGTGTTGGTGTACATGTAGAATGCCCTGATGTGTTTGAAAAACTTTAATATTTTTAAGCAAGCCTACTTGAAGCTGTTTTTTTTCTGACTAAAACTGTCTTTGGTACCCTGTATGCCATAATTCATTATTCTATATGAACAGAATAATGAATTATGGTGAAGATTTACATTTTATTTGTATATAGCACAGCAAATAATCAAAACTACTTCATATATAAATATTCAAGTGATTTTTTTTWAAAGCTGAAACTAGTGTTCTTTCAGTTTACTGGCTCCTGTTTCAGAATTGATTTTTTTCCCCTGTTAATAGCCTGTGTGTAGCAGCTGAAAAAGGAGTGGAATGTAAATCAAGAAGCATATCTACCCTTGTAATAAAATTTACTGTGTAGTATAATTTATTTCAGCTTTTTTGGTTTTTGTTTTGGACTACATTTGAATTTTTAACATTCATGAGTGAATTACATGTYGTAAAAGCTCCAAGAAGTAAACTAGTCAGTCACTGCCATCAGAAGTTACAACAGTATCTAATAACTAAATTAACAMATAAAGATCAGATCTCTTTGGGTTTTAAGGCCTTTCTCAATTTTGCTGAGGTCATGATTGTGGACCCTTTGCTTGGAAAAATGTGTGTTTACCCTCCTGTAACTGTGTTTGTAGCTGTGCCACCAGTGATTGCATGCCTAAATTTAATCCCTGTGATTTATGGTGAACCATTCCATTTCTAAGTGCCTTAATGGTTTTCATAGAGGCAGCTGAGTAACTGCACAGAGCAATGTATGGAGACACCATCACTCCTGAAGCACTGAGCAGGTGCTGATGATCCAGTGCATGCATTCATTCACTTCCAACACCCCTTCAATGTTKTCTTACAGCAGATGTAAAAATCCCTGTTTAAAATAGATTTGAAAGTAGTATACCAAGGACAAAAACCTGGGAAATCCATTGAACTGTCATTTAGTGACAGTTGTGCAAGGAGCAGGAAATTCTGTTCAGAACAGAAAAAATGACAGGAACAGAAGGCAATAGAAGTACAGGGTGGATTTGTTTATAGATGACTGAGGTATAGCCTAAAATGGACATGTAAAATCCTTACTGTAGTTTCAGCTTTCAGTAGGGATTATGATGTTGATCATTATGAAAAGCCAGGATTGATGATAATAATAATAATAATTAACAGAGAAACATAGAATCATTCTGCTTGAGAAGGYCTCTAAGATCATTTGGCCCAATCTTTATTCTTGCAGTGCCAAGTCCAACCCTAAATCCCATCCCCAGYTGCCACATCTGCACATCTTTTAGTGCCTCCAGGGCTGGTGACTCCCCCATGCCCTGGGCAGCCTGTGCCAATGCTTGACAACCCTTTCTGTGAAGACRTTTTKCCTAATATCCAATCTGAACATCCCYATGTTCAACTTGAGRCCATTTTCYCTYATCCYCCACTTTGCTGTGAAAATGATCCTCAGCAGAGCTGGATGCAGAAGTTGTGTTTAATGTGCTCACATTATGCATCAGGTCATCTCAATGCTGGGCTCTGAAACTGCAGTGCCAAAGGCAGGAGGGGTGGGAACAGGAGACTGAGGAAGTGCAATGCAAGTTCCCATCTGGATGTGAGAAGGAAGTGATCCAAATAACAAGAGATTTTGTAAACCACAGTGCTTTGGAAGAGATTTTGAAGGAAAGCTATGTTATAGTGTTTAGTATTTTGTCAGCTTTTATGCACTGAATATAGGCATTAAATTATACAGGGAATTAGGATGAAAGAATATATATCTAAAGAAACAGGGATCTCCATATCAGATCACAAAGCTGCTCATGATACGTTTGTGCTTCAGTATTCTGTCAGAGTGGCTCATCTTTCTGCTCATAGACAGCAAAAAGTGTGGAAATTCAGGTTTATATCTTCCATAGTTTGGTTTTTATATATGATTAAAATTTATTCAATGGACTTTTTGCTCTATAGTTATTTTTAGGATAAAACCACTTTTCCAAGTGGAGAAATTAAAAAATATTTAAAAATTGAATTCAGGCCAGCAGCATGAATGTAAAGTTTCATTTGCTYCATTGCTAGTGTCTAAAGCTGAACTCAGTCCTGTTTTTCAACACATTAACTACCATTGTTAAAATTCTCAGTCACAGTTACATTATTACAGGTGTATCTGTTACATGTGCAATTACTGCATTTTAGAAAGTACTTGAAAATTACTACCCAAATGGGGACTGCTGCAGTAATTATGGTAACTTTTTTCTTTCTTAGGCAGTCAGATATAATACCAGAAACCTGCTGGTTCTTGCCCTGGAAAATGGACTGTCTATAATATCTATAATTGATTTTCTTGGAATTGTAAGGTCAGTTGTATAGAGAATAAATCCCAAGGCTGTAAAATATTCCTGAAAGGAACTGATGTGCCCAAATCCAATGCAGCCTTTTCCAAAGTGCCTACCATGAATCCTAAAATATTGCTAAAATGAGGAGGTGTTTCCTGATTATTAGATTACATTATTAGATTATACCTTTTTCACTTTTAATAATGCTAAAACTTAAGATTTATCTCAAAATATACTAGAACAAGGTTGCAAACCATATCATGCCAACTTCCACACCACTCCAATAAATRTGAATATTCATTATTCTTCCTTTCTTTTTCCAGTCACCTTAGAAAAGGCCTAATATGAGCCACCAGAATATCTGTAAATATTTAACATTGTTGATCTATTTCTGAGCAGGCAGAAGCCCTGTTAATAGTTCAGCTGATGATTTAAGGGAACCAAAATATGTAATTAAGAGATAATTAGTCCTCAGTGATGCATAGTTTTAATTGGTGTATAATTTGAATGTCTGAGATAAGAACTCGTGTAACTGATGTGCCACTTGTGTAGGGCTTTCTTTTCTAGACAGACCAAGGCATGGTCTGTCATACACCTACTTGTATGACACAATGGAGATGGAGAAATATGGTATTTGCTAATAAAAATTACCTCCCTRTGATGATTAGCAAGGAAATATTGATGTTTTTCCCCCTGTAATCTCCATTTCACTTATAKACTTACTGGAGTTTTAGTTAGAAATTTTTGAATGCAATAAAAAAAAAAAAAAATTGCTTCCAGATAGCTTCTGTTTGTTCAGGACTTTTGATTAGCTATAGAAAAATAAATCAATTATTCATCTTGGGATTTGGGGTGGGAAYATATGGTGAAGTATAGAAACCTTTTGTTCAATAATGAGAAAAAAACTTTGAACTATTAAGATTGTCCCTKAAGAAAACATCTATGCCTTGTTGAACTGCAGAAGCCTATAAAGGTCATACACAGTGGCTTCAGAATGATTTGAAAGTAAATGTTTTGCTCATARGGGATCAGAATGGAAATGGGAAGCTGGTTGGAGAGAGTAGATATTTTCAAACTATTTATCATGACTTAGAAACTCCTTTGTCAGAAGGATTAATACAACCTTAGCTGCCCTCTGTGATCAGGATTTTATAGAAAAATGTGGGCAATGTAGAGGATTTCTGTTCCTCACATCRTTGTTTAAATTTGGATTTCTGCCAATTCCATGTTTTTCAACATTTCTTAGTAAACAATGTCAGTGGCCTGAAATCAGTTAAAAAACTTCAGTGCAGGGGGTTTGTGAGGAAGACTTCTGGAGAGCCCCACATCTGTTGGGCAGTGATGATGATGATGATGGTGATGATGATGAGCCTCACCAGCATCACAGCGGTCCTGATGTGAGCAGGAGTTTCAGGGTGAGGAGGAGCAGCTCTTGTGTCTCCCAAGCTCCTCTGGCTCCAGGTRCAATCCCTGTGCATGGTGGGATTGTCCTGCAACAACAGCACGTGGGCACCTGTGCCATGACCTGGAGGCTGAATCTGCCCTCTGAGCTCTGACCAACAAAGTGATGGTGAGCTCTGCCTGAGCCAGTGAGCCTGGAAAATGAACTTCCCAGTGCTAGGTAGCCTTGGCAACACTGGCTGCAAATACAGTTCTGGGATTTTGTTTAAAGATTCATAGCTTAATTCCTTAGGCTGTAGCAAAATAGCTAAACACTGTAGGAATGCTCGCAGCTGAGTTTGCAGGGCTCTCTAAAGCCCAGTTTTCCAAAAGCACTGAAGCTTCCACAGTTGAGGCTGTTCTATGTGCAGGAGCATTCTCAGGAGTGAGCTCAGGTGTCATCAGCATCCTTAGTGCAAGGAGTGCTACCTTGGATTAAGCAGACATTCCTGCTGAAGAATGGTTATTTTAGTGAACTAATGTTTTTGGTGGCACTCTAATGTGGAACTTACTGCAGTCACAGATGCAAGGTGTTGAACTTCATATCKCTCCTAGAAACAATCCTTGAGAATGGAAAATTGTTACCATATATTGACCTTTAGGAGCTCTTTAWGGTATTTTTCTTCTGTTGATGCTTTATTTCTTTTTGTTTTTGAAAAGCTCGATATTAATCTCTGAATCATTTGGCCGATGAAGTAACAAAATGAAAATATTACTCAGTGAGACTCCAGGATTTATGAAAACCAAAGCCATTCTGTGGTTCCTCATGGACTGAGTAATGCATGAATGTGTTGAGCTGAGCTAACCAGTGTGAACATATGCAGAAGTCACAGGTGACAAGTGCTTTTCCTGAGAAATGCAGAAGGAACAGCACAAAACTGAGTAGAGTCACAAGCTCTTTGTTGCTCAAGAAGACTGGTTCAGACCTGCAAACTTGGCTGATAATTGGGCAAATTCTGGGGAGGTGCTGTGCTCTCTGTTAGATTATAGTGTGAATGCTCACTTCCTCAGACTTTAGAAAAGGATGATAGGGACATGATTCTGTTTGCTTTTATTATGAAATGCTGATTGTTTTTTATTGAAATGCTTTAAGGACCTTTAAATTGTGATATTGATGCCATTAAAAAAATCTCTTGTATTCTTCATTATCAGGAATCTAATTTAATGTTATTTTGAAGAAAACTAAAAGAAAACCCATATACTGCTTGTTCTATTTTAGACAAACATATTTTGTGCCTTCAGGGAGACAGGACAAAATTATCAGACACAGATAGCCAGAAAAGCATATTAAGCAAGATGTTAGAGAGCTTGCAGGTCATCTGCTTCTTTTAAAACCTGSCTTTAAATACATTAGTTACTTGTCATTACTTTTTCATGTAAGCACTTGATTTCATTGCTACCTAGGTGTTACATCTCATAGATGATAAATTCAGAAGGGGCTGCTTTGGTCATATAATTTGAAATGAGACATAAACTAAAGCATAGGCTTTCATAAATTAATTGCAGTTTTAACTGGACCATAGACTAAAAGAAAAAAAAAATCACTCTTGGCCTAAATATTTCTACAAGCTAAAGAGGATGTGCACTTGAGTTGTGCTACTCTTGAAATATAATTTGGTGCTAGAAAGGAGAGCTTCCTCCTATAAAGGATGTGATGTTGTAGCAAATACCATCTACTCTGTCACCTTTTTTTGGCTTTTCTCGAGCCTTCCAATGTTTTGGTATCCCTTGGGAGCTGTGGGAGCCAGAACTGGGTGCACTTTTCCAGGTGTTGGATSTGTTTTGGATGCAGAGTTAATGAGGTACTCGAGGGGGCAGAAGAAGGGGGTTTTCA
Source organism: Alauda arvensis (assembly GCA_902810485.1). Lineage (NCBI taxonomy): Eukaryota > Metazoa > Chordata > Aves > Passeriformes > Alaudidae > Alauda > Alauda arvensis. The sequence continues at coordinate 123,383 of CADDXX010000494.1, forward strand.
GCAGCTCCCTCRTGGACACACTGAGGGAAGCAGAGCAGCCTTGGCTCCATTGTTCCTACTCTTCCTTCTTGTGACTCCAGTCCATCCTGTTTGCTGCATTCAGTATTTTCCTCTCTACACCCAGGAGTACCGAAGCTCCTTCATCACAGCACTGGGAATTTCATGATTATTTACCACAACCCCAAATGTCTTTTTAATGTCACTAAGTCCAGAATAACATTCTTGAGAATGATCTTCATTCTTTGATTCCACATTTCTACTACCAAATCCAGTCTGACTTCTCTTACCTCTCCCTTATCCTCCAATGCACRTGGCTTTGGAAGTCATCTGTTATTTTCACTTTCTTTCCTCAGCATGCCAAATGAAAACATACTAATGATTCTGTTTTATTGCAAGTTATTGACAGAAGCTTTAAATAGCACTAGAAAACCAACATCTAAGAATCTTGCTGTGCCTTGCATTAGAAACACATGTGAATCTCTATTTGCAATTRCATTTCACATTAGTTAAAAGTTTAATAAGTGCCATGCTGAATTTTTATTCTAGTTCCTCAAAGWGAGAGTTTTGTCAGAAGGATTAATACAATCTCTTTACATATAGAAACAGGAAAATATCCAGAATTACTGTAAATTCTGTTACTCATATTGCTGTGGATGTGTTAGGAGATGTAGACATGGAGTGCAGCAAATCTCCTGTGAAAATGTGTAAGAACTGTTGCTTGTAGAATACTTGTTTGGAACATACATATTCTTAAAGCTGATAAAATGAATRTTTGGACCAGCATGCTCTACGGATTTTTCTATTCTAGTACTACACTGTTATTTATCTTACATGATTTTTATTCATCACTCTCATCTTTCATTGCTAGCTTTTCATTAACATCCTTCACAAAAAACGRGGGAAGATGAATCTTGTGTCTTTCTTTCCGTCCCTTTTTGTTTTTGTTTCATGATGCCCTCATTTTACTTTCTTGTCTTTTCTTTTTATTATTATTCCTTACAGTGACAAGAAAAATACACAAGACTGACATTATTACAGATTGCAGTCTTGTTAAAATTGCCATATTAACTACGAGGCCAGGTAGTGAAAACCCATTCAAGCTGTCAGATATTCTCAAATGAGTGAAATAAAAGCTGTTTGTATGTGTGTAGAATCATCATTACTCCTTTGTCTCCTAATACCATCTGAGTGCWGGCTTTGAATTGTTTTCATTTAAGGTAATTTTGGTTTTGTTCTGTTCTCAGTGGTAGGGTCTGAGAAATCCTCTGCTGTGTRCACATGAGAGGTTTGCAGAAATGACTGATTTTCATGAGTAAAAGTTTTGATTTTGTTACCTCTGGTGGAARTGTCAGAATTTCTGACTCTGGGAAGCAGAACAGTTTGTAGATGAACCTCTCAAGGTCTCAGGTCCAGCTCCCTGCTCAAATCAGGGCAAATTTCAAAGTAAGGTCTGATTGCTCAAAACCTTGTCTAGTARTTTCCTTTCCTGCTGCTGTTGGAGGTTCTGTCTATTGTATCTAATCCTCTTTCTGTGCACCTCTGAGAAGATTCTGAGTCCATTTCCAACTTACCCATTCTTTCTTTGCCCTCTCTTTAAAACATTCAAAGTTAATGACTTCTCTCTGTAGTAAAATGTGRCTTCAGTGAATTTGCAGGAGATGTTAAGATCAATACCAGGAATCCAGTGTAATTCACTGCATTCTCCTTGAGAGTCCCTCCAACTCCTAGGCTTTAAAAATAATGAAAGTAGTTATAAATTTGAGGTAATTGTTTTAAATAATAAGTTTTGTAATATAAATGCAAGGCAGTTTCTTTTGGTATTTATACAGCTGTTGGGCATTTAAAGCCAAATATTTATATCTGCCTTCATAAAGAAAAAAAATATTTAAATGACAACTGGATAGTCTCCTTTTTTTCCCCCTTTTGGGCATGATTTCTTAAATATACATTTCTGGATTGAAAATTCGACCATGCGTGTGTGTCCAGACCAGAGATTGGAAAGAGCATGGATGAAGTACATCCCTTAATGGTTCAGCTCAATCATCTTTGAGGTGTTTCCCAACTTAAARGACTCTATGAATATTATTCAGTAGCAGCAAGGATAAAAAGAGGGGAAGAGTGTAAAACTGCATTTAAACTGAAATATAAGGGTAGAAATAGACAATTTTTTATTGCTACTGTTAGACTTTGCAGTGTAGGAGGTGAGATGTCAGTGAAGAAAGGATTCATAAAATGTGTATTCAGAGAAAAGAAACTTTTTGGCTYTGCTTTCTCACTGGGGATGCATTATTGTTCCACTCCTGAGCATGAGCCTGGTGTAAATGTGTCACTGCATCCATGCCAAAATGCAGGCCTTCAGTGACATTCTGAAATGCTTTTGTCAGCTCTTAGGTGAGGATTCAGCAGCAGACGTGCCTRACTCACAGATGGATCAGCACTCTTGTGGTTAAGACCCATTGCACCAGTAATAATAGATTTTTCCTTTTCTCTTGCCCTCTCCTTAGAAAAGGCAAAAAGCTATTTAATTCACATCATACCTGTATTAACTACTCTAAGCTGATAATGCTTTTTTTGTGAAGTTATTACGTTGTTGGTTTGTTGGGTTTTTTTAAACTAATAACACTTCATTTATATTCTGTGGGCATTAACCACAAAACTTGACTTGTTTTGAAAATCCTTTTCAGCTGTATTCATCTGTGGTAAGGCAAGTGTTGGGAAAGAAAAATCAATTGGAGCTGTATTATTTGCAAAGTAATCAATTCCCTTCTCCATTCTAACTAGGAGAGGCATCCTGAGGAGCTGGGAAAATTACACTGATACGTTTGGGTCTTCCTTTCATTGCAAAGACTGATACTCATCTCCTTACATCCACTTCTGAATTTTATGTAGAGTTCACATAGATAAGGGATACTTGAACACATCTTCAGTGTGGATATAATCACCATGTCCTTTTGACAGTACTTCATCTTTTTGGGTCTTGTTTTGGCTTCTCCTTGATTCATTTTCAGTAGTCATTATTTAGACCTGAACAATGTCTAAAATTATATGTTTAAAGTAATTTATAAAAGGGAAGGAGACAGTAACTTCTCAGTCCTTGGTTTTCATGCATAATAAGTATTATTCTAGCCAAGATTTAATTCTATTATTAACATTTTCATAAAAACAAATTTTACTTCTTTTTACTAACTGCTGATGTAATTAGTAATTTACRAAATGAAAGGTTATAAATTTTATGTGCTGAGCTTCAAGTCTTSCAAATACACATGGAACAATTAAGTGTTTTTCTGACATAATATCTATATAGGCTCAGAGCTGACAGTAKTGTTTTCTACTGTCAGGATATGTTAAACCTGAAACTGTAAAAGCAAATGTTTTCATAAACTCATCTGTTAAAAGAACAACAAAACAGATTTCCTAATGATTTGAACTTCAAATAGTTTCACAACTCCTTTATTTTTGTATAGAATCATTCTGTTTAGACACATTTCTTATTGTGCAACCACTGTCTATGACATCAGTAGCTCTTCACTCTTCCTGGTGTGTATTCCCTTTTTTGTATTTATACATGGCAAATATGTATTTTTATATATTTATATTTATATATACATATCCTATTCCTTGTCAGCCTTTTAGCTGACTAAGCAAGCTCTGTTCTTGGTGTTCAAGATTAATTTTCTGTTCCCCTCCTGGCCACCCTAATGGCTCTTYACCTTCAGCTTGAGTCTTGCTGTACACTGACAGTGCAGGGTACAGTTATTAGTCTGTCAAAACACCCTTTTGCAGTTGGAAGATTGAATTGCACASTACCATTGTTATCATTGCAATTTTGGTTACTCCATTAAGATGCCTCACATTCCATTTGTAATTTTCTTTGTGCCTGSCTGGTTCAAGGAAGTTGCTTTAGTGCTGTTTATTCTACACCTCTTGCAGCCAGATRGAAAAGGGGCAGGACTTSTGCTTAAATAATRATAATAATAATAATGCAKTCTCAAAACAATTTCACTTGAAACAATAAACTGATTTTKTTTGAGGTGACAAATTCAAATTATATTCTAGTATCATGGAATTTAATCAATTAAGAAACCAGTGAAATCTGAGTGCCCAATTGCAGTGTGTAGGTGCTTTGTCATAGGAGTACCAATGTGAATTTATACCCCTGAGTTTGCAAATACTCTGCAAGATCATTAGCTGGTGTTTCATTTGTGGATGTTTTTGCATGGTTTATCATTCACAGTGATAAATTGCATGATATTATGATGTTGAACCAACAGTTTCTGTTCAGGTCCACTCACATGCTGTCTRCATTAGCACAAATACTGAGTCACTGCAGTTGCATTCACTGTGTGCAAAATACTTTGTGTGTGAATTTTTATTTTTCTGAAACAACCTATGCTTAAATTCTTGCTCATATATTTTAAACTTGTTGGGGTTTTTTGGTGATACATCACATGACCTTTGTTTAACCCCAGTCAGYGTGGTGTAATGAAGCAAATTGTGGTGGAAAGGATTTTTTTGTTTTGGTATTTTTATTTTGAACTGATAATTRTGGAAGATACAGTAGTGGCAATTTACTAACAATATGGTATTAGGTGTGTACTAAGGTTAATTTTTTTTTTTAATCAGAAAGGACTTAATGGGAAATCATTGCAATAACATTGCCAGGGTTTCTAAAGGGAAGGATTCAATTGTTATTAATTACATACCATGCTAATGCTATGGTTTTTAAAGGCTTTTAAAACCTACAACATAGTGAAAGCAAGTTATTTAAATGATTGTACTAAGTAATATTATACTTTAAAAATTCTACTGCTAAGCTGACACCTCCTGTATTAATAGCATTCTAACAGGAGCTCAGGATGCAAAGAGAACAAACTGAAAAGGCTTACAAAGACATAAACCAGGATTAGTTGTCGTGAAGAACAGTGTTTTAAATAAAATTTTTAAAGCAGTCCTTTTGCTCTACTCAGMTCTTCCTTGTTTCAACTTAGGAGTTCAGAGGAGAGTAAAAATTGAAAAGAGGCTGAGAAAAAATGACTTGAGACAATGCTGAAGTGACTTCACTTGTTAAGAAGACTTGAAAGACTGAGACTGCAGCTCAGGTTGTTTGAGTGATGGTGGGGGAAGGAGATGGAGAAAGGGAGCAAGAAGAASAAACGGGACCAAATGTCAGTGGGAGAGAGTTTAGACAAGCTGAAAGGAAAGGTGACACAGGCAGTTTCTGAAATCCCTGAAACCAGACGTTCTAAGAAAGGAATTACTTAACCACCTCACTGGACAGACTTGATTCTCCTTTGGGGAACCAGATAAATCCCATCTGCTGTACTTGATGTGCTTCTGTTGTGTTTTCTGTGATAGAATTCTCTCTTTTCAATACTCCATGATTTTTTTTTCTTTTTTGATGTGAACGTTTTTTGATGTGAACAGTTTCTAACAACAAAAGTGAAGTGAATCCACTGGTGACATCTTACTAAATAATTGAAATMATCCTTTTTATGACATGACACAAGCCATCCTGAAGAAYTGTGGAGGGAAAACATTAGTGGGGATGAAGAGTGTCTACAATTAACTCTGCTGTTGTTATGAAGGAGCAATAATTGACAATTTAAAAAAATGTTTCATAGAAGCAGTGATTACTACAAAACATTTAATGGGCTTCAGCAAAGGAGGATTAAACTGGTCCATTTTCAGCTTTGGAAGTTTCTTGTGAACAGTTTAAAAACAAATGAAATTGGTCTTTTACCGACTGACTCTTCTTTCACTGCCAGTTTGTTGACACTTAGAGCCCTTTGCTCCACAAGGAATGAGAATACAGTTGGTCCAGTACATGGTCTTTAATTGAATTGACTGTTTTGCCCTGCTGCTCAGGGAATTGGTAAATTGCTACAACCTTCTGTTCTGAAAGTTCGTGGGGGGTTTTTGTCTTTTGTTTTAGGAATAGAAAGTATGAAAGAATAGCATTCAGAATTGGTTAAAGATATCACTGAATTTGTTTTGACTAATTATATTATTGCAGTCTTAGTTCTGTGAAATATTTTAGAAATTAATCAATATTTACTGTAATTTCCAATTTCTTTTTTTTTGTTTATTCATGCAGATAAAATAAACTTTCATATTCAATGTGCCACTTGGAGTAGAATATAACTGAGTGTTTTGAACTTTCAGTAGCAAAGTTATTTCTTTGATCTGAAAGTTTTGCTAAGGAGAATCTTTTTCTTGACCACCTGATGTGAACATYAGTACATTAATGTTTCTGTAAAAGGTGACCTGCAGACACAAAATGAATGACATTTCATTGTCAAACAGATGGAAGGAAATTCCCAAAGTTGTTGTTTAATCAGGAAATTATTGAGTAATATTTTTTTTTTACAACCAAACTGATATTTTTGTTGATAGTTGCTAAAGCCCTGCCCCCTTCTTCTTCACAAATGTCTCCCACTTATCAGATTCTGTAAGCCACAGATCATCACTGCATAGCATTTTAAAGCCACCTGGATGTTTGGGTGCTAATTTTCAGAAGACATTGGGGCATCTGGCCACTCTGAATGACTTTTGTGATATCAGCCATTATTTATTTTATTTCATACCCTGTTATGAATAGATTCTTTACAGCTATTTTAAAGCAGTAGAGAAAATTCAAGGGGTTGCTTTGCCTGAAGCCAAACACTGGGGAAGTGCAAAGGCACCACCCTCATTTGCTTCATAGAATCATCACTCGAGTTTTGGAGAGCTCAGTGGGTTTGTCGGTCCCCTGGCACTGAATTCATGGCAGCTTCTACTGGGGGTTTAGTGCCACACTGCAAAATTTACATACAAACTACCTTTGTGGTTTTTTTCTCTATTTTAATCTCAATAGGTAAATAATTTTTTAGTTACTAGTCAAAACCTTATACAAATGAACATAAAAACATGATTTAGTGAGTGATGGAAGGAAGCCTGTTCTCAAAGAAGAGAGGCTATGGTATGCTGCTRAAAATGAAGGTATAGCTTTAATTACTTTCCTCAGTTTCCTATGGTTTTTTCTCCCCTGTTATGAAGACTGTGTAAGTAAACTTTCATTTGTCTTTGCTTGAAATAAGCATGTTTTTTCAGTAAATTTTAAAATGGGTATTTAATCCGAGGAAAACTTGTACTTCTCTAAGGCACCAGACATTTTGGGGAGCTAACTGGTAAATACCCAGTTGCTGCAAGGGGTAATATTTGATTAACCTCTGACCAGAAATAACTGTGTCCATCAGAATATACAATAGCAGTGTTCAACTGTTTCATCATGCCTTGAAAATCTTTGCTTCACTGGGCTTTTACTGTGCTCTGAGGAGATAAGGATGTTGTTGAAGGAGATTCAGAATTGCACAGTAGAAGAGAAATAGAAGCCCTCTGAGGTTAAAGCTAAGAGGTTTCAAGAGGAGGTCTGGAGTGGAGACTCCTGCAGGTCATATCCTGAGGTGGTTCTTGTCCTGAAAGAACTAATGGAAGAAAAGGAAAGACATGGAAATATGTGTAAAAAAATATTATGGGGGTTGATAAGAGGTATTATCATCTTATTGATTGCAATTTTTATAATTGAAATATCTTAGAAGTCAAATTAATTTCAACTAATAAACTTAGATATTGGTGAAATTCAGTTTTGGGATTGATAAAAGTACAGCTGTGAGGAAAATGTGTGAYAAGTGAAAGAGTGTATTTCTACCAAATGTGACTTTCAAACAGAACATTCTTTTTCTTATGTCCTTGTCTACTTTGGTTTTCATGTRTGTTGACAGTTTTGCTGCCTAACAGTGTAAACTCTTGCTCTGTTTCATCCTTTTTTTACAAAGATAGCTGATACGAAATGCATATAAAATACCTTGTGAAGAGCCTTGAACTGACCCAAAATTTGTTGAGATCAAAATAAGACTACCAGTGATGGTATTATTTTTATATAACTGAATGTTGTGTATTTAAGAATATATATTAGGATTTTAACTCCTAACTGGTGCTGTAATTTTATTTTTGTTTCAGTTTAAGAGGTCCCAAGTGTAAGACCTTTGTATCATTGGGCTCCACCTTGCAAAACAGTCAAGAGTGTTGGCACCAAGTCATCAAGGAGAATTTCAAAGCAAAGCTTAAACACTTAAAAGTCTATGTTYTAACTCCAGATTTCTGTAATACTGCAGTCCCACATTTATGTACACATTTATTCCCTCAGTGGAGCATTCCAATATTCAGAAACAGGAAGAACAAAGGAATTTTGTGTCTTCATCAGTCATCTTCTGCCTTCCAAAACAAAAGTCTCTTTAATCATCTGGGCAGCAGTTGTAGATGCTTAGTGTTAAACAAATACCCTTTTTGATTATTTTGTTTCCCTTTGAAAAATCCCTTGTCTGTACAAACAGAATATTTGTAATAGCTCTGGTTGATGCATCATTGTACTGTGTGCAGTTACATTTCTACTTTTTCTAATCTGAAGTTACATGCTAAAATCTTCTCAAAAAAAAAAAGAGTAGACTTCCTATTATTTTCCTGCTGCCTAATAAGCCTTTTTCTCTTCCCATCCCACCAATAYTCTCACTTCCAGCCATTTTCTTTAGAGAGTTCCCCTTTCACACAAGCAAAGGGCGTTGAACATGAACATTTTTTTGGTATTATTCCACTGATAAGAATAATTGTGATGTCCTCCCTGTCCAGAATCAAAACTGTAAATAGTCAAGAGAAGGAAATGATTTCCTCTTTCTCAGCTCTTTTCTCTGTGAGGAATCCAAGCTGCCTTTCAGCAGCTGCTGTTCTGGGWGGTGCCCATCACATCAGAGCACTGCTCTGCAGGGTGGTGCCAGCTACAGCATCCTCAGCATCTGCTGCTTTGGCTTCTGCTGGAGCAGCACTGCAATGCTAGTTTTTTTTTCTGTTTCTCCCCCTTAACTTTTAAAGGGCTTCTTTAAATTTGAGTAAATCATATTCTTTAAATTCGAGTAAAAATTCTTTCACGTGAGAAAAAGTTTCATGCAAAACTTTTAACTCAGCTTTTAAAAGGATTATTGTATGTTTTTGTAGAAAATCTATGTTTTTATTAGAGATCTGTTAATTTAGGGTAATTTCTTATGTATTTTGTTTTCAAACCCGTATCATTGATTTAGTATTCATATCTCAATGAAARCATTCTTCCCATGGTGGGGGGCTCTGATGAGTAGCCTGAATATTGCATATTGATTGCTCACAAGTCACTTTATATGTGAAATCCTTACTTTTGCTTTGTGATGCTACAGAAGATATATTATCTTTTATAAAGGGTTGAGTGCAGTTAAAAGACAAAAATGGTATATTGAATGATTGTTCTTTTATTCTCTCAAGAAAAAAAGATAGTGGTTATAGTTCAGTTAGGAAAAACTAAACTGTATGGATTTATGAATCTTATAGGACATTTTGAGGCATTTTCAGAAAATGCTCATCTGCTGACCTTGTAGATCTGACATCTGCCAGAAAAATTAGATGCATATGACACTAAAAGTTATATATTTAAAACTGCTTTTCCTCATCACACAAGCATAAAAATTGGCTTCAAAGCAGCATCAGTTTTCCACAGTAGGAATTTACTAATCCTTCTTCCACCAGAACTAGATTTCAAGTAGTTACACAACAGATTTCACTGTAAGCCTGAAGTAATTTTTCACAAGGACTGCATCAGTATTCAAATAAATTTGTTCAACAATATTAAATCTATTTTATTTAATACCTTCCCCTTGCCTATCCTATTGTACTAGAAATAAAATATGGAAATTGGTGGTAGGCATAAGAAGATAATAAATTGAGAAGAGATAAGCTGAGTGGCATCTAYAGATATCTCAATCTGAATATGGCCTGGTGGCCATATTCCTGATGCCATTTACTTTTCATTTATATATGTAAGTATATATATATATTTATATGTCTATTTAAATATATAAGGAGCATATATATGTATGTACCTTCACATAATTATTTCCATACATTTCCATATTAATTTCTATATACAATTCAGAATTACTTAAGTGTCAGAGCAGTAGATTTTAACAGTTCCATTTATACAAAGTTGATTTAAATCTGTCCAGCTGGGTTGTTCCTGTGGAACACTTTGTCAGTAAAATCATCATTTGTGGAAAAGCAGTGTGGGGTTTAATGGGCTCATCTGGATGATGGGACAGAAGTTTTTTTTTTTTTTTTTTGACAAACAACCAGGAGGAGGCTGAGCTGTGCCAAGGGGCTGTGGTGCCTTCCAGGAGGACCTGGAGGGGCTGGGGAAATGGGCTGACAGGAACCTCCTGGAGCTCAGCAAAGGGAGGTGCAAAATCCTGCACCCAGGGAGAAAAAGCCAAGAGCCAGCAATGTGCTCTGAGGAGGAGAAAGGTAACCTGGGCTGAGTTAGGCAGGGTGTTGTCAGCAGGTCAAGGGAGGTGACCCCAGGGGCAGAACTTATAATGTARCTTGATGTTTTCATGGCAGTTTTTAATTTTTTAGGGAATACTGCAGCATAAAATTCTAACTAAATAGCCAGCTTAATTATTTTAATCGACCTTTATGGTTTTAGTGGAAGTACAGCCATGTAATTAGCAAATGACAGTTACTGTTGGCTTTATCCTGATTTGTATCATTCTTTTATTTGTGAAAAAGTGTAAAGTATAGCTTCTCATAGCTTAGTTTTTACTATTCACTTGCCTTGAAGTAAAGACCGGTAAGCACAACATAACAAAAGTMGGGAAAATCAGGTGACATTTGGTGTGTGTTTACATGGCTCTTTACAGTGCCCTTTCATTGTGCTTTACCCCAGTACTGGAAGATCTCAAAAGCAGAAAGATCAGAGAACTGTGTATGGTCTCTGAGTGATAATCACATGATGAAAAAATTCTAAATTTCAAACACAAGCATCCTTGACTTCTGAGGAGCAGCAGTTGTAGTTGTACCTTTCCCAAGGATAAGCCCATGTCAGTGTGGCCTGATGTGTAAATGGAGTGCATTTCTAGCTCAGTTTGTTTGCAAAGGGAGAGTTGTTTTGAATTCTAGAAAATTATGATGTAGAGTTAATTGGCATGGATAGCAGATWTAATTTTATTAACATCTGCTTGTATGGTTCCTAATATTGTTCAGTTCTGCCTTTGGGAAAAAAAAGCAAACCAAGCCCCCCCAAATTACTGTAGCTTAAATATTAGTAACTTAAGAAACTTAAATACTTCATATTCTTATGCAATAGTCTACTAATCAACATTTATATATCACAGCTAAAATTAAATTAAATTAGATTGAAACTAAATTACAAGGTCCTGAGTAAATTGGATTTGGTAATTTACTACTGAGTCAATCTGCAACTGATGTCATAATTTAGATTTGCCTCTCATGTGAGAATGATGCCAAGAATTATTCTTCCCTTTGCAGTTTCAATTTGTGAGCGTGAAGAATAATGATCATGCTTGAAGTACAAAACTAGGAGCTGGCCAGATGTTAATAATGAATTTGTAAAGATGCCACTGCAGGTCTGTCAGCTCGTCTTTCCTTGAATTTGAGAGACAAAGCTGGGACTCAGTGGCTCTCAAGAATGCTCAAAGTGAGAGGTGTCTTATGGTTTGTGTACATAAAACAGGGCTCAAGATGAAGGAGAAATGTTGCAGATGTCATATTTAGCTGTGTTTATGTTCACTGGGTTTTATGCATTAAATGCTGCCTTGAGAGCTTTAAGGAAATTTTAGTTTTTGACCACTGACCTGTTTATTATTTATCACCCTAAATTCTGACAGCTGGCTTARTTCCAGAATGTGTGGGAAATAAGTTTTATGGAAGGTATTTGAGGATGAGGTCCATATCAACTTCTTTTTCCATTTCAGTTAGCTTTCAAAATGTATATTTCACTTTTTTGAGTCCTAGAAAGGGATGGTTTGACAYGATTTCCTACTCTCAGATATAAATCAGGAGACTGTTTTAGTACATAATAGCATGGCTTGCATAAATGCACTCCATTTATGAAACCTCTTACATATTTAGGGAAATTTCATAATATGCCATATTACTGTGAGTTGTTCTTCCCAGCTGGAACAACGGCCTTGGGYATGAAGCCACACAGTTGGGCAAAATAATGGCATCATTTTATAGCTTGATAATGGCACCATTAGCACAAGATATTATCATATCACCTTTTTATGGATACTTATACTTTAAACCAAGCTCTGTTATATGACATAAGTGCAGCATTGGAACAGACTTCAAAAAAAATAAAGGTGCAATTTTTCTTTCAACAAGTTAAATATTGTAACATTTATGTAGCTATTAYCTTTATTCTTTATAAAACAGTGAGCTTCTCCTTTGGATGTGTAATAGAAAAATATGGATAAGCCCAGCCATTTTGCATCTGAAATAGGTACTCAGGTGTGAGGTGTTTCTTGACCCATCAAGTGAGACTTWCACTCCCAAACAGATGGATGAGAGCTCTTGGCCAAATTAATGCAGTTTCTCATTCTTCCAGTCTGATGGAGCTGCTGGTGCTTTGGAGATTACACAAAGTGCAGGTTCAAAAAAGTTAATGTTGAGWGTTCCAGAACTCAGATTTTTAACTCTATTCTCAGTTTGTAATTGTTGATCTGCTTATAGACTGCAGCCTCAGCTTTGAACTCAGGCTTTACTTCTCAAAGCACATCTCCAGCTGCAACTAAAATGTGCAAGACCTACCCTCTCAGACAGTCAGCCTTTTATTACAGTCCAATCCACAGCAGTAAAGATTTTTGAGAAATTTTCTGTTCTTTAGTGGATCACTTTTGCCTATGGATGAACTACAAGTACTTTGACATAATAATATTCACCAGGATAAAAATCTGAAACTGTGAATATCAGTTATCCCAGTGGAAAGCACATTAGGTTTTGAGTTTTTAAAGGAGTGTATTGTGCAATTTCATTGCAATTTCTTCAAATATTCTTCTTATCTGTTCAAAATTTGGATCCCAAACAATAGATGAATTGTTGCTTAAATAATTGATCTTGAAATTTGTCAGGCAGTTTTGAGTTTTAARTAGGAAACACATTTATGCTTAATTATGTTGAAAGAGTTATGGAAAATTTTCCCATGATTCATGAGCTTCTATTGCCTTTCACTTCAATTGGAATCCTTTCATTTCATACCCAACATCTTTAAGARGTTTTCAGATGAAATATTGGTATAATGACTTTGCCCAGGAAACAGACCAAAACCTATCAACCTTCAATAAAGAAGTTGACCTGAAATTGCACTTGAGTTCTGGTATCTTTGATTCCTATCARGCTTTTAAATTATAGCACAACAAATATTGGGTGACCTTGAAAAGTCACTAAAATCTATAGATAGAATTTTGGTAGATAAAATGTAAAGGAAAATAAGGAGAATTTCTCCATTTCACAGGAAAAAGGCATCAGGAATGTTTATGGTAGAGGCTTCCTTAAATATTGAGATGTTTTCATCCTTGGCATTAAGATTTTTCATCACAATAGAGAAAACATTAATAAATAGTCAAAAAGAAACAAGTTAATAGCATAAATACTATAGCTATTTAAATACAGACAGCAGTTTGTATTTTATATAGCTCATAGTGAAAAGGTACCCAAAGACTTTTTGCTAATGTATCAATTAAGCTTCAGTTTCAGAAGCATTTAATCATTTAAAATCTCTCAGTTTGTTAATTTTGGCAGGATATTAAGCAAATTTGAACAATTGGTTTTGGTTTTTTTTAAGACCAAGATTGGAAATGTAGAAATTAAGAATGAATAAACTTTTTTTTTGGAAGATCACTTAAAAACTGCAATAACTGTGGCTTATTACTGTAYTATCTCCCACAGTGGTTGAGGCTGGAAGGAAGYTCTGGAAGGTGAAATGAATGGTATTGTCCAAAGATGCAGTCATTGGGTAGATAACACTTCCCAGTGCAATTCTTCAGGCCAATATGAAAAGGCAGAGAAGTGCTCTTCACAAACTATAAACATGAGAGTGGTGCTCCTGTAATAACATRATAGTAAATATATAGATGATATTACATCCAAGTATTTGTCATCATTACCAGAATCAGGGCATTTCTCTCTGGAACTTCTCTTGGAGTGTCTGCCAGTTTCTGCCAAAATATCAGTTGCTACCTTTTTTTCTTTTCTTGAGWGATAAACAGACATCTACAAGATGTGTTTTAAARTTAAGARAAAGCATACTACTCTSTGGTACAAGACATGGAGAAGGTTAAGTTTCACTTGAACTCGATAGCATTTGGATTTTCAGGTGAGCACTTTTAGTGTGGATGTCTCTGCACTTGCCGTTTTTCCTTAGAAAAATGGAGAAGATATCAAATTTTTCAGAAATCCTTTTTCTGTCTTTTCTTCTGTTACTGACACAGAGGCCTAAAAACCCATACTAACAACCATGAGAAGGGAAATAATCATGCTTATCCAACAGAATGATKGGAGTTGGAAGGGACCATCTGGAGATTGCCTGACCCCTGAAAGCAGGGTCAGCCAGAGCAAGTTGGTCAGGGCTTTSTTGAGTCAGGTTTTGAATATCTCCAAGGCTTGAGGATCAATACCCAACYTGCCTGAGCAGCCTGCTCCAGTCTTCAATCCTCCTTGCAGTAAAAAGTATTTCTTATGTTTAAATGCTGTCTTGCAATTTGAATGGACTTAGGTTGAAGTTTAAAAAGACAATTGGAACATAAATTACTTTTAACAGCGTTTTGAAAAAGAATATTATTGAGAATGATTTGTGTTGAAAGAGTTTTGCATTRTAGAACATCTCATTTGTGGAAATCACTTGTAACCCTTGAATATGATTGCATGGTTTTGCTGTAGTATTTCCCACCAGGCTAAGTCAGGATTTCAGTAAACAGCATAAATCAGCATTAAGCCCTCTACAGATGCAAAAAAATAATTGCAAAAAACCCCTTACTTGCAGCTAGAAACCAATTAAGTGTTCATTCTCAGAAATAATAAATATACAAATCTCTATCTTTTTATATGTATGCTCTTGTCTCAGTGAAAACCATGAGTGTGTTCTCATTAGGAAAAAGGAGTGTGGGAAWGATCTGGGGAATTTCTGTAATCATTGAGGAGAAAAAAAATCCCTTCTTTTTGAGTGTAGTCAATGCATTTAGTTCAAGATACCTTTCTGCTGTATTTTTGTCCCAGAAAACGTACTGAAAATCTTTCCTGGAATACTCTGAGGATATTTCTTACAAATGAATGTTGGCAAGATAGATACCTTTAAAATCTTTRTGTGAGAAGTTCACCCTGCAGGGAGTAAAGAGTATGATTTTAATTTCTTAACTTCACTTTTTCAATACCTTCCTGCACTCKGAGCCAGAGAGGCTGAATTGTCTTTTAAAGTATTTGTTCCTCTGTGCCCTCTTAAAAAAGCCTGGTCAGGCTTATCCAGTGAAATAATTGGAGTTTGTCAAATATGATGGTTTTGTGGGAAAATTTTTGGCGAAAGTTGCATTGTTTTAATTTCTAAAAATTTGCAGAAAAAAAAATATCAGGGTTAAACCAAGTTTTCACCTTTTTGTTTYGTTTTTTAAACAGAACCTTCTCCCATTTTTCAAATTTTAGGAAAGTAATTTTTCCTTTAAAAGCTCATCAAAACTGGTTTTGGTTTTTTGGTTTTTTTTTTGGGCCAGCTCAGCCAATTTTTGAAAACTGGTAGCTATGGGAGAAAATAGGGAACTCAGATTTCCTAGCTCTCTGCAGAAGCCCCATAATATGTTCTGAAATTTTGTCTAAAATTTTTGTGAATAATTGATGCTTTTCTGAAAATAATTTCTTCTGTTCCTTTGATGATGTCTGGGCACTTCTTTATGTGTCTTTCCATCAGCTGGTATATTTTGGGATCTCTTATTCTCTTATTAAAAATCTTGTGGATGCTGTTTTTAAAATCACTCTTTGAGCTCACAGCTGTCCACACAGGACATGCAGAGCTATGTAGCTGTAGTTTTGATTTTTTTAGGAAACAAAGTTTTTTTAGATGATTTCCTCGAATTTACTAGATTGCTCTTGGAAAATATATCCTTAGTTAAAAAGGAAATAATTTTTCTGAAGTAAAGAGGGAGGCTGGAAGATATCTGATCTTTACTAGACTTACTGTTCTAAATCAGTTTCTTACTTACTGCCTTACTCCSCTGCCAAATGGATTGAGAACAGCAAATGAGGCATTTCAGAGTTACAGAGTAAATGTCTGTGTAACAAAAGCTGAGTTATCTTTCTGAATGTGGGGTTTTTGCACGTAGGATCTTTGCCCTGACTCATATACTTGTTTTTTAGAAGATGATAYTCACTATTTTGAGATCAAATTCATCTCTGCAGACACCCTCCCTCTCTCTTCCTACTCAAATGAAAAAATCTCGGTAGTTGAACAGTCAGCCCCAAAAGCAGATCTTAACATTTCTGCCCTAAGTTGGTGTGAAGTGTTCAACATGAGGAAGGAAAAGGCACAACCCTTGTCTTGACAGAGTGCAGGCCAGCATCATGATTATGTAGGGCTCTTGAAAAGTATTTTTGTTTTTCTCTCTGAAGGCATGAACTGCTCTAGCTGCAAAAATGTTTATTTTATTTGGATTTGGATTTTTTTTAAAGCTGTTCAACAGTCAAATGGTTGTTGTGAATTTGCACAGATATGATTAAACAGTTAGAGCTTCTGGAAAATATACTGGGAAATCCAGTTTTTAAAAAAGTGAGAATGAAAAGTACATTAAGTGCTGGCAACTTTAAATATTTGTTTTCTTTTCAACAGCAGGGCCTTTATGAGTTAAAACAAATCTGACTGAAGTTCCTTGCTGCTTGTCCATGAGCTCRTTCTGAGCTTTGCAGGTATCCTCCAGATCCCAGTTCCAGGTGATACATTCATATATGACACTCATTTTTACATTTCAGGTATAAAACTGTTGGTACAAAGCTGTAGTTCCAYGGGGATGACTGTTGCCAGTTCCTATCAATGTAGTCCAGCACATCATTGCCAAAAAGGCAGCATGGTCTTGTTTGTTGGAAAGCAGTTTCAGCTGAACAGGCCCTGCTCTTTGGTCTTACATCCTTCTGAGTCTTTCTGAAACCCAGTTACTCATGCACCTTTCCCAGCCTAATTCYTGCAAGTTGTTAAGAAGGTTTCTGCCATTTCCACTACACATTTCTCTGCACTTTTGTACAAATGCTCCTCTGCCTGTGACATGGCTGTGACAGCATCTCCTCAGTGCTATGTCAGTGATCCATCACCCTGACTCCATAGGATGTACTGTGACTGTGTGAAGTCCCAAGCTGACAGTTGTAGCTGCTTTTTTTCCCCCTAAATTCTTACAGCTTGCACTGTAGTAACAGTTTCAAGTGAATGATAAAAGTTAAATGAAAGAGAGTAAAATTAACATAACAAAATTGAATTGCAATTTATTCTGTTAATCCTCCCAATTTTAATTTATTTTGGAAAAGTCTCAGTTCTCACTTTCTGCATTTTGATCACCTCTTCAAGGAAAAACATAGAACTCATTTTCTTGTTTATATGTTTTATAATCTCTTTCTTTGTATGCTGGGTGTTTTTTAGGCTACTCAACCACTTCTCCTTTATTTGAAAGAATTAATATTTTCACATTAGTGTGGTCTCTTGTTCTTTCAGTAGAAAATCTGTTAGAATATTCTTGCCCCTTGTATGGATAAGTGAATATCACCCCTTGCATCCAAACCCCCACTCTTCTCCTTCAGTGGAATAAACATTCAATACAGAGAGCTTAATCTGAGTTTTTTCCTCATACCTTTTTATGTTGGCCCTTCTAAATTATATTGGTTATTAGGTGTCCTCTTCATTCTCATGCACCTGTAAACCACTCCCCTGCCCTTCTTTGCATACATTGGTTTTCTTTTGTAGGAGATGTGGATCTTCAGTAGAAGATTTAAATAATAAAAAAGCTGAAGAACCTTTTCTCTGTAGAGTTTAATGAGATTTTGGTKCCTTCCATTGTCATCATTTACAATCAGAAAGATTTACTTGGGTACACACAGTCTTGAAAATGCCTACTTGACTTCTCTTTTGGTTAGTCTTTCATGAGAAGCTGGACTAAGTATTTCAATTTCTTGTCTTAACATTTCTGCTCTGAAATCCTGGTTTCCCTGAAGCCAAAAGGAAGTCAGTAGGTGTTTACTACTGATACAATGTAATCTGTACTCACCTGTGGAGAAAAAAGTGAGACTAAAAAAATTGTGTGTGTTCTATCACAGTGCYGTTCATAGGATGAACAAAATTCAAGTGTTTGTGTTGTGGATAGCTGCTGGAATGCAGCTTTTCAGAAGTAATTGCACCAAATATGCTCACAATGACTTCTGCTCTCATTATAGCAGTGCTGTGTCCATCAAGGAATTAGAGCCTCTGTCTTTTTTTGGCCTTATCCAGAGGTGAGGAGGAGAGCAAGAAAACACATCAATGAATTTCTCTGCTGCCTGAGAATGCAGCTTTTTTGGTTGTTTTAGCCATTAGAGAGAGGAATCACCGAGCACCAGGCAGATCAGAAGTGTAATTTGTACAAAGGGGTGYTCTGTACATAAATCTTCTGAAAGACAGATACCTGTGGGACGTGGCAGGCCATGGACCCCTGTGTAATCCATTACCCATGCCGATAGAAACCTTTGATTTGTGGGTTTAAACCTGAGGCTGAGTAACCTCATAAATATGCTAATCCACAGTAATCAAGAAAAGTGCCATTGCAAATACAAAATTTTTATTCCACAGCTCCAACAGCTTTATAGCATGCTCTACATTTATAACAATAAACTTTGGGAAATTACTCTCTTCGTGTTTAAGAAAATGCTTTGCCCTTTTCTTGTCATCTCACAATGGGTTTTACATACATTATTTTGAATGGCATGATCTTTATGCAAWATTCAGGGCATGTTTTGCCTTCTCTAACCACGGGTTTGATTTCTAAAATGAACAAAACATTGCATAAATTTTAAAAATTCAGCTTTTGTAGCCTTATAAAAATTTTATTACRATTTTTATTGGGCTGGAGACCAGCCAGTCTGTTAACTGGTAGATTGTCTAGAAAACCAGTTCTACTGTAGATGAAAAATATTAAAAACTTAGAGATATTTGAAAAAAAGTATTATCATTTTAACAGCACATTTTCCATCCCTGTTATATATGTTTCTACACATACACATAGGCATGAATGTTAAATGCCGTGGCCATTATATTAAGTTCTGCAGTCATTCAAATAACTCAGTGTAAAGTTACTTTTCGCCGTTCCTAAATAAATTAATATCTTATATGCAGGGCATTTTTCTGTTTATAAACTTCAGAATACAAGGAGAAGTGGAATTTGCACCTTGGGAGATTCTCACTGAATGTTAGAAAAATTTCATTGTGTTAGCAATGGTGCATTGAAACAAATTTTCTGGACTGGCCGTGGAATGTTCACTCTTGGAGGTGAACAAAGCTTACAAAACTTACAGATTTACAAAACTTTCCTGGGAAAAGGCACTGCTGGCCTGACCTGGTGCTGACTTTGGGAGGGAAGCTGAACAACCTCAGTYAGTGATGTTCCTCCCCATCCCCATTTCTGTGAGTCTCTGCTGATAAGAGCACATTCCGTAACAGGTGCAGCTTTCCTAATGGGAAGCTCCTTAATTTATCAAGTCATAATAAGATGTCAGAAGAAGTCATGCCAAGAAAGCTGAAACCTGGGGTTGAAAGGAGAATTCAATTCTAGCAAGTGACAAAAATGGCTTTTCTTTAATGTAGCTTGACAAACAAAACCATGTCGTCATGCAATGCTTCTCTTTGGAGTAGARTTTAATCATTCAACTCTGCCTGACAAATTCTCCCACTTCATTCCTTCCACTTCTGTTTCTAATTTTTCATCCTGTCCATTTAATCTAGGCAGGCTTTTAAAAACCAGAGTTTTGAAAGATGTTGTCTAGAAATCTGCTGTTTCACACAGTTTGTAGGCGAACTCAATCCTGCAAAGATTTATGTCTAAAATAACTTATCAGTACTATTGGTCTTTGTGCCAATTACTTTTAGTCTTTTTTTTTTGTTTAATTTTGAAGCATGTCATTTGTCTCTTGTCTGTCTTTTCATTTTCTTCCATTCTTTCATTGACTTTAAAATTCAATATTTCAATTTCTTAATAAGTCATTATAAAAATGCTTTGCACACTAAATAAAACTGTAAGTTAAAAAACAGTTCCCTCCCCCAGCTTCTCTCCTCACTTCCTGGAGTTTCTTAATGTTGGAGTTTTTCTGTGTGGTGTATGTTTCTTCACATGTGTACACAAACACAAAATTGAATAAAGAAGTGGAATATGCATATTGAATTTAAGAGATAAAGTGCCCATTAGGTTGGWAAAAAGTTCAGCTGTTATGACCTTATTTAGGAGCGTCTTTCATCTTACTTGAATACTAAACTAGATTGTCTTTCAGCCTCTTATGACTCTGAATAGTGGAAATAATAAACTGTAATTATTACATTTTTTGAGAAGTGAAGGGGTGTCTATTTGCATAATGTAATGTGTGCCAGCATGAGAGGCAGGGCTGCAGCATGCAGAGATAATCTCTGGAAGCTGTTTATCAAATCTTGATGTGGAGTCTGAATTCCTTTGTTATCTTTCATTTTCTATTTATGTTATCAGTATGAAAGTTTTGTTATCACTAAGTCTTATCATCTGGGAGGACTGTTTGTCAACATCAGCCTGAATTCTTTACAGGCATTAACACAGCAGAAGGAAGTAGGATTCTGCCAGCAGCCACTCAGCTTCCTATTGCTTCTCAGATCTTTTAATCCCAACAACAAATATTTCTTTTGCCTATTTTATCATTACACTGTTTCACAGAAATACCCAGTGAGTACTTACAAACCATGGGAGACATTTATCTCACCTAACATTATTTATATTCTAAGTTTGACATTAGGTCTGTGGTCTAAGCTAATCACAGAATCCTGGTGTTGTTAGTGGAGAGAAATGGCAGCTCCATAGGGCAATTCCTTCCAATTTATTAGTTCCACATCTATTTTAGAGTCACTCACCTATGAAGTGCCTCCCCTATCTCTGCTGATTATTACAAGCTAGCTGGCTAATTTAGACTAGGTTCACACATGGGATGAGATCAGATATATTCCAYAGGGCAAAATTCAGATACATTTCAAAATTTCTTTTTCAAGTTCTAGGAAAGCCRATATATGGAATAAATGTGTGGCACTTTTAGCCTCCAAGAGTTTTTTGTTTCTCTTACTTTTAATAAGTAATATTTTAATAAGTAATTCTCTTATTTTTAATAAGACAGAAATAATTTGTTGGTAATCTTGTCTTTTCCTTGCCATGTTCTCTTGGAATTTCTGTTTTCCAAAGGAAAGGAAAAGATATTTTGTTCCTTGCCTGTTAAATATTTGGAAATTTCCTACCATCCATTTCTCACTTTTGCAGGTCACTCTTCATAGTTGAAGTCCAGTGTGAAAGAGTCCATTTTTACTCTCTCTAAAGATATCCCAATATATAATTGCACTTATAATTGTATTTGTATTTAAATGAAAAGATCAGGGTATCTTTTTCCTTTGTAACTACTAATTATTCAGTAGTCATGTATTCATTGAGTTTGAAGATATCYGTAGGTACCATTCCCCACTCCAAAATTATTCTGTAATACATAGTGTTTAAAACAGTTTACACTTGGGTCTCTGCAGTCATGTTTCTGCAGAGTASATGTCTAAACTCCACTTTGTACAATGAAACATAGATGTGAGAATTCATGTTTTTAAATTTTCTAGCATCCTCATTCCATATTATCACAGTGTTTGATCATTTACATTTTCCCTATTAAAAAAGTTACACACAAAAATGTAGCTGTCTACACAAATATGTGTAGCCTAGGAGCTGACTTTCATATTTTTTGTCTGAAGTTGCCTCAGTCAGAAAGTGTCCCTCAAGACAATAAGAAAGATGATGGACAACAAAATATGTCAGCCTTTATGTTCAGTCAGTATCCATTTCTTCTGATTCAGTACATACCTAGCAGCAGTGTGGGAGTGTATAATAGTTTTATACAAGAAGAAATTAAATTATGGTTTTGATGATCCTGAAGGAAGTAATAATTCTGCAGGGTTTAAGTCTGCATAATCAACACAGTCCAGGCAGTTTAGTTTGGGTTATGTCTGACCTTATTGCATTATGTTTCCAGGTTTAATAATTACACCTTCTATCACAGTTTTGCCGTGTATTTATTTTAGTTTCTCTTATTTGTTCATTTTTAATTTGTTAACAGTGGAAGATGGAAAAATTGTATTAACAGAAATATTTGTTCATGAGTTGAGAGCCTGAGCAGATAGGAGTCTGCTTTGGGGGGTAATGTCATGAAATGGAGCACAGATTATAATTGCTTTTTGTGTACATTATTTGAATATATGAAACATTTTCATGGATCAGGTTCCTGTTTTCTGCAAATGTGCAATTTTGATTTAGTGCCTAGTTTTCCTTTTCCTTTTGCACAGTTGTGGAGATGGGTTCTTGACCTATATTTTTAAAATAAAACACAAAGTTCTAAGGGCAGACTTGCTATTTCCRTATGAAAGTTGTCCCTGAGTTAGACTTTCAAGATTGTCTCATTTTTGTCGTGGAACAGATCTTGACCTATTGTTCTGTAGGACTCCATTAGTGCTGCATGTGGTAGTCAAGGTAAAGATGAATTGGAGCAATGGGRAAAAATGAATCCATTCCTGCAGACATTAACTTCTGAAGGCTGGGAAAATCTGTCTTCAGAAGTTGTTCCTCTTTCARCAGACCTATTCCATCCATCATTATTCAGTGTCAAGTGTATTTCCTACATCATGTGCACAACCAAAACAAGGAAAGTTAAGAAGTACCATGCATTGAAATGTTGGTTGCAGAGCATCCTTGTGTTGGTGCTCCATGGCATATTCTGCTGCTGATCTGACTTTTGAATCCTTAATTGCTGTGAAGGATTTGCCAGCAGTCACAATGCCTTGTCKTCCAATTTGGCTGTGTGTTGTTAAAACAGTTTGCTTGCTTTTTCAAAGCCATATTTGGCAGAAAAAAAAGATAGACGTGTCTTTTGTTTGTTGGAAGAATCCCCACAGTTCATTTGTCACTCATCAGCCTTTTCTTCATAGGCTTTTCTATCTCTTCTGACATTGAACTGGAACATGTACATATATAGATATATATGTGTGTATGTATGTATGTATGTAAACCCCACAATATATGGAATCTTTTCATTCTGACAGAGTTTTCTACATTTAATCTGTAGCATGTTGGTGTTACTGGGATCTGATGGAATACAATTGCAGATCACAACAACAATAACAATAATGAGGATGAAACCAATAACTCCTAGAGGTTGTCCTTTACTGTAAAAAATAATGTTTCACACAGCACTTGGTTCTGTTCCATAGGACAGGATGGGAAGGATATTTTTCTTATTCCTTAGTTGTAAGAGAAGACAGAGATAATGTTTGTGAGATCCACAAGCTTTTTAGATGTTTTGGGGAAACTGAAAACTACTAAGGTATGATACAAATTAATAAAGGAGATATTTGATCTTCAGTATCTTTAAGTCCAAAGTGAAAACCTTGGGTTGAAAGAACTTTTCTTGTCCCTTATCTATATAGGCACAAGCAAAAAGACCATTACATTCATATCTTTATGAAATCCCAACGGAAATAAACCTTTTTCAATTGTATTATGGTTCTTTGTATCAGTACTAGTTTCATGACATTTACTTGCTTCTTTGTGGTTTACTTACAGTTAAAATATGTATTCTTTTTGTTAATATTCTGTGTTGAAATTAGTCAAAGATGCATGATACTGTTCAGAAAATATTGTAGATCATCTTTTAAACATTAACTCTTATGTAATTATTAAAAGATGTTTGATTAAAATTGGAAGTCACTTTTGGGATGAAACTTTCTATCTAACTGTGCTTCTGCTTTAAACTATGAGTACTTTCAGGAAAATCCCATACAGCCAACCAAGCAAGTCTCACAGACTGGTGTTCTTCCACAAATTTGCAAATATGGACTCCAGCAGTAGAATATTGCACTTATCTTGAATAAAAACCAGGAGTAAATTTGAGTACAAAACTCATATTTGAAGTAAATACAGACTGCATTTAAAATATAAAAGATGAATTTGGAAAGCTTTCATTTTTGTTCAAGATTTACTTAAACAAATGTTTATGTTTGGGGTGCACTTTATACTGGGCCAAAGAAGTCTTCTGGTCTTCTCTCAGATGTTATCTTTTAGATGTTCTCTTTTTAATTGATCTTAGTTTAGCTGTGTTTGGCTGGAACAAGGCACAGTACAGCTTTGGCCTAAAAAAAGGAAATTCTTGAGTATCATGAATTATCATTTCAAAAGTTCACAAGTGAGCAATGAAAGGGATTCAGAATAATTTGGTGTAATTCCTAGTCAAGGTCAGATCTTAAGTTCATAAAGATTTCTAAACCCAACAATTATTTGAAAAGAGTGTAAATATAGTTAAATAAACAWTTTGTACAATTCAAAGTAGGATATTCTCTGTATCTTTAGTTTGATAATTATAGACTGAAAAACTGAGCAAGACACGGACTTATGGGTATTTGTAGATATGACATAAATATTAAGTACTGTTCTTAACATTAGCAAAAAGTGCTTACAAAAATAATTATAGGCTGTATTGCATGCAAGTGTGAATGTCTCTATGTATATGCTGTCTTAGAGATAATWCTTAAATATTCACAAAAATTACAGCGAGGAGCTGAACTAATGCATGTTCTGGTGAGGCTGTAAAAATGTAGCCCAAAAGAATATTTATTACTTTGTCTTTAAAGTAATTTGTTTTGAAACTGTTTTAATATGCACCAGATTTATCTTTTTAAAAAATTAAGTTAACATATGCATTAATTTTAATATTATACAATTAAAATATTTTAAATGCATTAATTTTAAGCACTATATGTTGTTTGTCTTCTCTAAAACCTTGTTTCAGTGTTATTAAAATGGAAGATCGTGTTGGTCAAAACAGTTGRCTATAAACAAGACAATTTATAACAATATGATTTCTTAATACTTTTAATATTGTTTTTATAGTTCATATTAAGTGGATATTTCTGTTAAATTTACTTCAGTAAAAGTGTTTTCTTCCACTGTTTGTATTTTGATACCAGCAAGGATGTGGGAATTAGTTGCTCATCTCACTTTATCATAAATGCAGGTGTGTGCAGACTAGACTGAAATTACTGAAAGTAATCATCCATGGAGCCATAAAGCCCTCACCTAAAARGGGCTGTTGAGTCTGAAAATGTTGTAATTTACTTCTCTTTTATTTGCAGATTGCCTTCTCACAGCACAATACTATCATGGATCTGGTGCAGTTCTTTGTCACCTTCTTCAGGTAAATTGCATTTTTTTTTTGTCTTCTGTCTGAAATCCTGATGAGTCTTTACCATCAAAGCAGTGCCTTAACCAGCTCCTGAATCTTGGGAAATGCTTGACAGGAGGCCTTCAAAGTGTGTTCCCTAATTTGCACCAGTGGAGGGTCCAGGCAAATTAAAGACAGCTGCTGGAATCTTGCATTATATAATTGTGTATTTCATGTTCAGTGATACAGTCTTCACACCTCCTAAAGATYAGCTGGGTTTGTACCATATATTCCTGTGATTAAGAAAAGTCAGCTAAACTCAGCTAATTCATGTGTGTGATTTTTCTATAAACACTTTTACAGAATTATTAAAAATGATGGCTCTGTTCAGCAGCTTGTTATTTTTAATAAAGCACAGCACGTCACTACTAATGCTTTCATGTGTTAGAGATTAATTGTGAGAGGCAGGAGCTGATGCCTGAGATTTGGTTCTGGAGCAATGCAGGGATGGGCTTCAACTGCAAATGAGCAACTGTTCTAGAATGTGAACAAAACTCCACTGAAAGRCTTCTGAAGTTCAGCTRTCCTATAAAAYCCTRTAAAATGTCACWAACYTGAATATACATGGATTAGTTACAGTGCYTTAAAGTYTTGCTSTGAAGGTATTTCCCAATAACCATGAAGTGTGCACAAARTGTGAACAGTGACAGACAGGTGTGTTCATCAGGCTTTCTGKATTTCTAGAACAGCCATGACTTTATAACACAAGTTCTCAGCGTGGCTTCTCTGTTGACTTTATTCACTGTGCTCTGAGGAACTKTACCTAAAGAATCAGACTCTTAAATACTGTGAATGGCCAAAATTCAGTTTATTGCTGTTGCCAAACAGGGCACAGGAATGAAAACAGCCTGGAGTTTTCTGTACCCAGGGCATTGGTTAATGGAGAGGAGTTTAGCAGGTGATATAAAATATCCCATTTCTCCTMATTCACCACAAACAGAGCAATAAAATGCTGATTGCCTAAAGGTCAGTCTAGTGCTGTTTTGCGGTTTTTTTGGGGTTTGGGGTTTTTTCCTCTTGTTTTTTCATGGGGAAGACACGAAGCTCTAAAACTTACATTGATTATGCAAAGGTTTAGATCACAAACCCATGCAGAAGAAAGCAAAGTCTGTCCAAGTACAACAGACCAGAGGSATCCTGTGAGAAATAGCAAAGTAAACCAAGAGCAGATTGTGGGTGCTCTGTGCCCTGGTGCAGCCTGAGAAAAGGTGAACTGTGGGCTCTTTGGGGGTGCAGCCATCTCTGTGGCACTGGCTCTCCCAGTGTGATGGTCTGTCCATGCACTTTGTTCTGGGTAAATACACAGCTGGGATTTCAACAGTTTGTAGCCTAAAATAGTAATTTTAATAAGGGTTTGTTTGTGTCTGTTTTTGTGTGGGGTTTTGTTTTGTTTACTGAATGGGAATGAGGTATATTGTGACTGTGGCAAATCAGGGTGGGAACAGTAATAACTCAGGCCATATTTACTAAGATTATTGATAGAGAAAATAATTGTGTTGAAGGACAGTTTGAATGTGCTTGATAACAAAACATATTTCAACATGCTTTGATAAACGTTTGCATTTGCATTTCTCTCATCCAGTATTATATTTCTACTTCTGAGGATGTGGCAAAATGCTGTTCACCCTGCCTGGCCAAAGGAGCAGGTAGACCCATTTGACAAAAACAGCTATTCAACAACCAGGCAAAAGTACAGTTTAAAACTGTTCCTTTATAGGTTTTGTGTTCCAGACTGAAAGATGAAATGGGCATTTTACTGCTTGAATCAGAAACATGAACACAGGCATTTTTAGATCTGTCCTGATGTATCAAGATGAAATGCTTTAAAAGCATTGTCCTGTAAGGACTTTATCTAAAACTATACATAATAATGCACAAAATCCATGATTAGTTCTGCAATTAATGCTTGGTCTACCAAGGATTAAATGTTCTAGGATATTGTATATCCTAGAACAAAAGAGTTCTAGGATAAGATAACGATAAGTAGAAGTTATTTTGAAAAAAATAAGCAGATTATTTTTGAAACTGTAGTGCAGATTATTATTGAAACTGTAGTGCTTCAGACCAYGATGTGCATTGTTAAAAACCTCCACCCTGTTAAATTCCATTCTTTTTCTACTGGAAGGTTTTGTTGCAACTACTAGTTCAGTGACCTTTTCTCTAAGAATAAAAATGCAGTGTAGGAGTAGGAACAGATTCCAAACTGTCTTACAGAGAGTGTGGCATCTGTGTTGCTCTGCTCAGTGCCTTGGAGACTTTYAGCCATTCCACAAATTGAGAAGTCTCTGACTTTTTTCCTTTCCACCTTCTTTGAAGAAGKACAGATCTCATTGGAAAATTTCACAGGCAGCAAATGTGAACAGTCTTTCTTACATTGAAGAAATTCAGTATGCACAGTTAAAGAAAGTATATTTTTGTATTACCTTGACCACTAAAACCCACAATATCCTGAAGTTTGGCACTTTTTTTTGTAGTTGAAACTTCAAGGGATAAAGAAACTTGCAGTGGYTTTAAGTCTTACATGAATATATGGATTTAGCTAAATAGGGGTCAGGACATTTTAGACTTTTCTCAAGGGTATATGAAGTAGCTTTAGTTTCTGAAAACATTATTTACTTAAGATCAYATCTAACATCCATGAAAATTGATTGTTCAAAATTGTTAGTTTTTATTGTCTGTGATTTGAGTAAATACTAAACGGAGAGCTACAAAACACTTGATTTCTATATCTGCTTTTAAATAAAATTATAGCAGTATAAYAGAATTTATAACAGTACTCAAGCAATTCTCAGATAATTATTCTTATTAAGAATCTGAAGCATAAGTTCTAGTAAGAAATGTGGTTAAATCTCATAATCAAAAACCAGGCAAGCATGAAATTGGTGCAGATGACAAAGGTTAGCTGTTAATATACTTGTGATAGGAAATGATAAGCAAGTACTACTGCCAGATCTGTGTTTTAAAAGCCTTTTTCAAATGCATGGTAACTCATCAGGAGTGTTCTCTGAGCTCACAGAACTATCACTTCCCTTGCCTCTGGTACTTTGGGTGAAGCTGACTGACTTAATCGAATATTTAAGTCACTTTTGTAACATCTCCCTRTTGCCATCAATTACAGAATCTCCAGGTTTTAATGATTAGAACACTGTTAAACAATATGGACTCCAGAAAGTTTGAAAATCTTTCTTTTGTGTGTGCTTTAAGAAATTCCATGAAAAATGATGGTCAGTTAGGATCAGGGGTACATTCTTTTTATTAAATCTTGCTGTGAGCAGTCAAAGTGAGAGAAAACAATATTTAAAATATACCCAGTGCTTATTGCAGAAGGAGGGGATGGGTATTTTGGTAAAGATGAACATGAGCTACAACTGGAATTGCAGCAGATGCTAAAGAACCAGATTTCTTGATTCCATATGTAGGGCTGTGTGCTAGAATCTCAGAGCAGCCCTTCAGTTGTGCTCCCTGCAGTGGGAGGGGGTGGCTGCATTTCAGCAGTGTCAGAGCTCCTGAGAGCTGCAGTGCTTGAACCCCCTGCCCTGGGGGGGAATTTGCAAGGGGAGAATTCCTGCTCTTTGCCAGCATCCTTTGGTCTGTATCCCTGTTACAATGAAGGATGGTAAATTTGTGCTGGATTTTGGTGTGCTTGTCTTCATGAGATCAAATATTGATCTCCGTGAGAACGACAAAAAACAGCGTGGTGGGATCAGATCACATCCACCATGGCTGGGATCTCAGAAAATCCAGAACTCYTATAATTAGAATATTTTATACACTAAATTAGAATATTTTATAGTAATATGAAAATCAAGTTGTGATAGGAAAATGGATTTTACTTTTGGGGCTAGAATGAAATTGATTTTTTAATGRAGTGATGCATTGAAAGTTTTCACCTCACTTAAAAGCACAGAGCTGTTTGACTTCCCCTGGGAAAAAGCATGTCTGTATTGTGGTAGGCAATTTGAGTTGGGTTTCCTTTCWTTAAATATTTGTTTTGAATTGTTGGATGTAGCTTTGTCTTCTGCTCTCTGAATCACACACAAACTTTGTCATCACTGTGAGTTATTTGGTGTGTTCATATTTCCTGAGGGGGCAGCCACTTGTTACTGGCCTGCAGGCAGAGGAGACTCCCCAGTACTGCCAGATCAGTTGCTCTTCAAAACAAGGGATGAGTCACTTAATCCATCAGTGAACAGAACTGTTTTCCATTATTTTCTTCCTGTTTTTCATTTTTCTCTTTGTCCTTTGAGTCATTTGGAAGTGTGTGTGAGTGCACCAGTGCTCACTGTATTTTGATTCCAACAGACACCGTTCCTCAAAGCACAAAATAATTGCTGAGATACCTGAGGATGGCCTATGTGCCTGCTCAGTATAAAACAGGTGTGGGCTTCTTCCTTCCTTCAAGCCAGTGCATTGGAAGCCTCACTTCCTTTATGTATCAAATACAGTGAGAGGTGTTCATTCTTGCTGAAGCTCTGGCATTTTCTCCTTTCAGGGGTGTTTCTTTCTACAGCTGCATTGGATTTTGTTATCCTAAGAAGCATCACAGACAAAAAAATACAGTGCTTGTGTTTTGATTTCCCACATTTTGTGTTGTATTTTCTTAAATCCAGTTAGTCAGTTGTTTTCTTAAGTCTTCAACAGCATCAGTGCTCACAGCATTTTTCTTCTGACTGCTTAATCCTGGTCACTTCCTTATGAAACTCCAGTCCACTGTACTTTAAACAAAAGAACAGGTTTTCATCTGTGATAAATGGACTTGAAATTTTGCTTTTGTCATTTTCATTCCAAAGAGAAGGAATTCAGTCCTCTTACGCCACGTTCCAGTCGCAAAGTTAACTTCAGGAGTTTGCTCCCAGGTGTAAGGAGTACTGTGAAGTGGGGTGAAAGCTGATGAAGGAAAACAATAACAAAACATAAAGGAAGTAAAGAATATTCGTGTTTTGCTGCAGGCAGTGGTGTCACTGCCCATTACAGCTGGTGACAAGCAGCTTTGTCAAGCCCCTGCCCGTTGGTGTCTGCGGGCGCGGTGGCTGTGCGGGCTGGGCTCTGAGTGACAGCCCACAAATGAGCAATGTCCTCATGGCAGGGCAGAAATATTCCAGGTCCCTCTGCTCAGCTGTGAGAAACCACAGAGACAGAGAGCAGACAGTGCTAGACCACGTGCTGTGCTGTGATTTTCATACCTCCGAAAACATTAAATGTGATTATTCCTCCTTGGAATTCCTTCTTGGAATTAACTCAAAGGAATTCATCCTCTGTATTGGAATATTAATGCAAATATGCCAGTAAAATTTCCTGGTACCAAATGAAGYATTTTGTGTGGGAGGTTTTGTGGTCTTTCTAATTTATCTGTTGGAATCCAAGGTAGGGATGGCTGTGCTTTGCCAATAAGAAGGAAAAYAATGGAAATTCTACTGTGGACTCCAACAGCCACACTAAGAATTACACAGTAAAAAGTAGCTGTATAATCTATCTAAATTTTTTAATCTGAATTTTTAAATCTTAGTTTAATCTTCATATATGGCAAATCATGTTCCAAATCATAGTTGGTTTTCTATCTTTTCAATATTTTTTTTTTAGTGATATTTTAAGAAAACACTCACCACTTGGAAAATCATATTTCTTTCCTAATATGTTTGCAGTCTTTTTCAGTTGAAATCCTCTTATCAGGTTGAGAGGAATCAGGGGCTTTGTATTCTTTATCCAGTACAGTTACAGAATTTTTAGTGTTCTTCTTGAATGATGCTTCTTTGACCTGGAAGTCTGAAAATCCTTCATCTGTCCTCAGGAAAATTTAATTTTAACAGGAGTTTTAATAAGGAAAGTTTTGACTTTTTTACACCTACTCCTTTGAGCATATTTGTCTCTTTGGAAAAAGTATTGGAAATGTTAYAGATTGAAGGGAAAAGTTTTTTGGAATGTGTTGAATTTCTTCATTATATTTCGGTCTATCATGCTAAGCAATGCTGACATGGTGTGGTGGCTTTCCAAACACATTTTATATTTCTGTGATGTATTTTTGAAGAATAATAGCTGCACTAGAAAGAGCAATGAAAAATAAGAATGAGTGAAAATATTGAAAAAATATTGAAAAAATATTCTTGAAATCCTGTGAATCTCTTGTTTTGGAAGGCTGCTGAAATTTAGCATTGGTGATGATTTTTCTTCCCTAAATTCACTGACAGTAATTAGAATAAATGAGTCCTCCTCTCCCCATCTCCTTTAATTTTAAATCCTAAATTAGCATAAATCAGGAAGACCACTGCAAAAAAGAAAAAAGTGAAAACACAACTGTTTTGTAATAGAAATAATAAGTTCGATTTCTAAATATTATGGAAATTGCAGAAAATATGAAATTCTCTATTTCATAATTTGTCCAAAATTTCAGTGGACAAATATATATATAGATTTTGTATGTATTGTTTTTACATGTAACATCACTTATCAAGAGAAATATAGAGTATCTGACCCATGAAGGGCAAACCCATAAAATTACATGAAATATGAAAGATTTTCCATGACTGAAAGAAACATAATGACACTTCACGGGTCTGATGTTCTGTTTATTCTGTGGAGATTAATTTCATTTTACATGAGATTAAATGGCTTTGGTTGTAAATCTTTTTTATTTGTTGCCTCAAAGAGGTGAAAGGAAGAGCTGTGGAGGGTTAAAGTTCACATCTAGAGCTTTATTGTGTAATATATTTCAGGTCCTTTTACATGGTTCACTTTAGTCTGATACTGGGTTGGCAGATTGAATGGGAGTGTTGGTCTCCCAACAGCATCTTGGTGTCCACTGCATCCATTTTCCCTTTCTAGCTGAATACAAAGGCTGTTTGTATAATTGATCACTCATTCATAATTGCTGTAGCAGCTTGTGGTATATTGAACACAAACCCACAGCTTTGGGGATATATGCATGAATTATGGATGTAGGAAAAAAGACATCTAAAGAATGTGTGTGTGCTTTTTCTTATAGTTACTTTTTAATAATTATTTTATTGCATAAAGTCATTTAACAGTCCTCTCCATCCTCTGTAACATTGTGGCACATTTACATAATGAAAAAAAAGCCAATAGGTTTTTTTTTCATAATAATTTTTCTGCTAATTACACTTTTCCTGTTCAAACCTTTCTTTCTTTACTTTCAAGAAGATTTTTGATGTTTCATTGCACAGGAAAGACCAATAAAACCAGGCTTTGCAGAGGCAGTTGTCAGAGATGATTTTAAACTGTTACAGGAGTTYATGCCTAGGGAGAGGAAGGATTAACTTGGTTTTCTGCATTCAATATATATTAATAAATTATTTAGCACAAAAATAGTAGCTGACTAATGAATTAATACATATTGTATTTATGTTTCATTGCTACTGCTTACTTTAAAATATGATTCATATAAAATGCAGTTGACACCATTGATACTTCAATCTCCCTGTTTCCCATAATGCATTCAGAGCTTATATTGTGAAGCTTTATTAATACCATTATTGGATTCTTAGTTCATCATTTTACTTTATTTTGCTCTTCTGACTCAAAAAATTCTTTTCATGATGTTTCTCATAGGAATTTTTAATGTGCTGCTCTGGAGACTTACAGTAGTAAGTGGTGCTTTTGGTACCATGGTTTAACCATGACAAAGTAAAACAAATGTAATGTGGATATTCTTTTGCATGCATTCTTACCAAATACAGTGTTGAGCCTGGAAGGACCAGACTAGAARGTGGATATATATTTCTTATTAACTCTTAATCTGATTTGTTTAAGTTTGTAGTTGTGGACATGTGAGAACAGAATTTTAAGAGCAGTTMTGTGACTTTCATGAGACACTTTATGCAAGAGTTATTTATGGGGATATATGGATTTTCAGGACTGCATCAAAAAAATAACATTTTAATCAGTCATCTGGATAAGAAGAATTATCCGTGTAATTAGTTTCAAATGAACTTGAAACTTGTTGCTTAACTTGTGTGAATTCCATTTGAGACACAAATAAATACAAATTTGCATTTAAATGATTTTTGGTAATACTTCAAGTTTTAAATACCATCRTAGATACTTTACCTCATATCCAGGCATTCCTTTAACTTTGCAGTTTGGAAAGCAAGAACTGAGTGCCTGAACCCTCTGTGTGGATTTTGGATTACAGGGTTCACATTTTCCTTGGGTTGTTTGAATTCAGAAAGAAACTGAGGGGAAAAGGGTGGAATACAGACCTGGGCTGATGGAAAGCCCTGTCATGTTTAAGGTTGTGCAGCTGAAGAGGAAAAGATTGCAGCTCTTGGCTGATCACTTCCAGAAAATGGAGTGTGGGAGCCAGTGAAGGAGCTGCTGGTGCTGGTGGCATTGTCAGGACAAGCAGGAATAGGAAAAGGACATTCCTGGATCACCTGGATGGTGATGCTGGCTCTGYTGGCAATGCCTTTCACTGGCTGTGCCAGCCAGAGCTCTCCCTGAGC
This sequence comes from Alauda arvensis, assembly GCA_902810485.1. Classification (NCBI taxonomy): domain Eukaryota; kingdom Metazoa; phylum Chordata; class Aves; order Passeriformes; family Alaudidae; genus Alauda; species Alauda arvensis. The sequence continues at coordinate 157,219 of CADDXX010000494.1, forward strand.
AGGAATTCAGCACTCCTGGCTGAAATATCTTGGCTCCACAGCTAGGATTTATTTCCCTGACCCCACACACTGCAAATTACCATGAAATAGAATTTGCATATCCTACTTCCTTGCTAGCCAAGACTACTTTTCCCTAAGTCTTTACACGTTTTAATTTGGAATTGGAACCCTTCATTCCCAAAACCATTCTCAATTGCCATCACTGAAATAGTCTTACTTATAATGATGTTTATAAAACTTYGTGATTCATAGCAATTTAATTAATCATTAAAAAAAATTAAAGAAATTATACTGCTGTCATACATGTCAGACTTCTAATATTATGTTTACAATGCTTTGTGCTTCAGATAATCCTGTGGAAATCTTTGGAGCTGCCTGTCATGTGTATACCAGTTAACACAAGGATGGCTGAACCCAGCACATCATAATCATAAACACAATGTTCTTGTCAAGTACAATGAGAGAAATCAATTGCTGTGACAATAATTGCTATTTGAAGTCGTGGTGTTAGAAAAATAATTGTTCAATTAYTTTTATTTTAGAATTGTGCTTGCTTTATAAAATATCAATTAAAATGGGCTCTATTTGCCAATAAAAAAGATAGGAAATAATTGTTGGGAAAGCAGTTCTTGAAAAAACAGCTACTGTGATCTGTTAGGAAACTTCTGTAGTATTACCTTGAAAATATTAACTTAAGGTATGAGACTTGCTTTCTTTGCATATATCCACATTAAAAAGTTTTTTTTGTCATCCATATGTTTTACAAAATATGTTAAATTGTTCGTGTTACTACTAGAAGAGAAACAATAGAGTGTGGGGTCACTCTTTAGATTGCTGATTAGGGAACTGCAMGTTTTTGTGCCCTTGTCAAAGGAGGATCAACAGGCAGGAGGTTTGTGGGCACAGAGGGATATTTAATTACTGTCCCAGCACAGCAAAGCTCAAGTGATTGAGCAATAATTCCCATGGTGGTACAACTCCTATGTTCAAAAAAACAATTGGAAGAAGCCTTTAAAATACGTGCAAATGTACATGTGGGCAGTAAATGAGTCTGCTATGCCCTAACAAAATGGGTGAAARGAATTTTGGGAGCTTCTGTCTCTGTTGATGATCACTGTGAACAAAGAGATCTTCACCTGGCCAAGATGGTGCTGAGGACCTGCCATCCTCACTGAATGCAGATYTTTTGTCTTTGAACTAGCTCCAGTTTAGTTCCATGGACTGGCAGCCCCTTTGGGTCTGGAGTGAACGTTGCACATCCTCCCATCACTGAGCTCCAGGGCTGGGCCACAGGGGCACTCAGGGCTTGGTTCAAAAGCCCACTGCAGATGCAGACTGAGCCAGCAATGCAGGAATTCCCCTTGGAACACAAGGATGTGTCTGCCATGGGTTGGAGCAGGGGGACAGGAGGATGGCACTTGTCACCCTGTGCTGGCCCAAGCAGGGACACTGCCCCAGGCTCAGCTSTGGGTTGCTGCTGTGCCTTGTCCTGTGAGAAGAGGAAATGTGATGGGTGCTCAAAGCAGAACCTCTCATCATTTTTCATTTTAGTAGATTTTAAAGTATTCTAGATGTAATTTAAAGTTTTGAAAAAGTACTTGCTTTCATCTGTTTGTGGAAATTTATTTTGAATTATTGTGCAAATTACTGTCTTAAGTAAAACCATAGAAGCAGTTATTCTCTTTGTATGTTAAATAATCAGGGAATGAGAAGAAAAGAACAAAGGATTGCACATTTTGTTTTGTTGTGTTTACCTTCCATTTACAGTATTGATTCTTGAAATATTTATGCTTAGTTCATGAAACAGTTCCTTTTAYATCCCTGCAAAAATAAGTAAATTATTTCACTTTTACAAAAGTATTCCTTTGATGCAATATGTAATTTATAGGCATTAATATGTAATGAAAAAAAAAGGAATTCTGTAGTGTTCTTATAATGCATTCATAGGGCTTAAGGCACAAGCATGTCATTAGTTCATCTGGTCTAATCATGCTGATCATTACATTTCACAGATTTTCCCCTCTATTTATCCATGCAATTTAAGGCTCTTTAAGGATATCTACAGATTTTATTRCAGTTTCCCCATACCAAGCAGCATCACATAGACTAACTCCCCTTACACTTTTTAATTTGCCACCTAAAGAAACACAGAGTAACCAATTTCTGAGTTATGGAAAGCACTTTCATTTCCTCAGCCAGGTCTGCACTAAATATGCCTAAATGTGACCTCTGCAAGTCAAAACTTTGCTCTGTAGCTTGCAAAAATAGTTATGCAGGCAGTAACTGTCCCTTCTCTTTCTTCTATTAAATCACTCTTTCTGTTTTCATACTACCCAGAGCCTTTCTGGGAAGAGCATCTGCATAGCCCAGACCTCCCTGCTGGGCCCTGGTGTTCTCTTGCAGCCTTTCCTTGGCCTCTTCCCTCTGCTGTGTTGGACACAAACTGTGCTCAAGRCTTCTTCCTCTGCACTTCATCAGTYCTCCACTTGTTTATTGTCTCCAAAATCATGTTAGGAAATGGGGGACTGAGAGCCTCCACCTACCCCTGTCCTGCTGGTTTTTTACATTTTTGCCTGTGATGTTAATGTCTTTGTCATGGCTCCCTTCAACTCCCTGTTGTTTCAAAGCCAAAGTGATTTTATTTCTCCAACCATTTCATTGCCCTGGCCAAGCTGACTGCATTCCTTTCTGAGATAAGGTGATGGTTGTGGTACTACAGTGTGCCTATAGATTTATGCACTGACGTCCCAATGCTTTCTTGGTTTGTTCTTCATTCCTTTTCTAATCTCTTTTAACATCCTATTTTCTGTTCTGACTGCTACTAAACATTCMGTTGATATGTTCAAAGAACTATCTGCAATGACTTCAAGATCATTTTCTTGAGTGGTAATTGCTAATTTAGAACCTATCATTGTGTATTTGTAGCTAGCTGTGGTGGGTTTTTTTTTTCCTTGTGCACATTGCCTTCAGTTCATTGTCAATGAATTTCATTCTCTTACTTTATTGCCAAGTCCCTCTGTATTGTGAGGTCCTTTGCAGTCAGCTTTAATTTTAATTGCCCTACAGAAACCAAAGATGTTATCTCACCACAGCCTGGAACTAGGTTAATTTCACAAAATCTGTTTTCCATGTCTTTCTTCTCTTCTTTAGCATGAATTTTGATTTTTCCCCCCCTCTTCTGTTTATAGTTAACCTCCCTACAAAAAAGAAAAAAAAAAAGAGAAGAAAATAAAATACTTACTTGCTAAGAAAAGATTACATAGGAGTCACATTATCAATGCTGCAACTTCCAGTCATTTATAGTATTTTATGGGTGTGTCTTTGAGACACTAATTTCTGATTTAGCTTTGCAGGTAATTGATGTTTTGACTGATGACRAGAAAATTCAGCTGTGTGACCCACTGCACTGATGTACAGAGCACAGAATCCATTTGTCTGCTCTTTCAGCCAGAACCCTGAATATTTTCTATTCTATAACTTAAGAGAACTGTTCAAGAAATTAAAAAATGTGAAGGACAGACTTTTCTAAGGGTAGAGGTCCTGTTCCTGGCCGTAATAAAGCAGTCACACAGTGCCAGGCTCTCTTAGTTTCTTGTGTCCTGCTCCCTTGCATGTATTAACCTTTTCTAAATTCCAGGAGCACTGAGTTAATAATTGCAGACAGAGTTGCTGTTGTTTCCCTAATTTGGTGGGTTTTKGAAGGGCTGTAGAGGAGGAGAAGGGTGAGGTTTCCCTGACTTCATGCATGGCCTCCCATGTGTCCTGGTATTTCCTCAAAGCATCTCTTGCAGGTACCAGCTGGACACTGCAGTGTAGAGGAGGGGAAACATTTCTGGGAAATATTATTTATAAGTGCTTCTTGGCTTAAAACCCTTTAAAGATGTTGCTGCAAAAAGGAGTTCGTTCTGGTGGTCGGTGGGGCTTTTTTAGTTCTGCTCCTCCCTAGACAACCAAGCAGAAATTTACAGTCCCTTGTACTTGCTTTTAGAGGGAGACATTGGTGTTATTTTCCACTTATGCACAGCAAACCTCTGATCTATACTACTTCCAGAAATCTTGGTGTTTCCTGTAATAAAAAAATATATTTTGAAGCTTTTTGGCAGAAAAGAAGAAATTGTGGATGCCYAGTATAATTCAGTAGTTAGTGTTGTATGAATTGAAACCACTTKGTACAGCAGAAGAACTAATGTGTGTGAAAGTTCTTTACACAATGAGTAAATCCTGATACTTATATTAAAAAACTGTCTAAAAATTTGAAAGTTCATCTGAGTGATTATACTAGGTGGCAGCTTTAGAAGCCTTTTTTTCAGTATCCAGAAATGCACTAAAAGAGATTGAGTTCAATGATCTTTCTACCAAAATACTTTATGGATTAAATATTACAATACAAAGATATTGAAGCAAGAGAGAATGTATGTGCTCTGATTGTGTGCTGCAGGTGTTTAATTCTAATTTTTTTTTTCCTTCTCCTGTTGTGTCTTTGGAACTGTAATGTGATGATGTCTTTGGAGATGTTTTCCCTGGGCAATTAACTATAGAAATGCTCAATTAGATAACACAGCCTTATTGTCACGTGCAAACCCAGTTCCTAAAACTATTTATGCTCCCTGTGTAGTTGCCCTTCCTGCAGCCTAGGAAATTACTTAGAATTTACAAAGTGAAAGAAGTATAAACTTATATAATTAATTTTTTTTTCTATACTTTACCCTCTTTTTCCATCTACTAAACGTGGAGCATGCAGGGCATATTTGTTGAGCCTGTTGTGGGAATGTGGATGGCTGCACTGGAGCTTATCCCATGCTAATGGAAACAGTGATTTCCAGGAGAAAACCAGAGCATGTGATGTGCATTTACCTTTGACTTTACCATGGATGGTTGACTCTTTGTAGTTCTGGTAGAGTTTAGTTTCCCCCAGTTTTTGGGGTTTAATTTTCCATACCTTTGATACCCTGAAAACATAAGCTTTTCTCAAGTTACAATTACTGTTTTTTTCTTTTGTAATTGCAGTTGTTTCTTGTCCCTGCTGCTGGTAGCTGCTGTCGTTTGGAAAATCAAACAAACCTGTTGGGCTTCTCGGCGGAGAGAGGTATCAATAATTTACATTATTGTAGTAACCTTATCTTTCACAATCAGTTCAGAACTTTGATGAACTCCTCCCTTTTCTCCTRTATATGCAACTTAAATACCCATTTTATACCCTTGACTTTTTTATGCTGAAGAAGAAAACTTTATTTCTTTCTCCTGTCAAAAATCAAAGGAATTACAGCACTAGGCTGCAGAAACGTGAGTTTTCCTTATGGTGGCATATTTAGAATATTTAGAATAGAATTGAATAGAATATTTCAGTTGAAAGGGTCCTACAAAGAATTATTCAGCCTGACTACTTCAGGGCTGACCAAAGGTTTAGCCATATTATTGAGAGTATTGTCCAAATAAATAATTATTTCTTCTGCACTAACAAGCTTGGGGTGCTGACCCCTTGCTAGGAAGTTTGTTCCAGTGTTTGACCACCTTCTCTGTAAATAAATGTTTCCTAATATCCAACTTGAACCTCCCCTCAAAGAGCAAAATTCTCTCTCTCTTAGAATCTGTAGTTCCATCATTAAACCTGTGGCACAATTAAAATCTTCAGTAAATACTCATACATAAAATCACCTTATATTTTTGTGGGCTGTATTCTTACAGCTGTGTTGAAAAATCTGGCCCAAATCTTTGTTCTTACCTGCCTAACAGTTCATTACACTTCACTGAGGTTAGACTTAGGTTATGTATGCTCTACATGTGTTTGACACTGACAGTTGTGATATTTCACTTTGCTCTCATAAATGAGATCTAAAATTTGTAGACAGTGATATTTTCCTTMCTTGAAGCTTTAATCATGATGAGTTTTGAAAAAAGCATTTGCTTAATGTACTAAAATCTGGATTTTTTTATTAAAGATAAGCTTTGGTCTACATAATGATTTTTTCTTAATATACTGGCACTAGGTTTAAGTAACTTTTTCTTTTTACTGTAGATCTACACTGAATTTATACATGCTTTAAAAGTGCCGGGTAACTAGCACTTATAATTTTCCTTCACTGAAATTATAATGTACTAATGCCAAGGTTTAGTTTAAACTGATTCTACAAAGGAAAATGTATATGATTGGTACCTGTTTCCTGTTGTTTTTTTTTAAATTCATATGAACATTGTTAAGAATCTTCTAAGGACAAATTCTCATCTATCTTTTATTACTTGCAAAATCTAGATGAAAGTTACTTTAAACCACAATATTCCACTTAATAATATTTCATTTMTATTCATCTCAATACTTTGATAGTTCTGTGCAAAGCTGTGTTGTGATGGAATGTAGTAGTTAATTGATTTAATTTCTCATGTTAATGAGGTTGGTTTAATTGATGTTTTTAAGAGCAAATACCAGTGTACCCATTTCCAGACCTRGAGGCTCTGCTCTGTTTCCTGTGATTGTTCTCCTAGATTTTTGAAATGTTATTTTTTTATGTAGTCCTTAGACATCATTTGACAAAGAAAACATTCTCATATGAAAAGTTTCTGAAGTTTTCCAAGATTTATTTTCCTAATGTCATCAAAAGTGCTCAGACTGTATGAAAGCTCAAATAAGCTCTTTGATAAATGCAACATAAACATGAATCAGCTTCTTCAGAAGAGTGAAAGAGAGGGACATARTTCCAGCTGGATTGGAACTCAGGGCTTCATGGTTGCTTCTGAATCTTGGCTTTCTTTGAGTGTAACCAGAGAAACTTGATTTTCTCTCATAACTAGAGTTCAGTAGGATTRCGAGTTGTAAATGCTCCTTTGTTTTCAATCTGCTCTTGACCACCAGCTGCAGTTCACAGCAAGTCCTAAAGTCAAGTTTTTGAGAACATTTCATGCAGTATTTTCCTTTAATCTAGCTAGAAAACTTCTTTTTATATGCAACATGTTTTATAAGATTTTGCAATTAAGTGTTGCAAATAAATTGTATTAATAAACACACAGGGACAATCTCCTGTTGTAAAGATTTCTGAAGTATCTCCTTCAGAGCCCATTTGGCAGATGAGCTTTCCATCTCTTTGATCATTCTTTAAAGACAGGAATGTTTGACTCTTTAGATGTTACCTTCAATATGGACCCAAACTACAGTAATAGCAATAAAACAAGAACACAAACAAGGACAGAAAAGCCTGCTGTTAAAAGCTGTGTGTCCTTTTATTGTTCCTCCTAATGTTTTTTCCCCTGAAGGAGGAGGATCATTACCCTCCAGTTCTTGTCATCTTTTAGTAATGAATTTTATCAGGCTCTTGAGGTAAGCCAATAATTATTTTAAGATTTGTAGAGCCCTGTGTGTAGCTGGAAATTCAGAACCTTGTCCTGTTTTGCCTTCTGACTTTAATGCTTGGCTAAATTGGAATGTTATTGATTCCAAATTCAACATAGCATGGCCTCAATCCAGTACAAAGCAGGAGCAAGTTGTTTGCATTGTAAAGAGGGAATGTCTGAGTTTTCCCACTAATTTAGAAATTTTCCCTCCAGTTTCTCTCCTAATTCATTGCTCATGCAGCAAATACTTGCTTTCCACTGCTCACAGCACTGCCCAAGTCTTGTGAGCAGTTTGAATTTAGGCTCTATCATATGTACATGTAAAAAACCTCTTTYATTGTGTACATATGAAAATGGATAAGTAAGCATCTTCCAAAATACTTTAAATTATGTTTRTCTACACTGAATTTAACCTCCTTTGCCCATATGTATTGGTGTTTCAATTTATTTAGTTGAAATAATTTTTCCCTAAGTTAAGACCTTGAGCTTTGGTAGGTTTTTTTKTGTGCTYATAACAAAATTTTGGCTCATATTTTTTTCTTACCTACATTTCTGTCTCTTAACATATATTTTATCTCAGRTTTTTGAACTCTATATTTATACTTTAACTCCTGGATGAGCTTCTCTTCTTCTTTCCTGCCTTCTGAAAGGGCAAGGGACAGCAGACAGACTGTCTTACCTTAGACCATCAAAGTTATTCACCTTCTGCATTGAGGGAAAATGGAAAGTATCATTCTTTTATTTTATAGTTCCTAAAAGATCAATGGAACTTTGAGCAGGAGAACATGAACAGCCTCCTGCCTGGCATCCCTTGACACCTTCCCCCACCCATCCCTCCTATGGATTTGTGACATTTCAAAAAAGGTTTTTAGGAAGGGGCTGAAGTAAGATAGTGAAATACTGCTTGTCTCAGGGAGCTTGTTCCTTGAAAAGAATAATTCAGAATAAGATGAGATGATTTCCTTATAGCTAGGAAATGTATACTGCTTATAGCAGTACCTTGGTAAAAAAAACTCCAAAGTCCCAAGAAAATAAAAACAAAACAGGAGGAATTCAGAGCATTCATGACAGAGCAAGATAACATTTACAGGTAAGTGTGGAAATTGATGCAGGAGTAGAAAAAGGGAAAGATATATTTGTTTATCAAATAAAAGAGTTCCTAAATATTGCAAGATACAGAAAAGGAAAGCAATTATTAGAAGAGTCCTGCACTGTGTTAAAAGATCAGATGTAATCTCTCATCTTTCTTTTTACTCCAAACACTCACAAATCTTTCTACTAGCACCTTTCTTAGTAAAATTTGACTTTTTAGTTCACTGGATGAAAAACCAAAAGCTGTCATTATCTCCCAAATGATTTGTTAGGCCTCTTGCATTTTATGCCCTGAATTCACACAAGAGCCTGTCCATGGAGCTCCAGTCTGACTGGTTTACTCCTTTGTGCAAGAAAAGATCTACCCAGATTTGCCAAATGAGAAATATGAGGAGAGTGTTATTTGTTTTCTCAGTGTGTTTTGTATCTAAAGTATTCATTCWGTCTTCTGCTCAGAATAGGTACAAGACAATCTTTTCATAGATCATTTTACTGGAAACTTGATAGGTTACCTGCCAGATTYGTTGTGGCTCAAAGGTTTTTGTGTCATGAACTTCCTCTGATTGAAAGGCATCACACTCCAGCYAGAATCTGCATCCAAATGATTTTTTTTTCATAGTGCATTGAACTTTTCTTTTTGCTGACAAGATTACACTGAGATCACTGACAAACTCACACAGATGGGACTATAAACCACACAGCTTCTAGTTGAGTTATTTTAGCAAAGTATTTGCCCATCCTAAGGTAGACCAAGTTCTGCTCAGGTACCTTTTGTACTCTTTTTAAAGAATTGTTACCTTTAATCCAAAAGYCTGTAATCACTGGTGTACATGAAGTATCTTCTTCCCTCCACRCAGACACACAAAATTCAAGTGCTAGTGTGTCATGTGTTTTTATCTGGAATCACAGAAACATAAAATTGTTTGGTTTGGGAAGGACTTTAAAGTTCATCCAGTCCCACTCTCCTGCAATGAGCAACTTCTGCCAGAACAGGCTCAGAGCCTCATCCAGCTGGAGCTGGAATGGCATGAGGGTTTCACCACCCTGATCATCAAAATATTTTTCCTTATATCTTGTCTGAAATATACATTTGTGTATACTGCATCAGTCAATTAGCTAAAATTTATTTGTACCTTTTTTATTTAATGTAAATTGCTTTTTTATACATGAWTTTAATTACACACTAGAAAGAGAATGCATATCTTTAAAGATGACTTAGATTCTTATTTCCTCATGCAATACACTATGAAGCTCTTAAACAATGAGGAAGTAATGCATGATTGCATTTATAGGTACAAATGCTTGAAAGCGTGGATTGTGTGTGTAAAGTGCTTGCCTAACTTTATAGGTTAATATCATTTATAGAGAGCATCTCATTATCCAGTCAGCTGTGCACCATTTGCCTGTCTGAAAGAATAGCATATACAAACATAAAAACATGGAGCTGTAGAAAATGCTTGTTTTATACAGTGTGTGGGTGCCACTCAACTTATTGCCTCTTTTTATTAAATAAACTTACTAGTTTAAAAAACCCTCCACCTTCCTAGCCTTGATTTTTTTATCAAGGTAGTTTTATTCTCTCAAATATTCAAAAATTGTTACAAATATACAAATGGAACTGAAGTAGACTACTTTTTAATAGCAGTAACAATTCATGTAATAGCTTTAGGCTCATTTCTATGGTAACTCTAATAAGAACAAGGAAGTTCAGTGATGTTGATAGCACTAATGAATGTAGAGAGTATGTGCATTTCAGCTCATATTGAGCTTTTTTGCTTTCTATTCAAATGGCAGTATTTTAAAGTATTCCTCTTAGAAAAGACAGTAATGGCTTTTGGTGTATATGATATTGCTTATGGAATGCAACACATTTACTTTAGCAATGCTAAACCAGAGAATGTGGTGCATTCTTGAACAACAGCATTTGAAGGAACAAAAGCAATTCTGTGTGTTTCAGGGTGAGCAAGGAAYCAACAACAGCAGATGTAAGGAAAACAAGAAATATTAACTTGCATAATTAAAGTGCCCCAATGTGTAATAGTATCCATGTGTGTAGGTGTCTACAGGATTTTATAGTTTATGTTTAAAAGTTGTTAAGCTCACAGATAATTTTTCTTTTTTGCTATCTTCTTGTCTGTTGCTTAGCAAATATCTTACACATCTGTATGTAGTTACTCATAGGCTGTGTGAGTAATCCCACTGAAGTCAAAGGAGCTATTCATAGGACCAGAATCTCAACTTGTTATATTGCTCTGGCTCTTCTGAAATCAATAGAGCTATGACTGCTTATTTCAACTTGGATCTAGTTTTACTGAGGATAACTGGGACATTTATTTTAGGCTGACATTTTCTGCATTCTCTCCAACCTAAAATTTAGGTTCCTCTCTGAATGAACCTTTCAAGCAATGTGCCTGGTTAGCTGGCACTAGATCTTGTCTCAGGACTCCCTCTGCAGTCAGGATAAAAGGCACTTCCAAATGACAATTTATCCCTCCCAATTTTCACAGTGCTCACTTTTTGTACTCTGGTACCTGTGGGGACCTGACTTCCTGTTAACAATACAAAACCCATTGAGTCAAATCTCCCAAACTGAGAGTTATTCTTCACTTCCTTCCCTGTGGTTTTGTAAAAYTCAGGTTGTCTTTAAAATACTGTCATTTCATAAAAGTAAGCATCTGATTAAATTCTTACATCAGTAATGCTCACAACATGTTTGTTCTCTGTACAGAGAAGTATTAAATGGTGCCAGTGAAAGACTCAATATTAGATTGAAAAAATTATGTTGGGTAGTGAATTCAGCAAAGCTAATACGAAATATTTGTGAAAGCTTGCTGACAGATCTGGTTTTTCATTCCACAAAAATYCAGAAGTTGAAGAAGATAAAAGACATCAACAGATTTAAAATTAAAATTTTGAGCACTTAATTAAAAAAAATAAATTAGGGAAAAGAAACTAAGTAGGTGTTTTAATTATATGTACTTATGACCAGGAGAAGAAAATTGTTAGCTTTTCTTAACATAATAACCAAAGTTCCTTCTTGCATTTGCATAGTGGAGTTAGCCTGAAGATTCCCAAAAGGCAATAATCAAAATAAATTAGTTTCATTATATGTGATTCCTGGGATATGCACAGAAAGGAAGCTTGCATGTAGTTTTTACTGCTGATRACAGTACTTTAAAATTAATAGTTGTGATATTCTGTTCAGTAGAATTTATTATCAAAGTTGAGCTTTCTAAATATGAATATAAAATGCTTCTGGAGATAATGCTGATTTTTAATGGTGATATGAAGTCCTTCTCTGTGGTTAACTCTTGCAAGCTTTAACAGGAAGGTAAAATTGAGGTTATTTTCCAGAAAGAGGGAGCTGGCCCAAATGCAAAAGACTGCCTGAGGCAAGTGGCCACTTGGCAGAGCCTGAGGGTGCTTTGAGCTCAGAGGTCTGAGAGTTTTCCATGGGACTGCTTGTAAACAGAAGAGCATTAGCAGAATTTTTAGCAAACTACCTGTCAGCAAAAAGCAGCAGACAATGAGGAAGGCAGTCCTTAGTGGGACTGTGGGAAGAAGCCAGATAACTTCTTTAAAATTTATGACAAGAAAAGGAAATTGGATTGGTTTCCACAGTGCTAAAGGAATGAGGATAGTGGATGTTTTCTTTGTAAATAAAGAGGATTGCACCAAAATAGATCATTCATTTCTGTCTGCTAACAAAAACAAAAGAGCAGGTGTTGAATATTGGCCCAAAGTAGTGAGACTCTTCTGCCCCATGTTTGTATTTCCTCTGTCTTTGCAGCATAGTGTCATTTTTGTCCCCGATTCAAACACAAACAAACCTTCAGTTTCTCAAAGCCCTGTAACAAAAGAGTGAATTTAGCAGCAAACAACAGAAGTGTTGCAAGAACTCTGATATGGAGAAAGAATGAAAAGGTTTTACAATTTACAGTAAGAGGTCTTCAAGAGAAAAATACCAATACTCCTTTGCAGATACTCCATAGCTTTTATCAGAGTTTCCAGAAATTTTAGTTGCACTTGGTGGGCAACTTTGGCCTAGGTGAGTCACCTGCAAGGGGAGAAGCATAAAAGAAACTAAATATGAACTGTCTTTCCTCCAAAGAGCAGGGAAATAACTCCAGGTCCAACCCTGGAAGATGTAGTTCCTCTCTATTACTGTGCTCTTCTTTTCTACCTAAAGTTTTGTTTTGTTTATTTACAGTTGAATGCTAATCRCATATTCTAAAAATTACATTAAATCATGCAAACAATAATTTTTATTGCTTGTAGTTTATGGAGCATTTGCTACTGCTTCCACAAACATCCATTTCCTTGCAAACATGTGATTTTTTTTTCCAGAGATGATTTTTAGGTAGATTTACTTACCTTTGAAATTGAGTAGCAGTAAGATGGGATTCCTATAATTCCTTAATCTCTTCCAAACTGTTTGCATTTCCCTTTGCYCAGTATGCATAGCACCTGCCTTCTAAAGTAAGCACATCAGCCTTTTTTCTCTTAAAGTTAGTGTTAATATACAGAATAATTGTTTCTTTCTTTAAAAAAGTTCTGAAGGCACTGAAGTTTCTCCTGTGTGGATGACCCCCTGCTGAAGTTAGAGCTTTAATAATCAATGCAAAGCAGATGCAAAGATCAATGCAGCTGGAAATTAAATAACTTCACCAACCTATTTTTTCAGTGCCTGCACTATTAATTGGTTTACTCTGTCAGCAGAATGTGCTCACTGCTGTGAGTGTCAGTGTTGTTGCTATCAACAAATTCCATGGGGGACTTGGCTCTCTGTAGATGTTTGTGCACACAAACATTCCTTGGGGTCACCCCTCTTGAGCAAACCCTGTGCAGTTCATCTGGGCACCTCCAAGGCTTCTTCCCCTTCTCTGGGTAGAAGGAAATAATGGCAGCATCATGGGAACAGGATTGCACAGCATATTTCTTTCTGGAGGAACCTGCCAACACCTGTGAAAGGTTAGGTTAGAAAAAAAGCCAGCAAACCCCTCCCCCCCCCCAAAAAAAAACAAAACCAAAAAACACACAATCAAATGGATTTTTAATTAACCCATGACACAACCTACAAAAAGGTAGAGTAGTTATTCTTTTTCAAGGCTCTAATAATAATGTTTATCCTTCCTGGAGCTATATTTTTTTTTATTACTCCAGCAGTTCACAAACAACAGTTGAGAGTTAGTGTGACCTGATATAAACCAAGCTCATTACATTATTTTCAACAGATAATTAATAATTACATATAACCTTTGGCTTTCCTTTTATCTTCCAAGTATTGACAGAAGTCGCATAAAAACATACCATGTATGGAAAAAAATGCTTTGAAATGCAAAACTTAATTAAAATTAATGTTATTTTMGTACAGTTGTATAGTAACACAAGTACTGTAGGGAATATAAATGTATGAACAGATGATTTTTTTTAATCCACACCATTCAATTTTTACACAAGTACATTCTGGAAAACAGAACATMATTTGATATTTTGTTTGGGATTCACTGTGTTCAGTGCACCATGGCAGTTACGTTGTGACATCAATAAATTAGCCCAGCCTGCTTTGGCAGTCAATTGACCCACATGCAATTAGCAAAACTGAAACCACAATGAATCCTGTTGCTTGAACTTGTTATGTTATTTTTTCTGCTTCACATACATTGTGAAAATCCCAGTTAATTAGACTTATCATAGACTTAAATAGCTGCAGCTTCTTAGCCTTTTATATTTGTGCAGCCATGGTCAGAAAWACCAAGGGAGACAGGGAAATGCATTATCCCAGTTGGGAGAAGGTTGGGTTTGGGAGTCAGTCCTTTCCTTTCTGGTGTTGTAGGTGACTTTCTGCAAATTGCTTCACTGCCTGGGCCACCAGTTCCCCACCTGCAGCACACAAAGAGTTGCACAGGCTGTGGTGATGCACTTTTCATTAAAGATTCTGTTGGTATTCATTGGGGGAGTCTACTTTGATGACTTGTTTTGCTTTATTCTGTAACAGCCCTTTGTCCCTAGGTAATTTGTTTAGGTTTCTGTTCATTTAGGCAGGGAAAGGAGTGAAATGGGCACTAAACCTTTCTCCTRATTTTTTCTGGGTGAAGAGATACAAGTATGTGAAATAGTCTGTTGCTTTAATGTGTTATATTTCATACATATATCAATACTTGCTAAAATACATTATGAAATTACGAAATATCTTATATATATTTCATTTCCATCTCAATTAAATCACCCATTTCTTAGGATTTTATGCTTTCTGAATATGTTAATGAGGCACAATACTGATTCTAAACTGCTTTTTGCCTACCATAATWATTTTTTGGCTTCACAAAATTAAGGAATAATATTTCCAAAACAGTGGGAACATGCATGTTACAAAAATGCTGTATCCCTGCATGTGTGACCCACATGGAAGTATCAGGCACACCACATTTTGACTTAATACCTTAACAGTGCCCAGTGATAATATTCAGTCTAATATAATACATGATAGAAATGATATTATTAAATATTCCAGTATAATATAATGAACTTGTCCCTTTTCACATTCACATGGAAAGCAAGTGTACACTGTTGATGTTGTTAATGACTGAATCACCCATGCAGGAAATGTCCACCTCTGATTACAGCATCCAGTGTGCTGTCAGCTTRCAGAAAATGATGAGCATAAATCATCTCAGTGGAAAGGGAGGAAAAGAGGAGCCAGAGAATTTCTCAGTGAGTTCCCAGAAACATCCATCAACAAAAACTAAGCATGTTTGTAAGCATCCATGAAAAAAAAATTAAAAGCCTAGATGTTTTCTTCATTAACCAAATCACACAAAAAGAATATGCTTTTCTTCCAAGGTAGGATAAAAGTCCTTTTGAGTGGAGTAGAAAACACCTGGTGCTTGGATAGTTGGCCATTACAAAGTCTATCACAGGATACTTCAGTGGGGAAGGAAAGGAAGTATTGTCATRATTACATAGCTGTGGAGTGGGTGCAAAACTGGTCAAACCCCATAATCAGATGTTCATGATCAGTGAAATGAGGGATTAACTGTGTGTGGACTGTGGTTACCTGCATAATGATATTAGTAGTGTAGTTCTGCAGTAGATAATCTCTTACATTCCAGACACTTTGTCAGTGTAAGCCTTTAGAAGTGGGATGGGCACAGGACAGAAATTAGAAGACCTGGTATGCCTTTGGAGGGTGGTGGGMAGTCCCTTGGCAGTCTCTGTGGTTCTCTTTTAACCTCATGATCTTGTATTTTAAAAAACCCACTTGAAGTCAGAGTATTTTGTACACACCAGGAGCATTTCATTTGCTGTAGGAACACAGAATGGGTTTGGGAGGGATCTCTAAAGACCACCTGGTTCAATTCCTGCAGCCATGGGCAGGGACAACTTCCAGYAGATCAGGGTGCTCCAARCCCTGTCCTACTTGGCCTTGAGCTCTTCCAGGGATGAGGCATCCACAATTTCTCTTAGACTAAGGCTCCATGATATGATATTGCAGCACCAAAAATCCATGGTAGTGCTCTAATAGCACCTGCACTTCCTCATTAAAGGCTACTTTGAAATCCACATTAATTTGATACTTTTACACTTCCGTTGCAAAACTGTGTCCCAAATGGCAATAAAGGCAAGCAATTATCCAGATATTCCACTGKTTTTTTTGCATTAAAAAGGCTTTTAAGGAGCAGCTTTCTTCTTTACAAGTCTCATATGCATAAATGCAGCCTTTGAAGTTACTGATGTCATGTACCATGKTTAAACTTTATAAAATTTCAGATACTAGAAAATTAGGGTTAAAAATAGCCCCTTACCTTTTATGCCATTTAAGTTCACATCCCTRATGTTCATCCAAGTGACTGAGTCACCCTGTGGATTGTGTTTTTTTTTTCATTTTTTGACTTTTCATTTCATGATTTGGGCTGGATTATTTGTTCTGCACCTGACATCTCTTTCATTGTGCAGTTCTGCAGCTTTTCCTGTATGAGTGGCAGCAAGGCAAGACAGCTTTTTTGAGTTTAAAATTGGAAACCACACATAGATGAGAAACTGAGCAAGTTTTGTGTTGTTTTTCTTGGGGTTTTATTTTTTTTTATTTGTTTGTTTTGGGTTCTTTGTTTGTTTTGGTTTTTTTTTTTTTGAACCAGTCTCACCAGGATTTTAAAATATGCATTTTTGCAGCAGCATTGTTTAGCACATACACAAAACTCTTATAAAAGGTAGCTGCTGAATGTTTGTGAGTCATTCTTCTTGCTTTCCTGTATCCTATGACAGATGATATCTGTCCTACAGATGAAAATACGTTGTCACTAGTGTCAGAATGGTTGTTCTGACATGCAGCTGCCATAATTTAAACATGCTTTCTTCCCTTATATAATGATCAATTTACCTATAGCCTTTGGCTTTCCTTTTGTCTTGAATCATTGATAGAAAGTTGCATAAAATCATACAGTTTGAGCAATAAACCTCTCAAATGTAAATTCTAATACAAATTTATATTGTGTTAATTTAGGATATTTGGGTTTCTGAAATACAATGCTTGGGATATCACAAGTATTTGAATATGCTGTTAGTTTTTCCATATTGTTTTCCCTGAAAAATGGTTTAGGATAAAGTAGTTGAATCAAGAACAGTGTGATGCAGAAGCTAAATCCTAATTTTATTTAATTGCTTTACATTTTTTATCAATTGTAATGCAAGCAAGTGAATAAAATACCTACACTTGGCTTTTTTCCCCCCATTTTTTTGTATATCTACTTACAAGGCTGCTATTAACTGGAAATAATACTGTGGTATAGAAGCTATTACCAAACCATTTTTTTTGACAAAGATATTTCTCTTCAGGCTGAAAAGATCTCACTTTTAGTGGAAGGTAAGCAGCTTCATTTAGATTAATTTATTTTTTTTGATGAAAGAAGCAAGTAAATATATATTTCTAACATAAAGAAATAAGGTGATTTAGCTGGATTGCAAGCAAAATAGGATATGAAGAAATATAGTCTATCATCCCAGCAGTAAATAGGTTTTTCTAGTAGTTGATACAGTCAAAAAGTCCCTGTCAACCCACATAAAATTCACATTCACAGCTAAGACTTACTTAAAGAGAGTTTATATTCCTCTATTTTGCTAGCATCCTGCTCAGGTCAGACTGACATTATTTTGAAAAGTTTCTGCTTTCTCTGAGAGATCTTCCTCTAATCCATGTATTTTGCAGATGCTATTTCTGCTACCCAGTTGCGCATTGTATTCCCTTCTTCATCGCATCCCAATTCTTACACTCCATAAGTGCCCATTTCCTGCTCAATCCCACAGCATCCCAGAACACACACTCAAGAGTTTATGGCTCTCCTTACTCCAGGAGAAGGGAAATTGTTTGTTTGTGGGGGGGGGTTTAAATTCCTTTCTTTGCCTGTTTGATTCTTACCAAGATGAGCTGCAGGATGTATCTATATCTAAAAATCCTGGCTTTGTTTTTCTSCCCATAATGGAGGGAGGCCTCAGGCAAGCAGCTGTCATGCAGCACTTTCAGACTGCTGGCTCAGTGTCCTCCAGGTGGGAAAGCAGTGTAAGTGTTTACAAAATGTTTCTCTGATCAGAGATTCAGCTTCTTGGAGGCTTAGTTCCCCCAGTGAGACTTGGCCCTCTGTTCTCAGTTTTGGAAGCACTGAATTTCAAAAGCAGCATTCACTGGACTGCTCTGCACCAGYTGAAGTAGGTACTTGACAATGAAGTCTGTCAAAGACAAGTTATTGGTGTTTCTAGGAAATCAATTGGGGTTTTTTTCCATTTAGTGTGAAAAACATTGACTTGTTCACAACGTTTGTTTCTGTATAAAAATTTTGCCTGATTTATTCAGGGCAGTGTTTTCCCCAGAGCTGATGTTAAAAGTTAGTTTTACCTTCTGATCAGTGCCCTCACATTACTGATAAAAAAATGAGATGCATTAAATATATTCAGAATATAGGTAAACAGTCATTGAACAAACATTGTTGTTGCCAGTGAGTTCTGGGATGTGTGGGTTGAGCCTTTAACAAACATCACAAACAGAAAGCATGTGCCTTTCTCCAGGTCACTGTAATACCATGGCCCAAGTGGGTAACAAGGAAATGAGGAGCATGCAGGCATGACTGCCTACATTTAATGCTTTTCTGCATGTTCTTGGAGGCAGACTGACATTTAAACAGCTAAAATTGTGAGAAGGGGAAGCCCATGGCAGCTGTTAGTGGATTTCTCATTGATCTGGTGGGGTCAAAACTTTGCCCTGTACGATTATTTGAGCTGCTCTGATCTAAGACAGTGTTATGCCCCATCAGTAAGTTGTGTATAAGACTTCCAGCATTTGAAAAACATTGATACACACAAGTGCAGCAATTCAGTGTGCACTGTGAGTTCATTTTGCAGCTGTTCTGTACCTGCCTCTGCTGTGCTTTGCATCAGGTGGGTGTGATTGCTTTGAAGKATCCAACACAGTTTGTAGTTCACACCATTCACAAATACTTAAACAGGGGAAAAAAACGCAAAAAAAGATCTAAAAATAAAAATTTTATTTTTGGAGGGCAAAAAGCTATTTTTTAATCATCTTTTGTWTATGATTGTCTTTGATTTTCACACCTCAAAGTGCCATAAAACCAGCGTTTGATCTTCRTACATTCTTAAAACAATCTAACAGTTAAATTGAACAAAGGGAAAAGGTAGGAAAGTAAAATTGTTTGTGAAAGATAGTGAWTCAAATTTTAAGTAGGGCTTTTTTGTCTGATTAAATTAATGTTCTAGCTCAACAAAATTACACAGTGGCACCTCCCTCCTTCCCCCCTCCATGCTGACATTAAATTTTGTCGAGTGGTGCTTRTGTGCTTTTGATAATAACGAAGCAAGTTCTGAAGTTCTGGAGAGTTTCATTCCCATTTTAGCTGTTGAGCATATTTAATACCTCTCATTAACGTACTTTACAGTTTCTTCTTCAAGATAAATGTTTGTTGAATCCTAAGTGAAGGTGCCTTTGATGTTGAATGGCTGCTTTTGTGTGATAACAAGGGAGGAGCTGGTGCAGATTCCAGTCCAGTGGTKTCTTGCAGCAGGTCATTGTTCTGTGTGTGTGAGGCCAGCATACTTAGTGCCAGTCTCTGGAGAGATTCTGTAGCTTCCTACRCTGGGACCCACTGGTTAGATAAGGGAAAAATACATCTTCCTGGTGTCTTAGGGAGTTTGTAATCATAATTCTATTCAAATTCTATTCAAAATGGAAACTCATCCTTAATGGAGTGGGGCTCTGTTCGGTTTTTATCTTTTAATAGAAAGAACATAATGCTAAAACCCCAGTTTGGTTTTTTTTAATTTTTTTAAGAATGGCACATGTCTTTCCATCATATTGGTTTGAAATGTCATTGTCCCAGAAGAAATATTTCTCTTTAGGTACTGCTTCATTTGTATCATCATGCTGTAAGAACACTGTTTCATGTTTAGCTGTAATTCAGTTCTTGTTACTATTTTGTTACACAAGTATTCAAATGCAYTCTCTATCTGCCACTTACCCAGAAAGCTTCCAGAAGAAAAGATTAGCTGTGACAAAGCTGTTTCATGAGGAGCCTCTCCAAGTAAATGACAAACTTGTACAGCTGTATTCATTTTCTTAYACTGTTAGTCTCTCCCAGAAATACGGGAAGAGGTGCTCATAAGCATATTTCATTAATTTATATCTTTCTTTCCTTGTCTTCCTGATTTTGATTGTGTAGCTGTTATCTTTGATTTTCCCCCTGTTCCCATTCCCTCTCCCATCAGATACATCTGTTTCTCCTTTCTGTTATTCATCATTAGTTATCTTTTGTATTTTGCTACTTCTTGAATATGCTCTTATGAAACACATCTCAGCTGTGTTGTGTTTTTGTTAGAATTGGCACTTCTAAAAGGCCTCTGCCTTTTGGCTGTTATGCTTGAACTCAATTGTCAGAATGATTTCTCTAGATTGATGACTCTTTAGAGAAAGCACTGCCTTTGCCTGAGTGCATTGCTGGTACACAATAATCATGTAAGATTAAACTGCTTCTTGACTGTCAAAATCGCCATACAAAAGGTTTAAGAGGACAAAAGGGATGGTGCAACTTGGTGTAATGAAGAAGAGAGGTTGCAGCAACACAATGTTGTTGGCTTTTGCCAGGAGAGCACTTGCCTTCTTCCTTAGGATCAGTGCAGGAAGGGCAGTGGGAAACTGAGGATGTCCTTAAATTTGGACTTGAGTTCTTATGGCTCTCCTTATTGACAGGGATCAAACAAGGGTTGAATATGACCACAAGGAATRGTATTTCCATGTTTCCTTCATGCTACACAGTTGGGCAAGCCATGGTTTATTATCCACTCAAAGAGAGGGAAGTTCCCATAGAAAGAGATTTACATCATGTGGGTGTGCAACTGTTCTTTTATTACTGGTATGAATGGCTCAAAAGCATATACTATCAAAAAAGGCAGCAGCCATGAAGTATCTGTCAGTTCATTGGTAGAGGACTATACCTGTAATTCTCCAGAAACAGCTCTTTTGCTGGCAGCTTTTGGAATAAAAGGAATAACTATTCAGATCCCCAGATGCTTATTCACATCTGACTTTTTTTTTTTTAATTTAAAAATATCTACAAGCTGCATTTTATTAATGCTTTTAATTTTAAAAGTTGTCTCCTCATTAGAGGTACACATACAGCRGAATGTGAAGCAAAGCAGAAATTGAAGAAGAAAACTGTAATACATGGCTTAAATAAGAAAACACCAAGTTGCAGCTTATTAAAATGAATTTCAGTAATAGCTAGCTAGATTGTTTCTTTCAAGTCAATGCATTTTTCTGGAGGACTACAGGTGAATGGGARAATGCAGGAAACTCTCATCCCATCATTTTGTGTGATGTTAGGGGTGAATTTATAGTTTGTTCCCTACATMCTCTTCCCTCTATTATTTGCTTCTGCAGCTTAAGGCACTTGAGTGTATAAATGTAGCTGGCACTGCTGTGTCTCAGTGTCTGTCCTACACACACAAAGTGTCCTTCTGCAAAAGGAAGGGGCAGCTGGGGCTGGCAGGGGGCTTGCAGTGCCCTCTGGAGTAGCAGGCCTTTGCACTGAGCTCTGAAATTTGATTTASATACCTAAAATTCCCATAGGGATTCCTCYGTAATATAGARAGTAGCATYAACTGAGAGCAATATGWGATGGAAATTTCTCACTAACTGCTCACCCTTGTATCTCTGTGTGTGCATTTATGGCTRTGCCATAAGCTAAAAAACACCCAAACAATCCCTGATCCACCAGCCCTYACCCCTGAGAAAGACACCACAAGARTGGACTGAAGGACTGGRAAAAAGCCAATAAACACTCATGGCCTTCAGCTTTGTGTCCCTGTGGGAGAAACTCCTGAAATCTGSTYCTTGGGGAGATTCCTTGGCTCTGTWMRTTGRCATGGTAAATCCACTGCAAGGTTCACTCTTTCATACCCTCACCCATAAAASTTTCCCTGTTCCATAGGTTCATTTGCTTTTCTYGGAAGGGATTATTAATATCCCAACCTAGGCTCTATCCTGAATTTAATATCGAGTTTGATTCCATTTCACTGCATATTGTATCCAATAAATGTTCAATAGCTTGGGAGAGAGTCAGCTCCCCTTTCAAATTAGATTTTAAACTTACCATTTGCTACTTTAACTCTATTAATATTTTTTCATCTTTTGTGTGTTTTCTTATCCTTTTAAAATGAATTTTGGGAGTGCAAGTCTGAAACCCAACTTTATGTCAGGGGAGTAAGCTCTGTGGCAGATTCTGCCACTGCAGAGTAATTCTATTCAACAATGGAACTAAAAATATCTGAATACTCTTCATAGGTAAATAATTTCATTTTACATCTGTAACTATACACACTCTCCATATTTTATGTAACTGGTATGATTTATATGTTAAATGTCAGTGTAGAAATGRGCAAAGAAATGAGCACTAATCCTGTTTTAAGTGATTTTTTTCTTCTTTTTTTTTTTTTTTGTATCTTTGAGAACTTTTATCTGGTGATTCAGAGGTTCAGAGCATTTCTACAGTGCACCTTGGAAATCTATTTTTGTTTTTTAATAGCATGGCTTTTATAAAAAAGTGCAAATGAAAAGTACYAGTGCAGCAGGCATTTTAATACCTGAAGCAATATTTTGTGCTGTTCTGAATTGCTTTTGGCAGGCATTTGTTCTGATTTTAAAACATTAAAAGGAAATTATGCATATTTATCAGATATTTTGAAACTTTYAGATGTCTTGAGGTTCTTCAGATTTTATGTTCAGTATTAATTGGTATTTTTCTTTCAGTACAGACAAATAGACTTAACCCGCCATAATATTTTGGATTGTGTCCCTTAAAATTAATAGTTTTGGATACACAATCTTTAAACCTTCAGAAATCGGCATCACTGGTAACTGAACAGTTGTTTACTCTTAAAATGGGATATATCAGAGGCAGCTTAGATATTTAGCCACAGTTCCCAGGGAATTTGCTTTGCATGCAATGTTCATATCCCTTCATTCAGTTTTTAAATCAATTGCCTACAGTTGTAATAAGTTTTTTTCAGGATTTATGTTTAGTTATTTGGTCCAAAACTAATTACATTAAATTTATGAAGTCCTGGTAATTTCAGGGAGAGTTGAATCTGCCCTTTTACCTGGACTGATGTCCTCATCACCTTTCACATCCATACCACAAATACTGTAGGAGCAGCACASTGACATAATTGCAAATGATTGTGTTTTCATTGTCAAGCAGGATGAAACCTGCTCCAGCAGTGCTGTGCATGCCTTCATTGGGGTGGAATGAAATGTCATCATCTGGGTTTCATAAAACATGCCTTGCTAAGAGGGGTGGGAATAACAACAGTTCTTCCTGATGTAAAAATAGCTCAGAGATTCAGGGGTTTGGGCTGTGGTGGTGTGGTTTGTTTTTTTTTTTCTTTCAGGTAAGTAAAAAGACACAAATGCTTGGTGCCCTTGCTACAAAGTTAACAAAGCATTATACTGTCACTTGGCCATCTGTTGGGATAAAACGGTTGTTATTTTCAAGGATGCTACATTGATACTTTCCCCACCCCAACTCCTTTTCAGGCATTGTACAAGGGGGCATTTTTTTGCCAGTGTGCTGTAGGTGAAAACTTGCTGAAATGTGTGTGCTTGTGGCTAAACACWCACTTTACCTGTTTGCTCACAGAGGGTGACAGATCTGTTTCATACATTGTTGAATCCTCACAGAGGCAGCTCCCATTTTTTGCTCAGTTTTATGTCAAGCAAACCCACACAGTTGTTATTTCCATGGATCAGATTGTGCTCACTCACACCAATTCTCTCAGGTGCTCTCTCACCTTTCCTSTGTCCCTCTCCACCTGCCATATGCTGAGGTGGCTGTGCCTGTGCTGCTGTTGTTCTTTTTGTGGCCACAGCAGATACTCRGGTAACCTTTACTTGCATCAGAATGACTCTGCAATTTGTTTAATTTTTAATTAGTATTGTCATAAACATGAATAATTGCCTTTCATTATGCACAGCACATTTCACATGTATTGAGACTGAACAGCTTGCAGTACCTCTTGCTTTTAGAGACATGCACAGGAKAGAGACACAGGATGTCATTTTATTCTTTAATATTGTTTCAGATCAGGAAAAAACAAGGATTGATATGTCACTGTAAATCTATAATTCTTGTGCTGGGTATATTGCTTTTGCTGTTTTCTATACTTGTGGTAAYCAAAAACACACTTTAAACATGCAAAAAGTACAAGATTATGATGAAGATTTTTACCAAAGATTATCAGAATTCTGTAAGCAAAGCCAGTGTTCCCTCCTGCTACCCATGAAGAGGAAATACTGCAAATGGTCTATGCAGGAATTAAATTCACTTTGTTTGCAGTTCTGTGCTCCTTTGTTTTTTGAGGATTATACAAAGTGAACATATGTGGACTACTGCTACCAGCTTGCATTCTTTGATAAACCCAGACAGGCAGAAGAATGCTGGTGGCAGAAAGTGGAGGATAAGGGTGTTCCTTATGGTTGAAACAGAATCTGCAAATTCTACCCCTTTTGAGGAACCAGTGTTAGTGAGATTAAAACAGAAATTGTTGGATGAATGTGTTACATATAARTGTTAATGCCAAATATACTTGGCAGTAAATTAAAGGTTTCTGTTCTGTGATTTCCATGGATTTTCCATAGAATACAGACRTAGCAGAGAGAGAAGCAGAGAGATTTCCATTCATAATTAGGGTCAAAAAGTGATCTTTTACCAGGAAACATSTGATTTGCACTGCAAGGCTTTTCTCATGGCAGCAGCCTGCTGCAGCTGTCCTGTAGGCTCCTGCAGCTCAGCAGTGACAGGGGTCAGGCTCTGCCAGCTCAGACCTTTGCTGCTGTGCAGATGTGAGCTGGTGTCATTGCACAGCCTGTCACTGCCACTCTCCCACTTCAGGGGGCTTCCTGTCACTCTGAGTGACCAGCTCTGGAATGTCACTGCTGAGCTGAGAGAGGAGCTATGGGCACTTCAAGAATATTGGCTTATGTGTGTCTTTAGAGAACGTTTTTGGTTCAAAAACCAAATTTTTGACTAAGGAAACAGGGTGATCTTTCTCTGTCCTCTGTATCCTCCAAAATTTTTTAAGCTGTTGATGATAAATGTCACAATGACTGGATTAAAAAAAAAAAAAAAAAAAAGGAGAAACAGCAAAGATAATGAGCTTCAACAAATGTGAGGAAAATAAGTGGCTGTTTAACTGAGACCCATCTCATTTCTCTTACTGAGGGAGGGACCAGAACACACCACGTGTTGTGTTTGGCAGGAACCAACAAACCCCTCTGTGCAGAGATGCAGTCACCCATCCCTGACACATCAGGACTCACAGAGAGCCCAAGGGAATCTGATATCCTTATGAGTGGAGGAAAATGAAGTGTCAGGGGACAAAACCCACAAATCAAAACTTCATTAAATCTGCTTGAATATAATTTAYGTTAAACATTTTATTCTGTCCAAGTAGCAGGATCTTAATCATGTGGATATTGTGACTTTTGATAGAATTAGATACTCCTGACAGTGGCAAAACAGGCCTTCTTCCCAGATTTTTGAAGTGTGTCCTATAACATGCATGGCAATGACTGAAGTGTTTATAGGCTTTCACTTCCAATGAGTAGGACTTGGAATGGGACAGAGTCTTTTGGTTTTTTAGCAGAGGTACTTTCCATTTGYATGAACAAAATTTCTTAATCTTCTTTTAATGGAAATGCATGCTAATAATTTCATTTTTTTCACAATAGAGACACCATCCTCTGGTTTCCTCTGGGGCTTCAGATGCTGTGGGTTGATCCCAGCCTGCACCTCCTTGGTGGTCTGGGCAGTCCTTTGCTGAAAGGCATTGTCAGCATCAAAGCCATTGCAGAGAGTTTATCTTGCTGCTGTGATTTCCTTGCACACAGCAMGGTTTTAGGACATCCTCTTGCTTATTCATCTGGGACATCCCTTATTTCTCTGGAAGATCAGAAGGAATCTGGAATTAAATCAAACTGCTGAGTAAAGTGGCATAATATATTTTGGAGACTTKTAAGTTTTATGTAAATTCCTCAGGATTTATTACAAAAATATTGTAGAGAACTTGTCACTAATTTCACCTGTTCTTTTTTTAATACTCGTGTGATTTGACAGATTTGTCTCTATAGAACTTTTGGACTAAATGTTCTATTGAATTCTGCTCCCCCAAAATCTTTTAACAATAATTCAATAGATTAATTTTCTTTTCTAGCTGAAACACATAACCTACACAAGAAAATATTTGAACATGATATCTAAAATTATATACAAGCCTTTTGAATAATATATAATTTTGCAATAGGAAGTATGCAAACATAAAATTATGCCACCTTCAACTCCATTTTACTTTCAGGAATAAGCACTTGTGAGAAAACATCCAGTTTTAACTTAGCTAACTTTCCATGTTGCTAGCAAAGAACYGTAGGGAAAAGCCACAGTATTCAAATTTGTGTTAGCAAATATTGTTTGCTAAAAAGAGAATAGTRACAACCTTCAGCCCAAGGTAGAGCTGAACATCAAAGTGTGAGTATATTCCTGCAGTTGTTATCTGATGTCTGAGGCTTAGTGTTGCTGACATCTGGAATATTTCTCAATGTGTTTCTGTAATGTGTTTCTCTCTGTCTCTCTGTTATTGATCATGCCTCCATTTGCCATGCAGTCAGATTTTCCTAAATGTTTGGAGCCTTAGTTTTATTCTCTTCCTCTCTCGCTGCAGCTATTTTACATTTGTTAAAATTTTCCTCCACAAACAGCTCAAAAGAGTCAAAAGTTCAAGAACAGACCAAAGACAGCAGCTACCAAATGCAACTGTTGCACGTGGAAAGTGTATCTGTCATGCTTAATAGGGATTTAAGGGAGATTAAGTCTGTGCCACTYCTCTCTTACCAGATATTCAAGATAACAGTTGAGCAATATTGGCACAGGTTGGCAGAGATGCTTCATATCTGCCTACACAAGTGGTGCAGAGGATAAACAAGCATATTTCAGTCCAGKGGGGGTAGAAAAAGGAAGTGTTACTRTTCAGTGAACAATTCCTGTCTTTCTGTGTTGTTGGAATATTGACCTCTTTCACTGAGGAATCCTTTCATKGACTTCTGTGGATTKAGATTGTCTTGGGTCTCCTTTGAAGTCAGTGTTATGAGAGACACCCATGTGCCACTGTTAATTTTTTACTAAAGATGTTGTATAGCAGTTAAGAAAATTGTAGCCCTTTGGTACATCAGTGAAAGTTTTGGCCTCCATATCCTACTTATCTCTATCTTATATCCACTTATCTTAGTCAGTATACAAAAGAGTGCTTTTAACACTTGGAATAATACAGTTTTCTATTTATAGTTTGGTTTGTTCCTGTTAGGAAATACTCTCTGTTCTGATGGTGAGTATAACTTCATATCTTGCAAGCAGGCAAAGTAGCCTCGTTTAATAAAAATTGGCAAGGTTTTAGTTTGTTTCACTATGCTTAATTTTCAATTTTCTGAAAGTTTGGGGTAGATTTTGCTTATTCTGCTATTTAGGATTTTTTTGACATSCCATTGCTGAAATCTCATGGGCCAGATAATCTACAAAAAGCCCAGCAGCATAGCTGCTGCGATAACAAACACACAGATTCCCTAGTCAGATCTTATTTTAAGTCACTGTGACACACTCTGCTCTTGAATAAATGTTTTTATTTAAAATGCATAATTTGTACTGAAGTGTTTTATAACTGAATCACTGGGTGATCAGAAGGCAAGGCCCTGAACTGGCAATCGAAAGGTCAGGGGGATGTGGTCAATAACGATGTGCTCACGCTGGGGCTCGGGGCAGCAGCCTTGCTCTGGTGCCACGGTTGATCAGGGTTTCCCTGCGACGGGCAGGATGGCAGCTGGCACAGCCTGTGTGTTAGATTGCTGTCAGGGAGCCTTAGCAGAGCAGTGAGCTCCAGGAATGTGAAGCACAGCACGCAGGGAGTCAAACCAAGTGAGTTCAGCTTGACCACGGCTGGGTTGGAAGTGTGGGTGCAGCTCCCTCCAGAGCAGCTCAGAGCCGCACAGAGCGCGGTTGGTGAATGGTGATGATCGCTCACCGCCGCGGGCCGTGGAAATTAAAAAGATCCAAGTGTTTCTTTCAGGCAGAGATGCAGAGACTAATTTTACATGAATGCATACCCTAACACGATTAGCTGGCTCATTCAGGAGTATGAATTGCACTTCTGTTCCTCGTGTTAAACAAGCTTGTATCATCAGGGCCACTTGGAGCTTGAYCAAGGTCTCAAGCAGGCCTCTACTCTCACTCCATGTTTTCCTTTTGTTTCACTRTTCCAACCTTAGATCTCTGAAGTTTTCCCTGGTTTCCTACTGACCTTTGCTCTTAGTCAGCTTGAATTCTTCCTTTTCAATTTTCTTTATTTTTAACACGTTCTTCTCCTAACAACTCTGTGTGTAATGCAGAATGACATCATAGTTTGGAAACACTGTGCTGATGGAGGAATGGAAATGATCCATTTTTGACAGCATTTTCTGTGTTACAGCACATGCTGCAGTCCTACAACCTCACTGTGCCATTAGGGCAGCCACTGTTTCTGCAGCAATTRTGCAAGCAACCAAGAATTCTTTTCCTGTCATGGAATTAAAGATTGATTTTATACATTGGCTGATCTATTGATGGTGAAACATTAAAAATTACTAGATTACTGCAAGTATATATTAAAAAAATAAAATCAATCCTTCTGAAATTTCTTTGGCTTCTAAGAGCAAACACAGTGTGCTTCTCTAGGTTTTATGAAGCAGTCTGACTGAAAAAAAACCACATTGAAAGCAGTAGTACATTTGTAATTTTTAGGTAGATTAAGAATTCTGTACTATATTATGGATCAATTTTTTAAATTGATCCATAATATAACCAACCAACAACCAAAAAGAATGTTGGTTTGAACAAATTTGATTTTTCTTCTTCCTTAACTTTAACTTTGTCCATTTGTAACACACCTTKGAATTCAGGACTAGTAAATATTATGCATCATCTCACATCTCAAAGTTCATGTTTTTTAATGTGTTTTGAAAGCRCCCGTTCATTTAATAAATCAATTTAAAAAAAACCAACCCTAGATCAGTAAGTATATGGTAAATGAGTATTTTTAACACTTCCCTTGTCAYTTTTTATTCTTACCAATACTTCTAGCAGTAGCAGTCATTTTCATTTCCAGAACCTAAAAAAGGTTTGTGTGTAACAGTTGCTTTACCCAGGGCATGTAAACCTTTACTTGTATAAATCTGTGTATATGGATATATGTGTGCCCACAGGTGCTTTTTTCTACTGTTATGAAATTGCCTGGGTGCTAAATGATTTCTCATTTCCTTTCTTCATTCTTTTGGAAAAATTACAAGTAATTAGCTTATATTATTTGAAACTTCATGGACTTTAGATACAAAGGAAAGAATAATAAAGCTTACCCCAATTTTAATAAAAAAGATCATAGGAGAGAAGGTTTCTATGTTACACATTGATAACAGTTACTAATAATATTTATAATGTATAATATGATATTAATTTTGCATTAGGTTCATTTGATTGTATTTAATTGCACAAAATACGACTTGTAATCTTGCATACCTTGGAAACTTCCTGAACTTTTGCCCTGTTTTTATTATTATTGTTGACACAGTTCCTCCTTTTTTTACTTGGCCAGACTTCAAAAAAATTGAAATGCAGATCTTGTGCCTTAAAAGAAACCTAAAGGAAGATGCAAGCTGGCAAGGTATTGCAGGAAAACATATGGGAGGAAATGAGTAAGGTAAAAAAATATACAAGGGTATTGGAAACAGCATTAAAAATAGTAATGGAAAAGGAGCACAACAACATCGAGCCATAGAATCATTTAGGTTGGAAAAAAACCTCTGTTAGCCTGGCACTTCCAAGTCCACCCCTGAATATCACCCAACAGCCAATGTAGATCCACCTCAGCAAAATCTCTTGATTTTTGAGATGGTTTTCAGCAGGTAAGAGGTGAGATGAAGTTCACATCTTTGTAGTTTGCTTTGTGTTTGTTTTTTTATTTTAATCCATGAAATCGGCAAAGCAAAATTTTTATTGACTTGAACACTGAGGTTTTTATGTACGAGGATCAGCACATCCAAGCAGTAAAACTTGTCTCTTATGAAGAGACAGCTGGTAAAACAGACTATGAGTAGTTCCAAATCCCTGTTAGCCATAGCAGCACTCCAGTCTCAGGATCACACTGCCACATGCCAGGGCTGCTGATGCTTGCTTTGAACTCAGGTATTCCAATTTTAGTCTAGGTAAGAATCCTGTAGTACTCTTGCCTTCAGAAAGGGAAGGCATTTTCTGCACAGGAGAATGSGGTTTCAGACATGGCTTCAGGGACAAAAATCTGTTCTTATCTTGACTAGAATGAAAGTTTGTCCTTCAGCTGTGTGAGGAGGATTGGAAATTGTGGAACAAGAGACAGTGCAAGCCAAATGCTGAGCATATGGAGGAAAATAAGTGCAAGGGGTGGTTTAAAACCCTRTTTTCTTCAAATTTCTCTATATTAAAATGATTGAGTTCCTATATACTGTTTGTCTTGTGTAAAAACGTATGGACACATTAAGTGACTGAAGATAGAACCTCCAAGGCTTGGAAGGCAGCCTGGATGGGGCAGTAGTAAGAGACACATCTTATTAGTTTTGGTGTAGCTGACATGGGTCYACAGATTTAACAATGATTTATTTTCTTTTCATGGGGCTGCACTCTACTATTAACACATCTTGCAGAATAAAACACGTCTCTGAATCTTTTTTTCCCCAGACTTTAGCAAATGCCTTATTACAGCATTTGAATGAAATTAAGCATTTTATTCCCTTATGTCACCCATTGTGACACATTTGGATAGCCATCTGAAAGCCAGATTCTCAACAAACAAATATGCTAAAAGGGTACAGAAATATGCAGACATTTTATGAAAGAAGTATCATGAAGAGGGTCTGTTAAGGAGAGTGGTATCCAACTGTGTGGAAATAATTTCTGTTTAGTAGGACAATGGCATTTGCTAATTAACTGCTGTAAATTCCCTTTATGTTTGGCTGTCTATTTATTTGCTTGGTAACATAAAGGCAAGCACATAGAAAGTTCTGAATAGCCAGCTGGCTGCTTTTCAAATGTACAGCCTTTGAAATGGATTTGAAACTCCTTTGTGCAGTAAAACAAATATAAATTGTTGACGTACTGATGACACTGCACAAACTGCATTTTTGTGAAAGAGCAGAAACAATTATTTCTCCTTCCACAAAATGAATCACTGGGATGTAAACCAAAGCAGGATCTTTTCTGGCTGGACTAGAAACCTTAGATTAGCCAGTGTTTTTTTTTCAGGGGTGACATTTGTGATTCACATTTCTTTGTGAGCTGATTCATCTTGTTTCTCATACATTCAATTATATCAACAATTTAGTGATGGGTTTCTAATTCTTATAATTAATGTAGAACACAGTTGTCTTRAAGTGTACTGCTTGTATTGAGAGATGCTTGAGTGGATGAAGGAGTGTCTCAGGTTTGGAAGCTGGAGTGTGTGCACTCTCAGGGGGCTCAGGTGAGGAAGTGCAATGATGTGATTAAGCACTGTGCTCTCTGGCCAGTTAAGGCCACATTTTCTTACTGCTACATGTAAAAAAGAGTCTGTTACCATGAGTTAGTAGTTCATTAAACTGTTGTACTTTTTATTATTCTGTCCTGAGGTTATGTCATTAGATATGACCTACCATTTTTTTTTTTTAGTCCTGACAAACTCTGAGTTATTAGTAAGTTAAAAAATKGGAGTGAAATCCTCCTTTGTCCAGAATGTTGTTATTTTCTGTCTTTCTCCTCCTCAAATCCTGTGCAGGGTGTTTTTGGTATGCTAAGTTAGRTGAGTTAATCCATGCCTTCAAATCACAGAGGTGCTGCCTTGTGATGTTCATTAAGGAGAGCTACCAAAATATTTACCCAAATACCAGCCAGCTCTTCCAGCTCACCTGATTTCCATACTGCTGACCTATATATTGTGAAAATCTTGGCTATTAGCTTCAAAGCCAAGTGGGGCACATCTGTATTTCTTGGATGAACTGTGCCCTTGATTATTTCAGACTGTTCTCTAGTGGCTGTACACATCTTCATTTCTAATCTATGCCTTATGACATCTTGACACTCCTAAGACACTTCCAGCTCTCCATCCCAGCACAGAGACTATTTCCTTATTYTTAAAGACAGGGCAGTGAGAGAGTAGTTTGATGTTGACCTCATCCTTAGAGTGACAAAATGTATTTCTTCTTTGGCATTGAGATAATGCAGACGATGGTTTTTTACTTAAACTGAAGCTTGTAAAACTTCAGAACATGCAGCAATGCTTTATATGAAAAGTGAGGCGTCATTTTTAAGGCACTTCCAGCTGACATGTATTACAACAGCCATRCTGCATGATGCAAATGATGAGAGAGCAAATTCCCTCAAAGGTACAGTGTATGAGGCAGTCAAACACACGTCTTGGCTCTCCCTCAGTCATTGGACTCTCAGGGATATCTCTGCTGAACTTGCTTCACTAATGCTTTGTGGCATGTGAAGGACAGGGATAATCTGTCTCAGTTACTCTGGTCCACACACAGCCTTTATTAGAACTTAGGCATGYAAATAAAACACGGATATGCTTTGCTGAACTGGGAACACACAAGAGGAGGAGAAGCTGTTTTAGCTCGTTCTGTGCCCTCCTTCAGCTGATTGAAATGAGTAAAGAGAGCCTTGCAGTCCTGTACAGTTTCCTGGCTGTCACTCAGGCAGGTACAGGAGAAAGGATTCACTAAGCCTAAACTCCGTGATTGCCTGAGGAGACAGTGGAAAAGGGGACCTTCAGAGACATCCAATCCCACAATGCTGCATGGCTGCTTTTGTCTCACCTCRAGTAATTATGCACATTCCTGTCACCTGCATCCTAGGGAAAGATATACAGAGCTAAGGAGGCTGAAGTATTATTTATGATAACTGCCATGCATAAAAATTATGCCTAACTTGACCTCAGTGGACTAGGCCTGATTGTCTCTTATCAGGTATRAACACATAATTGAGAAACAGTTTTTCATTCCAAGTATGGTTAAGGTCAGCTTGGAAAGGAAGAAAGGTTGGAAGAGATAAAGTAGAAGTTTGTTTAGCATAAGCCTCCTGCTATTTATTTACATACCATATGCTTCCTAATGCACATTTACACTGGSTGATTTTATTTGGATAGACAACTGAAACATCAAAACAGAAACAACAGTTTTTGCACAGTGAGAAGCTTCTATTGCAGCAGCTTGCCATCCACTGCAAAGTTCACTTCTCAGCTGAGCAGTTTTGAATGCAATACAAAGAGAGAAAGCTGGCACTCAGTTTCATTGTCACAATATTGAAAATCACCACAATTCATATCTGTGCTCATTTCCCTTCCTTTAAAASAGTTCCACAGCATCCAATATTTTAGCCTAGTGTCCTGAAAAATACATTTATGCAAATTCTCTGCTGAGTGTCAGTAATTGTGTCTGGGCCTGGCTGCCTACTGCAACTGCATCACTTAGGTACAATGTCCAAAAGTTTACTATTCCTACCAAGAGGTGTAACTTTCTCCTCACAGAGGAAGGAAGCTCAGACTTGAGAGAGAAAAGCCARCAGAGCTGAATATTTAGCTGTTCTGTCCCCCAAGCAGTGAGGGGACATGCCACCCAAACCTGGCTGCAGCACGTGCTCTGTGTCCAGCTGAAGGGGCAGGGGACAGGAGGGAGGAGAAGGGATTATCCAGGGAGTYAGCAGGGATATAGAGTGAACCTGAGGGGTGTGTGAGGGGCCTTAAAGGGTGAGTGTGTAGAGATTTTAGAAGACCTGTGGATTTAAAGAAGGCTTATGAGTGATGAAGCTGTAGGGTTAGGGAAGAATTGAGAAAAAAATCTACTGGATTATTTTTCCTCTCTCCTGCTTCCACTTCTCTTTCTCTGCTGCAAGTGTGCTGCTAGCAAGAGATGTTTCTGTACCTGTGCCTTAGAATGGTGGGACTTTATGATACAGGAATAAAGGGATTTAAACCCCTAATATTTGTCTTGTTCCCAAAAGCATTCAGATTTTTATTGTACCTACAGAAATTGATAGATTCATCATTTCCAAATATGCTTGCTGTTTCCTTGAAGACACTTGAAAGCAACGTTCACTTGAGCATAACAATGTGTTTATTAAGAAGGAAGTATTTAAAAATAACCAATAGTTAGTTGTTTTGGGGATTTTTTGTGTGAAAAAGGACAAGTTAGAGGGATGCCCTGAAGTGACAGGGAAAGAAGCAAAACTTTATACWGTAATATAATTAAACCATTAACAGATTTTGCTCAGTTCTAAATGGATCCGTGATTAATTTCATTTTCCTGAAGTGGGGCTCAGGTCTTCAAAAGATGTCAAAGCAGAGCTTTGATACCCATTAAACCTACATAAAGAAATACTGCTTTGCAAATGTTTGCCACTCCAGTTTTCAATGCTGCTTGTCAGCTGAAAATTAGCAACACTCACAAAAGCAGTTGCTAACTCGGCATCTCTGGGGCTTCCTAAATTCACATTCAAGTGAAGAACCTGATTTTTTTTTTGTACCTTTTCCATAGAAATTAATATGTTTTTCCTTGCATCATGTAGGAACTCTCTGTACTGCTATCTAAGTGCCTTAAGTACAATTTCATAAACGAGGGAAGTTTGTTCTGAGTGGCTAAGTGAATAAAACTTGGGAGTGCTGTGCTGGAAATTGAGTTTGCAATGCGAGCGTTGCCAGCAGTGAACAATGTGCAATCCAAACTTTGTGCTTTGTAGGGCAGGAGAAATGAGATCTCTGCAACGTGCAGGGCTCGATGTGGACAGGGCAATCAATAGCAGTCAGTGGCAATGCTGAGAGGAGAGCTCCTGCCCTCCCACCGGAGCGCTCCTGTCTTCCAAGGCACGCGGATGACAGTAATAGCTGCTCTTACTGTTTCCAGAGATGATGTTGTGTCTCTGATGAAAAACTATTTAGCAGGGGCTCGGAGCATTTTCAGGCTTCAATTCAACAAAATATTGACAAATATATTTGAGACTCATCATTCTGCAACAAAGCACAACAAAGCAGTCCCCGTGTCGTGCTGGAATGTGAGTTCAGAGGAGCAGCCACTCTACCACCTTAGGGGGAAACAAATTCTGTCTGACTAAAATAAACATTCCTGGCAATAACAGTGATAATTATGGATACATGAGTTAGCTGATTGCATAAGTTGAATTCTATAAATCTCATTMATGTGCACACTTGCTTTGTATGACTCAAAAAATCAGGATGTTTTATGAGTATTTCTTATTCAGACACATTAAAAATATTGCTCTTTCCACCATGATAAAGAGGTTTACAGTAAATTGAGTCAAATTACCTATTATATAACAATGCATTTTGCAGGAGGTTAGAATGCTTTTGAGAAACTTACATCTGTGGGATAACATTGGCATTCCCAGAAATTGTTTATGTATTGTTCCCAATACATGATAAAATTAAGGGATTTTAAAATATTTTTAGGAAGTTTAATATATTTTTTTTTCTTTTAGCCAGGACTAGAAATGCAGATTTATTTCACTTTCCTGTGCTGTGCAATCCTACTGTGTGCAGCTGTCCAGTTTTTCCAAAACCCCAGTCTCAGGCAGCTCAGGACACTTTCACACCCACTGGGATTGTGGGTGCACAGAGGAAACAGAGCTCCTAGTGTGGTTTGCTCCAAAGATAATTCAGTGCACCAAAACTTCTCTGTAGCCAAAGACAGAAGGAGGGGACTATGGGGGATGAATTTCAAAACCAGGCTACCCATGCAAATGGAATTTTATGTGTCCCCCTCTTTCTGCTTTGCCAATTCCCTTCTGCTCAGCTCCTGTAGAAAGTTGTGCAACACTTCCTTCCAATTCTTTATTCACAACTTCACCTACAGTGAAAARTCTTGGGYTTGATATCTGTGCCTCTTTTGACCYAGAAATTATTTATGAGATAAACTTCATTTTGGTTTTGTGGTTTTCACCACTRCTGTAACATTTAATTAAATAGTAATAAGAAATATCAATACATACCAAGTTCTTTGTAGCAAAWTATTGGGGTTTTTTATTGCACAGTGTCAGTTTTCATACTCAGAATCATTTTACTGTGAAAAAATTGTTATATRTAGGTGCCAACAAAATTCTTGTTCATCTTCCCTTTTAGATAAAAGCATAAAAAGAGATCTTTATTTAAAATCTGTTTTATAGGAGGTTTGAGCATGTGCCTAATAAAATTCTTCCTGAATTGCTATCCTATATGCTTAGCTYCAGATTGCAAGGAGTGTGTCCTGAAGTTATGAACCCTCTGAAACAGGGAAATAAAAGGATATCTAACAGATCATTAAGTACAGGGGTACTATCAAGCATAGCTTTAATGTCACAGAGATCTTCCCTTTTAGAAAGTTTCAGTGCACAGTGATGTGRGTTTTAAGTGTGGTAGTCAAGTTTATGTAACACAGATATGGTCAGACTTAAACAAAAGAAAAATCTTGAGCTTTTTTTTTTACCCCTACTTTGAGTGAAATATAACACCAAAATGCAAGAAATAGGCCTTGAAAATCAGCATTACATCTTTAGTCAATGTAAAAGCTAAAAACTGAAATGAAGAAATTCTCAGAAAGCTGCTGTTAAGTATTTAAATTAAGATGTTGAATTTTTGAGAAATCTCAGAAGTTTTTATTTTTGCCATAAAAGAGAGCTAAATTCATTTCAGATCCATAATCCTCTCTGAAGACCTCTTGAGTGGAAGAAGCACTCAGAAATGAAAACCAAGAGCACACAATAGTAACTGCAGCTTTCCAGWGAACCTCAGGTCACCTGTCATCTCTGTCAAACTCCATTTTCCACTGCACTGAAGTGAGTAAAACAAGTGGTCACCATAAAAATGCCTTTAATATGGCAGTTTCAAGTGTCATTAACCTCTGTTCCATCTGCTTAAGGAGAATGTGGCCATCTAATTGCCAAGAATGTTGTTACACACAGAGCAGTCAAGCAGGTAGATTTATCATGTAGAGTCTGAAAAAAAGCAGCTCTTTGGATGTTCTGTTGCTGTTGGTTGAATTTGTGTGAATTCACTCAACAAGTGAATTGTGTGTTCCTCATTTAGGGGTTAATTCATATAGAAGAGATGAATAAGCAATGGAAAATCAGGGGGTTTAAGAGTCTGCTGTGTAGTTCTTTGGCTCCTGCTGACCATGGGATTTACCTTTCTTTAGGAACTTTTAAACCATAAGGCTCAAAGCCCTTTAAGCATCAGTAGGTATTGTATTTTTTACCAGATGAAGACAGAGATGTGAAATTTATACATACAGTAAATTGAAGATCTGAGTGTTGCCTCCTCACTGTTTCCATATCTCTGTACAGACATTTTTACCTCTCATCCTCCTCCATTCTTTCACTGCTCTGCTCTTCACTTCTTTCCACTTCAATCTTCCCCTGTTTCTTCAACTTGTTGGATCCTGAACACTTTGGAAAAGCCTGTGTTAGGAATTTTAAGTTCAGCATTAAGAACTTAAGGAAAGGTCTTGGAACAGATTCAGGACTGATTTTGTCAGCTACTTCTAATGTACACTTGATTTATTTGTCTCTCTCTTACTTTATTATTAAYTCTCTCCCAACTCAATTTGCTAAGGAATAAGGAAGGTTTAGTGAAAAATGGGAAAAGGAAGGAAAACCCATGAAATTCTATGGATGTGCAGGGAWCTTAAGATGAAGCATTCCTAATAAATATCCCTTTAGACATTGCTTTTGCTGAAGACATTAAATGAACCATCCCATTTCTTTTCCCTGCATCCAGATCAGAATTATAAATAGCTATAAGTAAAAATACCTCATGCCCCAAATAGTATGAAATGTGCTGTCAACATATTCTGGTCTGCTGGCTGGAAATGTTCATAAGTTAATAAAATTGAACTGATTTTCTTCAAAGATGAGATGTTTTGACATTTTTGGCAAGGTCAGTAAGTCAGATTGGAGTTTCAAGTGTTTAACTTCAGCTTCTCTGAGTAGAGAGCCAAAAACCAGAACTGGAACTTTCAGGAAATGAATCTCCATTTAAATACCTAATAATCAAAGGAACAATCTAAGCAGTTAAATTATTTTTCTTTTTTTTCCCCACACATTCATAAAATGTAAGAAAAGACATTCCAAAATAATTTTTTTGTAGAAAGTTCTGAGTTAAGTCAACTCAAGGAAGCATCAAATGTAATGATTTTGCAGAATGTTTAGTATAATGTAAATTACAGGAAAACATTTGAGGTAAGATGGAAAAGAAATATTTGTGGTCATATATGTACTCCTGAGATCAAACTTTCTTTTATCAAAATATTTGAAAGCAATAAATCTAATAATATAGCAGAATTAGCTGATATTATTAAACCAAGCTGTTTCTGATTCTGCAGAAATTGCTGTAACTTCTGAATAATTTGTTTGTAACTGTAGCTCCAYACAAACAAAAATGTATTTAGAAAAAAAATAATTAAAAAGCATAAATAGAAGCCTTTTGAATGCTCATTTCTCAGTTCGTAATGATTAAAAATTTGGGTTGTTCCAGCATGCTGCTTTATTGCATWGCTGCATTAAAAACTTATGTTTCTGGAATTAAACTATGGTTTAGTAATCYTTTTTAGAAATAAATACTCTTGTTTATGCAGGGAAATCTCTGTATTTCATCATGCAAATAAAGCAGCAGCTTTTAAGAGAGCATTGAGTTCAGCAGATGTGTGTGGCACRTACCTGGTTGGCTGTGAGAAAAGCTGTAATGTGTAAGATTTTACAGTTGTTTTGGAAAATATCAGAATAATACTTTGTTTTGAAGTGTCCTTCTGTTGAACCACAAAAGAGTAGATGTCTGTACATCTCACAGCATTTCTGTTTGAACAGAGTGATTGAACTCACAGCACTGTATGCTTTGAATTAAACGCACACTCATCAAAATAATTAAAGAGGAATTGTGAGCTGAAGTGAGCACTGGTGGGAAGATGCAGTTCTCCTTTGTGTACTTGTCATCTATATGAGATGCAGTACTTGAACGTAATTTTCTCATTTTGAAATGAATATTTAATTAAATTACTTYAGAAATACTTATGGTTAATGAGAAAACTCAATTTGCCAAAAGTGTACTCTTGGAATACTTTTGTGACATTCCAAGCTCGAAGCCTCATATGCAAGYATCATGCAAAGATTATTGCTTTCCCATGGTTTGTTTTTTAATTGAGCAAGGTTATTGARTTTTCTRGAGTTTTTGGGKTTGGTTTGTTTAGCAGTGGTTTCCATGATGATGGYACACCTAAGACATGAAGACTAATTGCTGACAGCAAAAGCATCTGCAATTGTAACTGGTGCTTTTCTGCATTCTGAAATGTCAGGAAATGAGACTTYAAAATTTTTTTTTTWWAAATTTGTTAGCATTTCCTGAAATATGTTTGCTGTGGATGGCAGCTCATCTTTTCCAGTAAATGTGAGARCTGTGATTGTGTCCAGCTTTTCTTTTCCAGCTGTCACTAGCAGAGTGTCATAATATTTAGAGATACACTCTCTACCTGTCAGGGTTTGTTACAGTTCAGTGATGCATGATGAAGTGTGAGGGACACAGTCTTCCTACACCACTCACAGTATGAATGCAGTGATGATACTTCACAGTGACTCCTTGCTCAAGGTCAGGACAAAGAAACTCATCTGTGGTGCTCAACAACTCACTTMTTAATTGCTGAGTTCTAGAACTCAGGTGGCCCTGAGTTATTTCTTTAATATGCCCATAATTTGATGGAAAGATTCCTGGGTGTTTATGAGAAATGCATCAAACTYCTGTAACAAGTGCAGTTTTTCCATGCAAATTCTTTCAGAATGAACTGAAAYGATTTCCTTGCTCAAATCCTTTGAAATGAAATACGATAGCAATAAGCTTTTGCTATTTTACCTGAGGATTAGTCCTGCTGGTATTTGAAGACAGAACTGAAAAGGTACCTCTGACTAATACTTATTCTGGTAATTTTTATAACACCTAGAAAAAAAATTAAAACTTGCTAGCTAAGGGATTATTCTAAGCATATAAGAATAATATACMCCTAACTCATTAGCCTTATTCTTCTGTTTTGCTAAAATAYGCAGTTTTAAGGCTTTAACACCTCAGGTGCTCTTGGCTTATTTTGTGAATGCCATTTAAGTGCATGCTAGTGGGAGTTATTCCATTAGAATATTTGCATGTGCTACTTTTCCAGTTGCTAATTATCTAATAAAAAATACTTGCTAATTTACAGATGTTCTGTTGCTGCACTATTGTCCTGAACCTTTCTTTCTCCTACACTGTTCCCTTGAAATCATAGGGCCATAAAGGAGGTTATGACTAATTACATTACTAATGGCATATTGAGGTGTTTGGATCCTTCAAAAGGCTTCTTTTTAGTAATTTCTTTCATCCAAACAAATACACAAAAAATATCTCCATTTTCTGCTGAAGATCTACAACTCAGCAAACTTGTGCAACATTTTCTTTTTTAAAAAATAGAACAGAAAAAAATAGAAAATACAATAGAAAAATGCCTTCACACAGTTTCAAGTAGAAAGGAGTTTTGAGAATGTGAAAGTTGTTATGAAAAAACCACCTTTAAATGACAGTAAGAGTGAAAATGTTTGGTGCATTTTCTGAGGACAAACTCTTCCACCAAGCTCCTGGGTCACATCTCTCCAAAGCTGGAAATGAATCCGTGTAGGAGATGCCCTGGTGCAACTGGGCTGAGGTGGCCGAGATCCTCTGAGGAGACTCTCAATTATTTGCATCCTACTCACTTCCAAGTGTTAAAATTCATGGCATTTCTTGGGGGAATGAGGGGGTGTGACTTTCCTGGTAGCTTCAGTCATCCTCTCTGTCTTGTATTGCAAGATTTGAGAGGAAGGCATCACGTTTCTGTCACTGTTTTGGGGCAGGGTTTACTTGTTTGGTTTTTTGTTT
This sequence comes from Alauda arvensis, assembly GCA_902810485.1. Lineage (NCBI taxonomy): Eukaryota > Metazoa > Chordata > Aves > Passeriformes > Alaudidae > Alauda > Alauda arvensis. The sequence goes on from CADDXX010000494.1 coordinate 198,193, forward strand.
GGGGTTTTTTGGCTCTGTTGTTTTGGGTTTTGTTTGTTGTTGTTGCTTGTTTTGTTTGGTTATTTATTTTCCTTTTTTTTAACTATACTGAGTATAAAGGAGGAGAAGGGAGGCMAGACTGAAACCTGCTGTATAGTCTAGTACATCTGCTGGTTTAAAAAGAGCTTACCTGAGACTCATAAAGCCAGCAGCCAGTTKGGTCACTGTTTTCTGGGCACTCATATGGGACAGGAACAGGGAAATGTGTCCTTACTTGCTACAGGTTTTGACTTCTTTAATATCACTTCAACCTCCAGGGCAATGATGTGTAGGAGACCAGAACTTCAGCTTCCAGCAAAGGCTCCCTTCACAGCTTTGAGTGGAAAAACAGTATTTATTTATTTCCTATGTAACAGAAAGAAGCCTGGATGCCATTGAAAGGCCTTGTGAAAAGGTCATAAACCAGGGTGATTTTGGTGTACTTTTGCTTTTGGCTGTAATGTAGGTCAGTTCATCTACACTTCAGCTGATACTGCTATCAGAAGTTTCTGAATAACTTAGAAATATGCTGCAGAAATTACAAACATTGGTTTCAGGTGTACATTTTGCTGAAGAACTAAGAACTGTTTTAAGCCCTTAAAACTTCACCTTCGTCCTCAGCATTTGTCTTGTTTATTGAAAAGCAGCCCAATGCCCRTTGTTCATTTTGTTTTTTAACATTAAGACAGATAAACCTAAAGAGCTACAAAGGTATAAACTGGAGGTGTGTAATGTTAGATCTGAGACTTAAGTGTGCAATAATTTAGAGAATGCATCCATAGCATATGTTCTTAAAAATTTTGTTACAGTCCATTAATAAATGTATCATGTCTGCTTTCTTTAAATATTTATCTGAAACATCTTTGGCTGGATAAAGGGAGCAACAGAAGAGTGACAAGAATTTGTCTGAGGTTTGAAAAAGTGCTTATACAGAGGCTGAAGATCTCAATGTAGTTGACAGAATGAAGGTTAAGGTGAACTGGTTAAAGTTTATCTCATCTTTAGAGAGAAAATTGCTAGCTCTAAGCTGAATTCTTTAATGTAGCAGGAAATGGTATAGCAAGATCCTATAAAGAGAAATGGAATTTCTCAAAGGTTTCAGGGGTTCTCTATCACTAAATAAATGTTATATGGTTGATGCATAAAGTACTGGGGGCAATTCTTTCGAGTATGTTATGGATCAAGTGAGACTGGATCATCCTAATGGCTCCGTGGTGGGCCATTGGTTTGGTCCTTCTGTAGGCATGAAATGTCACCWCCTCCAAAAGTGTGCACCTTTCTTCTTTTATGCACATACAGATCTACTCTTGCATGCTCTTAGTTTATGAGATCTGATGTGTCTGATCATGAGGTAGGACAGCAGCTGACAGGTCTCTATTACAGTTGTCATGGCTTACTTGAAAATAATTGCAACTGCAAATAGGTACAATCAGTTTACGTATCTTCTCTTATGTTCCTAATCAGTACAGGCAGGTATTTTTCTGTTTTTCTGCCACATTTCAACCTATTTTGCTTCAAACACCACACACCTTTGCAGTCCCATAGCTAAGGAAAATGTTAAAACATATTAACAGTAGGTTGTCATCAGTTTGAGTTGGTCTCCTTCCATGAGTGAGCTGTGTATTGGCTGCCAGGTTGTGTGTGGAACAATTTCATTTTCACTGGTGTAGCATAAACCCCGTCATGCAATGACAATTACTGAGACCCATATCCCATAAAATGTGCTGCAATTTTTTTTCTCCTTCTGCAGAGTTTAGGAACAACTTAGACCCCTTCAGCACTTGGAGATTTACACTGAAATTATTGCCACCAAATTGGTTTTTTAAGCAYAGATTACAAATCTTTTAAAGCATTTATTTGACTGTGTGTGTCATATGCTGCAATTAACTTGCCATTACTTGCAGCTGCCCTTTCCAGTGAAAAGATTATAAGATAGGAATTTATAATCAGGGAACCTCAACACAGCTGTCAGGAAAGACTTGGGATCAGCACAAGTAGTCTCAAGGGACAACTTGAAAGGCAGATTTGAACTGTGAACTTCTGTGTCACARTTTTGATTGCCAAGGACCCTTCTAGGGCACACAACAAGGATAATGAGAACTACAGACTTAAATGCTCTTGGACAAAAGTTTATTATAACCACACAGAGAAATAGCCCAAATATGTCACAGTAGATTCATGGTTATTACTGAAACAATGCATTAATGTTGGCAGTCACTTGAAATATGGTATGTATATAATAGTTTCATTTAGTATCACTTAAAGGTCTCTATTGCAAGGTCTCTATTGCAAGGAGGCATGACCTGTCACTGATGTATGCTGCTATAACAAAATAGGAGAGTTACCTTTCTTTTGACAAATTTCAGATCATTCATCTACTGCACAAAATGAGAGGAATGTGGGATAAGTTGTAAAGAATTTAATTTGGCTTTGTGCTGTGTGTTTTTTTATTTCAAAACTTTAGGTGATTTTCCCCAAAATACAGAACATCAGGAGATTAGGTATCATTCTTATCAGAATTTAGAAAAACAACCCTTTACCCATAATGAAAAGAGCAGTAGCTTTAAAGTTCCTTGGGTTTTAACCWATTCTTTTGTGATGGCTGAAGATATTTCATTTGAAATAACATTCCCAGATGTTTGTGGAGTTCATTCTGATATTCATAGTTCAGAAATGTTGTGTGCCAATATAAATATATAATAAGAGAGTGTCTGATTCTGCCACAGAAATGACAGAAACTAAAAGAAATGATGGCTTTTCTAAAGGGAAGTAGAAGTTGTCTCCTCCAGTCTCTGTCTGCTGTTACCTTTGGAGAGAATCAATGTTTGTGTTGCTGTCAGGGTGTTGTGACACGGTTTTCAAACTGCCTTGCATGTCATGCCATGGTGATTGGGAAGACAGTGAATGTCACCAGCTTTCAATAGGAATATGGAAAACAAGATTAGTGCCTCCAYAGAGTGCAGTAAATAACTTTGCTACAGCAGCTGGTGCTAGGAAGATTGTGAGTTTGTATTTTGCCATAAACTGATGCCTCTGGGGTGACAGCAATGATTTCAAGAATTCTATTTCTGCAACTTTTAAATGACTTTAAATCACACTTTTTAAATTTTAAAGCAGAAATGAAATAAGGAAAGACTGGAAATTCTTGGGGAAAAAAAAACCCAAATAACTAAAAAACTTGCTTTACTTAAAAGAGTTTATTCTGCTWGTGAAATCTATCAAGTTTGAGATTTTATTTCTAAAATGTGCTCAGAAGTGTAGCCCTACTGAGGAGACCATATTGATTGTGTAATTCAGGATGCAGCAAAACAATGAAAGAAGAGTTTAATAAGGTGGAACTGATTGGGTTGGACATTCGTATACCTCTGTGAGTATTGTTTAATTGTCCATGAGATTGAGTTGTTAAATAAGCAGACTAATACAAACTGAGTAACACAAGAGAACTAATATGAAATCACAAAAATAATTTTGTTTCTAATATATAGTTCTTAATTATAGTGTTCCACACTCAATGCTGWATGCCTGAAAGCTTACAGTTCACATCTGTGTTGAAGGAAGCAAAATAAATGTTGTTTGTCAATACTTTAAATTTCACTCAGGTACATACAATTTTAAGCCATGGAACAACTAAAAGATTATCTGTTTGACTCTATAGGTATGCCTGGAAGGTGTAAGAGAGAAAAGTTTAGGATGAATTTTTGATCTTATTTTATGCACACTGAGTGGCTGACTGAGAATGAGATGACCACATCAGGAATGCACACAGTATTGATTCTTCATTTAAGAACGGTGGTCTGTCTTTCAGATGTAAATGTACCTGTTCTTTCTGGTCCAGCTGTGCCAGTGGAAGGGTTATAATCCTGTTTCTMAGTCCAGCTGCTCCTCATTGCCATCTGCTGGGGGTTACCCTGCTCCCAGCTGTGCTGAGTGGGTTGCCAGGACTTCCTTTGCCTGTTTCAGTCAGGATCACTGTTTAAATGAGGCTGAGGTGGGRCTAATTATTTTTGGCTGAGAGGGATCAGTTGACCGAGTTGGCTTTCACCATGTCTGGAAAAAAGTAAGTGGCTCCTGCCTTTAATTTGTCATTTCTTGTTTATTCCACCCCACTTAGTGACTGCCCAAGATGACCCTGGGCAGCAGCAGCTGGTGCTGAGGGGAGACTTCTTTAAACTGTGTTGGCACTGACCATCCTCACAAATCCCCATGAGAAGTTTGGTAGCTACAAGGCTGTTCCATAAAGTGATTGTGCAGTGGTGCATGTGTGGTCTGGGAAGGTGGTGGGGATTGTGGTGGTTGCTGTTCATCTGCAAGATTGGACAATGATTAGGGAAAAAGAAATTGTTCTGTTTATATGCAAGTGACATGAAGTGGGAGGAGGGAAATGAAGACATTTCATGTATCTTGCTTCCAAAGTGGCTTCTGTGCTTTCTGCAGTCAGCATTTTCTTGAAGACCCCTTTTTCTAGGAAGTCTGTGTGATTTTGTGAATTTTGTATTTTGTAATTTAGGCTATATTAGGGGCATGCTGTTGGATGGTTGTGAGAGAAATGGCTGAAAAGTAGTTAATTGGGAAGCATTTTTGTAATGGTTGGTTCTTCACTGAATAGTGAAGGCAAGCAAGCACAAAAGATAATGAACTTCAGCTGAATATCATCTGAGCATTAAAAAGGTGTTCCCCTGGGACCAATGTTGACTGAGTTTTAGAAACAGATTGCTAAATAGCTGATTTGATAAAATGTTCTCTACTTCACTGTTTTGTGGTGATCTGGGTCTGATACTTGAAGGAGCTGTACAGTTTTTTGGATTTGTGATAATTGATGTGGGATGTCTGCTGTAAGAGTGACTTATTTTGTGTAAATTAGCACTCAAAAATTTCTTCACAAGTGTCCCTTTGTAGGCTAACATACACTATAAGTAATTTATTTTGTTAATCATGAAAACAGCTGTTTCATCAAATTGCCATATTTTGAATTCTGCCAGCATTAACAAGCAATGAAAATGCTTTTCAAGTAGAAACTCTGCAKGATTCTAAGTTAACAGAAAGTTTACACCAAGGAGGATCTGACTCATTATCATTAGCATTTTACCAATGCACTGTAAAAGATAAATAGGTTCTTAGAGCTAACAGAGAGCACTGGATGTGTTGGCACTGATGTTTGTGGGAATGAAAAGTCAGAATGAGTTGGATTTAAATATCCATGGTGCACTAGTCAGATTAATCATGTGAGTTTACTTTGACAAAATATGAGATGCTGGGGAAGAATTTTACCATGAGGAGTTTGTTCTCTGTGCCCTCTTTGGGACTGTTGGATGTGATGGGTTGTGCTGTAATCACTCTGAAACCTCAGGACACATTTGAATTTAATTACATTGCAAAGCTATAAAATAAAATTCATCACATTAAAAATAATTATTTAAAATTCAGTAAATTCAGATGAMATGACAGCAGCTCTTCAGCTGTTAGGATGAGTTCATTAAGTTATCAAAATCAGGCGTATGTATTTTGCATAAATCAGGTAAAACTCTGAATTCAAAAATGTTAATATAATTTTTCTGACAGAAAAGTATTAYAGAGTATAAGTAATTACATTCATAATAAAATGTGCTATTTGGGAAGGACTTTTATGGGGCAGATTTTTTTTCTCTGCTTTCCACCTTTAGACACTACCACACGTTTTCAGTTTTTYTTACCTGTTTGTTGGTGTTGATTTGGGCTCTGGCTGAGAGAGGGCAAAATATTCTCATATACCAGGAGAGTGAGTTATAAGCTGCACTGAGTTTTCTCTCCAAGAGAATGCTGCCCTCATCCTTCTCCTGGCAACCATTAACAGCCACACTTTAAATGCTGCCAGGGCTCCTGAGGATCCTTGATATCGATCTTATCGGGGGGAAACGGCTGCTAGCCCGGTCTTGATTTTCCTCAAGTATTGTGCACTCCAAAAGTGTAGATTTTGCTCTGCCTGGTGACATGTGGTTTTAATAGAAGCAAAAAAAAATCAGAATCTCTTAGTAAGGGAATATTACAGCAATATAGTAACAAAGTCAAGAGGGATAAGTATGAAGATTTCTGCGAGATTATGTATTATCTCCTGGATGGACACTGGAGAGTCTCTTGGCACACCTGTCTGGGAAGAAAGTTGTGTGGAGGAGAACAGAAAGTGGAATTAGTAACAGAGAAGTGAAGGAAGTGACCACTTTGTTTTGTGAAATAATCTACAATTAGAGAGGGAGTCATCAGGACATGAAAGACTYGTGGCACTCTGCCACTGGTGTASTGCTGAGCACAGGTGCTAARGAGAGAGTTTAATGCACACCCATATGTTAGCAGACCTCAAAAGGCTCCAGGAACCTTGTTCCAAAGCTAAGAACTCCTGAATGTAGGTTGCTCAAGCTCCTGCATAATTCATGCCCTTTATATTGGTGTTAAGACAGTCTTTTGTAATCTGATCACAGATTTCAACTTTTTTTYCTAAGGAAAAAGTGAAAGTCATAATATTAATATGCCCCTTGCCAAATTTCTTGTTCACCCCTAAGGTATTAAAGTACAGGATCCTCTTTGACTATAAAAAATAGTCAGGTTGTTTCTAATGTGCAGGTAAAATGTGTGTTTATAATTCTTAGGAAAAAAGAACACATTTTATCTGAAGTGTATGCACTCTTGGAAAAAATTSACTTTGAAGTGTTAAATGTGGGAAAAAATCTACCTTAATTAAAATTTGAGGAAATTATGGGGAATAAAAAATTTTATTTTGTTGTCATAAGAAAAATCAAGTGATCATCCATCATTTTACATTGGGAAAAGAAGTTAGAGACTGTAACTGATCACTCAGAGCATATGAGATCAAGGCTTTATGCAGGAAAATGATTGAGTACTTATTTTTTGATATAATTTTTAACTTTTTTTGGTGAAAATAACTTACTAAAAATGTCACAATTAAGTGAATTTTTTAGTTGCAGAGTTACCTTTGCATATAGTGTCTATCACTTTAATCAAGTGCACTTATCAGTTTTGGTAATTTTTCTGTGAAGTTGGCAAAATATCTTGCATTTCCAGTTTATGAAGCAATTGCTTTTTATGTGTGATGAGAACAGACARTATTGAATTCTGATGCAGACCAATAATGTAAGAAAGCTGAATCAAATTTGCAAGTTGTGATATGATTGACCTATTGAAATGCTTGTGGACTCATCCACTTTTCAGGGGGCTGAACACATTTCAGGCTGACWCTTGCAAATCAAAATACAGCATTAGCGTAAATTATTAAATCCCAATAGGAAATGAGATGGACAAAACTTTGGCTGCTACTCAGCTCTGTAAAGTTCCACACAGGGGACAATGTGAAGGCTCAAGGGTGAAATTTTGGGGTGGTTTCTTGGCTTGCAGATTTCTGTCAGTACAGAATTCTTTGGAAAGTGCCACTTTCCAAAGTGACATCCGTGTGCCTTCATTAATGAGAACCCATCAACTCTTCCAGCCAGAAGGAAAAATCTTGCCAAATTACCTTGCACAGATCCTGCAGTGGCCTTTCTGGTAATGTGCCAGTTATTAATTTTTCTTGCTGAATGGTTTTTTTCCCCACAATTCTCAATGCTATATAAAATACTTTTATTAAAATTACTTCTTGAAGGCTTATAGAGCATTTTACCAAGTTTTGTTTGAACACAAGAATTCTGTTAGAGGTAAAAGAGGGTTAAACCTAAGATATCCAAGATGTCAGGAAACTAACTTCATCAAGAAGGATTAGATTGAAATTAGTGGATTGACAGATAATATTCCAGAGGGAGATTGACATCTTCCCATAACAGCCATGGGAATGGTTTCCTTCTCTGTTTCTCTTGCTCCTGTTGACATCTGTGGATATCTGCAGTTTGGCCTCAGTGGGARGAGACAAAATTAGTGACCATTTATAAGATGTGTGAATGTGTAGCTATGCCAGTGTTGTGGCCAGTATTTCCCAGAATACATATTAATTTTTAAGTGAAGTCTAGATATTAGTACATGTCCCTGGWGCCCTGAAGGTCTGTTCCTGTTCATTGTCTGAGCAGCTGAATTAATTCTGTGTCCATGGGCAAGGAACATTTTACTGCTTTACTGGAACAGAGAACCAGAGCATTTCTGATGAGAAGAGCTCTGCAGCTTTTGTGAAAACACAAGGCCATGAGTAGGAGCAGGTTCTTCCCTCTGGGATCAGACCCTGCTGTGCTGGAGTGTGRGGCTGTATCAGGGACCACCTGGAATCCCAGCTGGATTAGGCCATGCAATTTACTTGTTGAGAGCAATGTAGCTCTTGTTGTTCACTGCTATGGAAAATTATTTGGCCAGAAAACAAAAACCAAACCAAAATAAAGATGGGAGGGGAAAAAAATGAGAGAGAGGGAGAAAGTGGTGGGATACAGAGAATAACCTGGGCTTTTGGTCCCAAACTGGAGAGCATTGCTCCAGGTGCAGTACCACAAAGCTCATGCTATTCTTCCTGCAATAGGAATTATTTACTTAATACTTYACTTCTTGGTAGAATTTTCTTTAGTGATGACTGTTTGTTGTAAATGTAGAAAGGCAAAATKATGCAACATTTAGGAATTGTACCTCAGCCAAAGTGGCTTACATTCATGTGAAACATCATCTGTCTCAGTAATTAGAATACTTACAGTTAACAGGGACCTGGCCCAAACTATTTGGTTTTGGACTGTGTTCTGTTTAAGCATCTGCCCTTGAGTTAATTTTTTAAAATTTCTCAGTATGTTCTAGCTGTGGTCTGCATATCTAATTCCTCTTGGATACTTTGATACCATTATGGATGCATGATGGTTTCAAACTCAAAAAAATCTTGATATTTTCTGTGTGGATAGAATATAGAGCTATAGKATTTTCCATTATGAGAAAATATTTCTTACTTTTTTTTTCTGCAAAATTTTTATTTCTTAAAAAAAAAGAATTCTAAACCTTTGGGATGTGGGTGAAAGAGTCCCATTTTCAGCTCAGTGAATTTCTAAGGTGGAAAAGTGGGAAATTCTGTGACAGTATGAACAATAAATATTATGCTGGAGTAGTAGGAAATTATAATAATTTTGTTCTTTTAAAGTACAGCCATTCTAGTTCAGTTACAGTATTTTAAAGGCATGTGTTGGRACTAGTTTGATATATTTGCCTGACATTATTTTGTGAATTATTTTACTGATACCTCCATTTGTATTCTTACTGGAGAAGGGATGCAGAAATTCTAGTTTAGAATATTAAAATMTTTAAGAACATTGAGATAGCTGTCACCTGAGGAACTTTTTTGGGCATCAGTCTCTCAAAATCAAATCTGGAAATATTTACATAATTTTAATTCCAGGAGTTAGTTTAAAAAAAATTATTTTTCATATTAATAAATAAATAAACAAAGGGGAGATTTCCAGTACTTTTTTGTTTCATTTTCGATTTCCTCTCATTCTTCATGGGTAAGAAGGAAAAGAGAAAAATCTTTAAGGACTAGAACTTTGGTGGTGTCAGTTGAGTAACTCTGACAGAAAACTGACATAAGACACTTGATCTTGTACCATATATAACTRTAATATCACTGTAGGTTGTGCCTGTATCTACATCTATGTGTGTATATTTGTCATGCAAAAGAGGATTTTTTTTTTCCCCCAAGAGAGTTACAAGATTGTATAGAGATCAGGAAAAGTAAGAGTTTTATATGTATCACTTTTCAATCAAATATCTYAAACTTCTGCACAAAAATGAGTGCTACCATTCCTGTCAGAGCTGGAGAAAATAAGGTCTGAGGTGTTAAAAGCACAATGCAGTTCACAGGGTCAGTCTGGGCTGAGAGAGGGGGTTAAAAAAATCTGCWTCTCTTATTTCCACTGCACTGTCAGCTCTGACAAATGCCATTTAGTGTTTTCCTGTTACTAGGTCACTGCTAATGACACCTGAAATGTAGATGTGAAGTGAAAGTGTGAAAAATGCTTAATAGCTGTTTTGTCAGGGAAAAGTTATACATAAAACCACTTTGTACTTTTTATTGGAACAATTCAGCTATTAGAGCATATTTAACAATTCCAATTTTTTGATGCGTGGTATGCCATAATTACCATCAATTTTTATTATTTTTGGCAAATGATCATTGCTGTGCTCAGAGGACTTCACCTAGACAGATTTTTCCATTTCATGCAGCACAAAAGCAGTTTTTTAGCTCCTCCAGCAGTGCTTATGTTCAATCCACCATATTAAGCAGCGACCTATTAACTGAATGGTTCAAAGCTTAGCAATACATGTGTTTGGATTTAGATTGGCTTCTACTCTCCTAGAAGTTAAGCTCAGTCATTTAGAGCTCCCAGAAATCAGCCTGGAACAGTGAATTAATTTGACTACTGGTTAGTAAGAAAACATTATGTAGAAAATTGAGTACCCTTGAGCCCACTGGAGTTACTGCCCCATGCTAAGGAATCCTCACCCATATCACATTTTAGATCCAGTCAAGCTTTGGCTTGCTAGTTCATGTCCTTCAGCTAGAACTGGGTGACTGTTATGAAATATCTAGCATTTTCCTGAGCCATAATATTTTGCATAAAAAATTAAGTATGTTATTATTTTTTCGGTATCATATTTGACCATGTCATTGCTTTTGCCTTCCTTATGTAGTAATGACAGCAGAGAATGACATYTCAGGGTAAATTAATTTACTTCTAGGCTACTTAAAAATGTTTTTTTCATCTTGGTACTGTGTGTACCAAGTGGTGGAGAGAACAACAAGCTGTGTTAGGCACAGCTCAGTACTGGATACAATGATGTATCAGCAGAAACTGCCCCGGCTTGCCTTGGCCTGGGGTGGCACTGGGGACTCTGGTGATTCTTTTGTCACTAATGGGTCTTCCAAAATGGATCTGCTCTTCAGATTCCCAAAGGATGATTTTGTCCCCTGTGCCTGSTCATCCAGATGATGTCTGGAACTTTCAGGAKCTTTGTCATTGTCTGGCTTGTAAGTAAAGGATGTGCTCTTGGCTGTGCTCCAAAATAACCCCTTCAGTGGCTTGATGTCCTGGGGGTGAGGAGAAAGTGACTCCACCARTTAATGAAGACTCTCTTCATACTGGCTGGATGGCAGTTCTACACAATAATAAAATAAAGTAATTAATGTATCTTAATTATAGTCCTCTTTAAAAATCCATTGCCTTAGCATATTTTTCCAATAATGTGCAACTAAAAGAACAARCCCGAAAAATATACAGATGCAACTTGGTTAATAATTCATACACACATTTTAAGTGCAGTTTGGATAAGGTACAAAAACAGAGAAAGTACTGAGCACTTTTTTTTTCTTTTCAACGACTTGGCTCTATTTTTTCAAATATTCTTTTTCATGTATTGCTTTGAGGATCATGAAGGCCACCATTCCCTATCTGCAGATTACACTGGAAAATGCTGATTTCTTTTAATTGCAACTTGTCATCAGTAAAAGTAGCAAAGATTTTGAAAGGTATGAGCAGATATCTTCCCTAAGTTTGTGAGAGACATCTATTTTTCCAGAAGAGGTTTTTTTTTAAAGCCTTAATATTTTAAGCCTTTTGTATCCGAAAGTGAGTAATTACTGACTTCCTATTCTTTTTCTTCCAAAATTGAGGAGGGGAAAAAAAAGTAAATTATTTAAAAGCAATTRGCTGCATGCACAGTGTCCTGGCAAACCCTTTCCTATGTAAATTTTGAGGCAAGCATGATTTATCTGTCTCRTTGATATGAAACAGGGGAGAACCAAAGCTGCCCTTCTAAACTGATTGCTTTCCAGTCTAATTTTATTGTTATAGAAAAATAAGACAATTACAAAATCAGTTTTAGTCAATAACAGAGTAATAGCATCCTAAAATGATATTATTATTTATTCATGCTTAGTTAAATATAACTGTAACATGAAATAAATGATTATCTGTTTTGGATATAATTTCATCATAAGGCCTTTGAAGGTCATTTGGACTACGCAACTAATTAATGTTTTATTTCCAGCCTTCCTTAATTATTCTTGCCAGATGGTCCTTTATTTGTGTTATTGCTTAGAGTTTCCAGCTGAGGTTGTTTGATTGTTGAAGAAAAATATGTGATGGCACCATAAGATAACTGTAATTGAATTGTTAGGTATGTTAGAACATTCAAGCCTTCTGTCCCTGCTTTAGCCACATCTGGGAAATAAGTTTGTTAACAAAGTGCTTTGGCACCTCATTGAATACTTGATGTGATATATGAAAATGTTTAGAGCAAGCTCAATTAGCATAAAAGCCTGTAGAAATAGAACTCTGGTAGCTTCTCATTCATTTATGAGTTGCAAAATCTTCTGGGTAAAATGCACAAATGGGTAAATTACCAGGTGGTTGGTTTTGTTTRGGCTTTTGTTTGGTGGTGTTTGTTAGCATCTGATCTTCCTTTTCTCACATCCAGGCAATATTGCTTTTGTGTTTATAACAAAAAAGTAAATARCAAAAGACAAAATAATGTGATGAAAGCATAGTAATAGTCATGATTTTTGGATATTAGGTTGACTTTGGTAAATAACATCTCAGGAGTGCTCATTTCCAAGTTAGGTACAACACTGGCAGATGCCAGGTTTGGGACCAGGAATGGAAATACAGCATTTACAGTAAGCTGTTTTGTTTTAATCAGTCATCAACATTGTTTGCATTGTGCTAGTAAATAAGTATTACACTTGTTCTTTGAAAGTCCCATGGTACCAGGTTCTATACACAACAAATAAGCATGCATGCTCTAAAAAAGCAGAGGCAACAAGAGGGAAAATGGTGCATGATAGCWCACAAATGCACAATTTAGTTCCAAAAACTTGTTTCCTCTCCTCTCTCTCTTTTCAAGCCATTGTTTTCACCATTTTTCTATAATCATTGCAAAGTGCAGTTTTGGGAAATGGAGATGAGTTTGCAGAAGATATTGAATATGTTTTACAGATAGGCGTGTCAGGGGTAGCTGGGAAGAAAAGCTGAGGTATTTGTGTGGGAAATTGATTAATGGATGAATAAGAAAGGTATTGACACAAAGGTTCAAGATCAGAAGGAAAAATTGGCTCATCTAGGAAGTGAAAAGTGAGATGTATCTTTGTTTCATTTGTAGCTGTGTCCTTCAAGACACTTGGGTAAAATGTTCTGTTAAAAAAAGATAAATCAACAAATCAGAAATTGCAAGAAAAACCTTACCATAGCAATGGATAAGAGTTGAATAATACGTTAGAGATTACTTTCCTCAATTGTTTTGTATTTACTGGCTTATTAGAAAATGCTCTTGAAGAAAACTATCATTSTAGTTGTGGAAATTAACTCCCAGTGTTGAAAATACGGATGTGCTATACCGGGTTTCACCAATGTAGCACAGCATTTAGAAATACTGGTGAATGTTTGWGCTGCCTCTTGCTGCTGCAGTATGTATTTAGCAGCACTGTATTGTCAGGGCTCTTGTTCTTTTTCTTGTTCCACCAAGGTCAGGATGAATGATACACAGACATAAATTTGAGTTTGGATTTGTGATTTATTATATCTTATCTATTTCCAGACTGCTTACATACCATGAGCTCTACTTAACAAGTTAGGAAAACGAGGCAAAATGGCCACTTACTAACTTCTCCAAGGTCTTTTAGGCACTATTTACCCAATAATGAGATTGCACTTGTATTATTGATGTTTCTGACCCAATGGTGACCACTAAAGGTCCGCAGTGTGGGCCCTTTTCACCCAATTACAGAAAACCACCTAAATCCATGAAGAAGAAGGTGAAAAGAAGGACTTTAGACAATGCCCCAAATCCTCTATCTTGGCTCACACACACTGCTGTATACTAAAATCTTAAATCTATGTTTTTTCACCCTGTGAGATCACACACTTCTACAAACTCCAACCCCATAATCTCAGTGCTCTCACTCAATGCTGGAAGCCTGTTCCAAGGCCTCACATCAAATGTGGTGCCTGCCTGAAGGTCAGCACCTCTCCACATAGAAAAACCCAAATTTTCAGCATCCAGGGTTCCAAACAGTGCATCTCCTTACCAAACCCTCCCTCGTTTGAGGAGCAGGATTTACAAATCCTGAGAGGATTTACAAATCCTCTCCCYCTCAGCCAGTACCAGAGATGTGTGTTCTTGGCTTTTGAGTGCTCTGAACGCAAAACTCTCTTCGGATGCTGGGGGAGATGGGCAGCAGCTGCTGCTGCCTTTGGGGGCGCAAAATGCGGGGCCTTTGGGGGTACAAAATGTGGGGTTTTCAGAGGACAAATGTGGGGTTTTAGAGCACGGAGCCCGACAATGGAGCCCGCAGCACAACGCAGATGCCTCRAATTAAGGCTCTGCCCACTGGTGTCTGCTACTTCCTCTGTAATTCAAGCGTTTTGTGCTTTAACTCGTTCGCTTGTYAAAACGTTATAAATATGCATTTTCTGAATTGCCGCTCTGGAGAACGGGACCCTGGAGCCGGTGGTRGCGGTGGAGTGAGTGGGCACTTCTGTCAGCTGCGGGAATTGTGCCCATTCATATTTAAATCCCGTCCTTGTGCCAGCWCAGAGCGGCAGACTGTTCTGGAGCTCATCCTCAGCAGCGCTAAGCGTGCWCGTCTGTGAGCCGCCAGCAAAAGAGACACGTGAATTTCTGTAAGGACCAGTTAAACTCACCAGGAACTGCTTTTAGCCACTGGTTACCCGAAGAAATGAAATAGGTAGAAGAAGGAAGAATAGCAGGGGGATTTCACCGCAGTAATTTCAAAGCTCTTCTCAGTTTGGCTTTCTTCTTTTTATCAGTTCACCATTTCTCTGCTTTCCACTTTGCTCCCTTACTGTACAAACCAAAGTACCCAAACAATATTGCATGGTATTTTAAAATAAAGCTTTCAGACTGTATATGAACTTTCACTTCCTCTCCTTTTTATCTGGTGTTGTAAAATACTAAATTGAGGCTGATGTCCCCAAGTTCCATAAGCTGCTTTGTCATGCATGTTCTGAACTCTGCAGCTTTACAGACAGACTTTTCTCGAGTCTCCCCAGAGCTTCTGCATTTTGCTGTCTCCATCCAGGGCAGCAGGAAGGAGGGTGTACAGCTGGGAAGAGACACAAACCATAACAGAGGSCAGCTGACCTCTGACTCCAGGATCTGTGTGGATGGGGAGGTTGCTCCCAGACSGTCTCTTACCACAGCAGGATATCCCAGTGTGAAATGCCAGCATGAAATCACTAATTATCCTGCTTTTTAACTTCAGGATGTGCTGCTGACTGTGTGTTTTCCTAAAATCACCATAGKAGTACAGAGATATTTGCAGGAAGAGGTACTGTCTTGCCATTGTGATGTTAAATTGTATCAGACCAATTCAGCAGTCTTTTGGAACACTTATTTTAATACCTCTGCCTTTTATAGGGATTTATAAAAATGCTGTGCAGAAAAAAAAGTCTCCAAGCAATAGATTAAGTGGGTTTTTTAACCTTATTGTGTAAACCTCTAAATTCTTTGATGTTACATATGGTTTTTCATGGTGTAGGAGATCAATATTAGTGTTTCTTCATGCCCACAATGCAAGATGTATTACTCAAGGTACATGACATACTACCTCCCCAAAGTACCCACTGAGATTTGTGGGTGGTGTTGGGTTACAGCTGTTTTTTTTTCCTGGAGGCTAAAATTGCCTAAATCTTGGCTCTCACTGTGCTGTTTTCTCCCTCATTATATATTTAAGAGGGTCAAATCATTCATCRTTCTCAATTACTGGGGTATAATTCACTGCATGCAATGTGAGCTACAGACCAGATGCCTGGAAATTCCTGCACTGACCAATAATCTTAGGTCCCAGTACACTTTCTGTTTTTAATACAGCAGTAACATGTTYGTTTCCTATTGAATTATTTGCAGAAAATGCATCCCTGATCAAAGGCTCTCCAGGCAGGTGGTTATCAGGATGGGACACAATCAGGGAGACGCAGAGCAATATAAACATTCTGATCTCTGTTCCTTTTAACAGCCCRTAAAATGCCAATAACATTTAAAAGGAATAACTTGATTTTACTAAAGGGCAGGATCTGTCATGGGAACTTGAGGCTGCAAGGTGTTCAAATGAATGTCTCATGGTGGACTGGAAGTCTTGCCCTCTACTAATGCAGRTATTAGGGTAAAAGGTGGTTTATTTTACAAGTGTTTCAGTTTCTCTGTGTTCTCCTCTGCTGTTGCTGCATAATATAATGTATTCTTCATGCTTTCATGCAGCCAATTCATTAGAGCTAAGGTACAGACATCACACAAAATTCAAAAYAACCTCTGTGTGAACAACCTGTTGTAGTTTTGAATGTCTGGATTTGCTGTACCTTCACATATTTTGTGCCAATTCTTGAATCGTGGCAACAAGTMCAAGGTGCTAAAGGAGTTTACAGGGGTTTCTTGAGACAATGAAGCCTCAATACCTGGGATTCTCAAGGGGTCAATATTCACAGCATTTTTGGTTTTAAAATATGAATCTGTGGCGTTAACTTGGTTTGTGTCCAACAGAGCAAATAAACAGAACARTTTTTGAAGAGCTAAGAGGGAAGGGGTTCTGTTGGGCAAGGCCTCACCCTGAGTTCAGTTTTGGGCCCCACATTTTGAAAAATACATTGGATGGAATGTGTCCAGAGAGGGACAGTGGAGCTGGGGAAGGGTCTGGAGCTCCAGTCTGAGGAGTGGCTGAGGGAGCTGGGGGTGTTCAGCCTGGAGAACAGGATGCTCAGGGGGAACCTCACTGCTCTCTGCAGCTCCCTGACAGGAGGGTGGAGTGAGGTGGGGGTTGATCTCTTCTGCCATGTCTCAAGTGAAGGGATGAGAGGAAATGGCCTTAAGGTGCAGCAGGGAAGGTTCAGATTAGATATTATRGTTTCTTTTTCTCACTGCATGAGAAGTCAGACATTGAGATGAGTTGCCCAGGGTAGTGGTGGAGTCACTGTCTCTGGAAGTGTCCAAGAGATGTCTGGATGTGGCACTTGGGGGTGTGGTTTGGGGTGATTATGGCAGTGCTGGCTTCATACTTGGATCAAATGATCTTGAAGATCTCTGCCATCCTTGATGATTGTGATGGTGGTGGTGGGAATCAATACTGCTCATTCAGCTCAGCACACCAGTGACCTTGTTAGCCCAGGTTTCTGGAAAAGTGCTGTCAGAGATGTATTTTAAGGATTAATGGGAAGGATTCAATGGGTGAATATTTTTTTTGGTAGCCTAAGGGATAATGTAGGGAAAGGTGCAAATGGTCTTCTCATTTCAGAAAGCAGCATTAATGATTCAGTACCCATAATGATAACATATGAAAAGTGCTAGAAGGAGAGGAGAAATTTCAAGAAGGCAAGTAAAAGGTATTTGAAATGGTGGGGAAACCAAGGAACCAGGTGTAAAGTAAAAGGTGCTATGATCAAAGTGATGACAAGATAATGATCTCTCTAGAAATGCCTTGAATAGATGTTAAGTGGGCCAGGATTGCATTTGTTAAGGCGGGTGAGAGAGCTGCAGTGGTCAAGTTAARAGCTGCTGACCACATTAGTGAGAAACAGAATTGTGAGAGTTATTAAATATGYTCACACAGCTCTGTGGTTGTGTTTTAATCTGTGTTGTTGATATTTGCAAAGCTGGAACTCAGCTCAAATAATCATTCCAGTCCTTTTTAATTACTGTTCTGTGAAATACTGAAATTGTCAATTTTGTTGTTGTTCATTGACACTCCCAGAAACGGAGAAGAAATTTATTCGGGTCAGCCCAAGTGATTTTTTTTTTCCCTTGGATTCTCACTTTTACAAGCTATCAGGGGAAATTAAATGCCAAGTTTAACATGGCATGTATTTTTAATAAAAGCAAAGAAAACTTGAAAATGAAAAATTAGAATCTTACACTTCAGTGCAATTCACTGTCTAGAAGAGGATTTTTTATTAAGTTATGTGCCTTTTTTAATTTTTAAGACTGATGCATGAGTAAGATAGATAGAAAACCACAATTAGAATTATTCCTCTGTCTTATCTGAGCAGCATGTCCTGATTACTAAGTTAGTACTTTCTGGAGCATCACACCCTCTGAGCCTGTCTTGTTAATGCTTCTCACTGGGGTAAATATTATCTGAATCAAATAGCAGCAAAYGATGACTACTGCCCTCAGCAGCAGGCAGTCATGCAAAGTTCCTTTCTTGTGCCAAAGAATAATTTAATTATAGATATGAATTGCAGTGGCTTAAAGAGGAGAGAGAGTGAAATTTCAATCTAGTCAAATATAAAGAAAAAAAATACAAAGAGTAACTGGGAAAATTATGAGGTGATTGTACAAGCAGGCTTCTGTGTGCTTTGYTGTGTTTTTAAACCTCCAATTGGTGATGGCTGAGAGGCTCCTCTAGAAGTTCATTAGAACAGGAGCTGGATTCAGGTATTTTGCCCTGTAGAGAAATTTTCCTTTTTGTGTAAAATACAGAGGAAATACATGTTTATTAAAGAAGGTTCTATGGCCAAGTTCATGAACATGGAGCCTGATGTATGAGGAAACTTCAATTAAACAGAAATGGAAGAACTTAGGTTACTTTTGAACATCACACTATGCCTTGTGACATTTTGGCTCAATGTCTAGTTTCCAGTTGTCCCATAAAGATGATTCTTTGCAGACAGCCTTGTTCCCTCTGGCCTGCATCATTTCTGTCACATGAGTGTGGTGCTTTGACTTTGTTTAGCTTAAGTGAAGAATGTATGGAACAGCAGAGCCTTCCCCTGTCCTCCTGCTGCAGACTCTGCACGTTTTTCTGTCTCAGCTACTCCAGAAGTTCAAATATGTCCAAGTACCTACAGGCATTGTGATGATGTAAATGCTATCAGGACTGGATGGGGATGATTTAGGAAAAATGAAGTCATATTCAATCCATACAGTGAAGTGAGATAACACAAAACCCCAAACTCTCCATTTTTGGTTGCTTAGTTAATGCCTTCCCAACAGTCATTGTATCTTTTCTCCTCCTTTAGGGGGAGATCATGTGGTTTATAAAAACCAGAAATTCTTTGATAGTACCTGCTTGTGTTCCAAAATAAATCAAACCCCTGAGACTGCAGTGGGCTTCCCTGGGATATGTATAAGAGTAAGGATTAATCAAATTGAATAAGGAYTTGAGGTTTTCTTTGGGAAAGCTGTGATGAGTTCACCTGTGGGTTGTTTTTTTCTAAATAGTGTATAATGAAAATCAAACTGATTTGTGTTAATATCTGTAGTACTGAAATTGAAATTAACTTCAAACATTACCCTGACCTAATGTTACATTTAGCTCTTATATTTAACCTGAGATCTGATGGAGAAAATAAGAAATATTAAAGCAATGTAAATTCAATTTCCAGATCTTTGTTAGTTTTCAGTTATCAGGGGTTCCTGATTATTCTTAAATACCAGTGGAAGTACTGTCACTTGCTTAAAATAATTTCATATCATATATAAAATACTTCTGCATGATTATTTCAAAGCTGTGGCAGTGTGCATTAAGTATACTTGGAACAATAATTTCCTTTATAACAGAATAGTATAAGTTTTCCACTTAAACCAAAATGAAAAATGATACAATTATATTTGCAATGAATAATTTTTCTTCTCAATTTGAAAATGAATTATGTGCATTTCAATGTTACTTATATTTATTTTAAGACTTACGAGGAAATTTATGGTGATGAGTATAATAATGAATAACCACTTTATATAAACACACATAAAATCCCTTTAAGTATTGTAATTAAACATTTAAAGGTACTCACTTTCTGCTCAATCTTTTGCATATCACAGGGATAGAGATTAATGAATAAGGAAGTTGATAACTGAATCACAGGATCCTTATCTGAGGYTTGGGTACTAGATGCCCCAAACATTCTCTTCCTAAAGCAGTGATGTTTCTACCAGTGTCATGAGCCAGCCTTAGGARTTTTCTGACATCTGGAAAGTCTTTAAGATTGTTCAGCTACTTCCCTCCTGGAGGAGAGAGGTATCTCCTGCTGCACCAGTGATCAGATTATTTTCATCTTCTGTAACAAGAGATCTTGTGGAAATGGAAGAAGTAGATATGGAATGTGTTCTCTTCAGGAAACKGTCAGGGAAAGCTGGAGGAGGCAGCAGCTACATGGCAAGAGAGGATCATAATATTGGAAAATTGGAGAAGTATATATTGATCCCAAAGCGTAGTGAATATTAAACTGATTGTGATTTAGAAATTCAGATGGGGGAATGCTGAAAGCAAGATCTGTATTGACAAATCAGACCTGTAGAAGGCTTGAAGTACTTCCACCCTGGTCTGAGCCATATTTCATGAGACTCATAGCTATGAGAGCTTCTGAGCTCTGCAATTCAAAGTGCCATCTGGCTTTAGAGAATCCAGAGAACAAAATTACATGAAATACCTTCCACTGTGTTTTTTTTATGTTCCATAACTGTATATCAGATGTCCTTAGAAAAACAGGGTCACGAATCCACATCTTGCTACTGTGAAGCAGTGACCTGTTCAGGAGACACAACCATAATATTTGTTCTTCCTGTTATCTGGCCATGTTCCAGACTGGGTTACACTGTATTCTTTAAATGAACATGCTTCATTTCCCTTTAAATTTTTAAGGGTAATTTTGAACATCCTTAGTTTCTCTTTGAGATTTTAAGGGTAATTTTGAAAGGATTTTCTTCCCTCCCCCCTCAAGGGTCTAGTGGAACCTATCACATACAAAATATGATGTCACCAGGAAAGAGAGCATCCASTGTAGACTCTGCTGTCATCAGTGTGCTGATGACCTGGGGCTCTGGGATTTATTTCATTAAACTTTATCAGTAAAAACTCTCCTTTGTCTCTGCCTTTGCAGAGTGTCTGTGAAATTGGATTTGGATGACAATGAGCTGGTTAGTGCTCTGTTTGGGAACTTGAGATCCATCCTTATCTGTGAGGATCTTCATGAAAGATTCAGTTTGCTCTCTGATTAGAGGTCTAATARGTGGACAAGAATGGAGTTTTACATCTTTTGGGTAGTTACCTACAGCTTTTACACTGGAATTTGTACTTTGCCACATTAATACAAGTTTGTGTTGCTGCTCCTTGATGGCTGCAGGGACCTTACATCTTGTTTTCCCTGAGGCCAGAGGGGTCACTCAGTCCTTGCTGCACAGGCAGAGTGCAGCCATGTGGCTGTCACTCAGGYTGAGGAGGTGTTTGACACTGGGTCCTCCTGCAGCCTCTGGGCTTTTCAGGTKTTTTTTCTACTTTGTAGAAGTCCAGGGTCTGCACTGGATCCTGAAGTCTTACACTGTTTTGGTTCTGTTATCTACACGTGTCTTTTCATAGCCTGTTCTTCCTCCTGGCTCTACTTTAAATGTCTTTGTTGTGGCAAGGCACTGTTCTCAGAATGATGATCTTCTAAGACATAAATCATAATCTGTCTCTCTTTTTAAGGCAAGGCTGCTCTTTCCCATTAACTCCTACCTAAAGGCTGTTTTTTCTTTACTATTTTGTGTGTATATCCCTCAGGAAAACAGTTTGTAGACCTGGATGTTGCATGTGTTTTTGTTTTGTTTTCTGAATCGTTTTGGTCTCATATTTTACTACAGCAATTTTAAATGAAGTTTTAAAGTACATTTTACTCACTTTGCTCTGTCAGCAGAATAGCTGGGAGGCATCCAGATTTACATCCTGTGGTTCTAACCTCACAGAAAGTAAAAAGCATCCAAAACTATACAGATAATGTGTATTATGATTTTTAGTGATCTTCTGAAGTGACATGAAATCAACATTTCTTAACTGAACATCACAACCATTTTTTTTTCTCTAGAACCAATTCTATTTCAATGAGCAGAATATCTCCAAATATACACTTCAGTTGCAGCAGCACCAGGTCCAGATCTGCTTACATTGTAAACTGAGATGAGTAATTTGGCCTTAATTAGGTCAGCCATGAGAACAAATTACTGGGTCATATTATTTTTTTTCTCCATGTGGTGTCTTGGGCTCTCCTTTTCCAATTTCCCTTTCCACCTGTGCTGCAGGTGGCTGTTGCTCTTATTAAGAACAGACTTTTCTTTAGATTTTTTAATTTTATTTTATTTTACTTTTAAAGTACAGGTCCCAGCTCAAGATTAAGATATTATCAAGCCCATAAGATTAAGTTTCAGGCTTTACAGCACATATCATTTAAACTTGCATGGACTTAAAGACATCAATACAAGTTTTTTACTGCACTGAGGATGTGCTCTGCAGCATGGACTGTGAGGATAACAGTTTGTATTCCCAGTTCCTGCAAACCTGTGGTTGCATCATAGGAAGCAAGAAGATAACAGAGGACCCACTTATTTTAATAGCTACCACCCAATTCCTRCCTGCTTTTTATATTATTTAGATATTTGAAGAAACATTTGAAGWACAAGTATRCTGTGTTTTATTGTAAAGTTGCAGAATCTTCAGCTGGAATTTATCAGAAAGGGAGGAGATCTGTTTTGTTCCAGCCCATGTGTTTTGGAAGGGACAGGTACACAAATGTGTACAAAATGGAGATTGATCTGTGGACAAATAATTGCCTTCTTTTACTATGATGAAAGAGACAACTTTTAAATAGACAGAAATARGGGCAAGAAGATGTGTGAGTGAACYATCATCCTGTAATTTAATTTAGTGTAGTCAAATATTAACTGTTGAATGAAGRCTGACACAGCATTTATCAGGTGAGGCAGCAAAGTACATCACAGATTATGTCTTTGAAGCTAATAGAGTTTTCTTAGTGTATACTTTTGTATTAAAATATTTAATTTTAAATAACCTGCATTTCTGTGCTCGCCTAGTTTGCAGGATATCAACATTTTCTTTAGAATTAGTCAGCAATTAATTTTATCAAAGTAAATATTTACAAAGTATTTACTTTTTAAAATTACTAAACTTTATTTTCAAATAACCACATAGGATTTGAATGTTTATTTTCATGCTTWATTTTGTAATTAATTTGTAAACATKTAACAATACTATTTGATAAGAATACCTGGTGGCACCTAATTTCAGTACAACACATTGTTTATGCTGCTACTCAGTCTGGCATTCTGTGAGGTAATACACCTCTAGAAATAASTTTTTACCTGTATTCATGTTCATTACAGTTATTTTCTTTCCTGTTTGATTCCTAGAATTTTTAGTTTTGATTGCCATTAGCTCAAGGCCAGCCCTGTAGTACCTTGGCTTCTGACTGAATCAGGCATCACAGATAATGTACCAACCTCTCCAGGATCCTCATTTTCTGAAGTTAGGCACCAGAACTCCTCATGCAGCTAATCTGAGAAATCAGTGTGTGCCCCCATAACAAGTGGATGAGTGGGGAGTRAGGTTTAACTGTGATTAGAGATAGCCAAAAGGAAGTGCTGTGCAGTTTAATCCTATTACTGCCACACCTGTTTACCAGATAATTTTATAAGAGTTAGAAAGTTCAAGGTGAAGTAAAAGTGTTTTCTAAATAYTATACAAATAATTTGTTTAATAAACAGGACCACTATAATCTGAAATAAATCCTCCCTTGGCATAGCAATCATTAATTACAGAAGTGTTTGTGATTTTATGCAAATATCAGGAATAGTTTAAAATTAGTTCTTTAAAATATCTGATCTAAAGAGTTTCTTTTGTCATTAAAATGACTTCCATTTAAACCATGCCTTTGAGAAATGCCTCTACAAGGTTTCTGGCTTAAGGAAATAGCTGAGAAAATATCWGGCTGTTTACTTTGGAAGCTGGAATGTACATTTTTATTTAATCCCTCTGTAACTAGGAGAAGAAATTATCCAGACAAGATAAGTTTCTGCAATATTTGCAAGCACAGGACCTACAAAGTGTGCTGAGAGGGAAGTTTGTCACTTTTCACAGCCTGATTTTAAACAAAATCCTTCATTTATTGTTTTGCCCTTTTAGGTACTTTCTGGTAAGGCAGTGATGCTAAGAGCCTAAATCATACATTTATCTGTGAAAATGAAATTTAACACACACATTTGCCTAATGCATAACATGGCATCAAAAGAGGCAAAAATCAGACAGGTGTTTTTCTTCTCTGTTGTGTATTGCCATGCACATGCTTGGTTATTGTGAGTATGTGTGAGTCTGGGGGCTGAGCAGTGGCACTTCCACTCTAACAAAGAGAGGAAATTTTCACTAAAGTAAGAATTCCCATGTATGTACATTTATTATGTTTTCATATCTCCACAATTATTCTGCTGTAAGAAAAAGCAGAAAGTTTCTTCTGAACASTYCTCAGGCACAATGAAAGTTAAATAMACCCTTTTTAGCTACAGTGTGCTTTGATGATTTCAGTTCTGGTAATTGCCCACCTATTGTCCATTTACACCAGTGATGTTTGATCCTGTGCTAGTCACCTGTTTTCTGTGATTTATGTCTGTATTGGGAACTCTTTCAGGCAGGACTTGTTTTTTACTTCTATGTCTGTAAGACACTTGGTGCTGAGGAAATGAAATTGGGCCTTTTAAGTGGYACTTAAAGGTGCTGCCATTACAATGCTGTGCCTCACTAGGGATGTTTTAGTTTGTGGACATTTGATATTCAGAGTTGCACTTGAAATGATGCTTCCATTATTTTCACTCATAAAAGCTTGGGTTGCTARTCAGACAGACATAATTTTGTAATAATTGCTCTTAAAATGAGGTCTACTTGATTTTAAAAAATTTTTTTAGTGATCTTAATTTTGTTCTTGACTATGGAATGTGAATTCCTTTTTCTATTTTAGTTGAAGAGAAGGTGGGACAAGCTACTTGAAATAAGTCATGTGTCCTTGCAGAGATGTTTGACAGCTGTATATAACCAGAGACAGATTTGCACAGTGAGTGCAGCAGTCAGATGTTCTGCAGGAGTGGTGAAAGAATGGGCTATTTCAGCCTTTCCTTTAGCACTACTCACATGCAGCAGTGTCATTGGCAGGCACAACATTTTAACATTTCTGTAATTCCATGAACTCGATGTCTTGAGAGTGTGAGTAAGCCCTAGGATACAGAACTCATTTGTTTTCCTTAAATTTACACAATGATCCGACCAATGAGTTGATGATGAACTAAGACAGTAAAAGATTTGGGATTTTTGTGTGATCAGTGTGTGTATTTCAAAGGAAAAACATGTGGCWCCATCTCCTGCCAGCTCATTCAAGTGAGAAATGCATGATCCTTAGTAACTGAGGCTGGCACAATGCTCTTTGTTCAGGGTGGGARCACACACCCCATGGAAAAGGGTAAAACAAACTGTGCTCATTGTTGAGCARGACTTAAACATGCAGAAATTGTTACATGACCCCAAAATGAATCACAGGCATTCACTCACATGGTGTTTTGTCATGTTTACTCATGATTATCAAATATATRTAAAACTGTTCCTTGCTCTCAAAATACTTCAATTTGCTTTGTAAAGAAATATAATAGACTTCTGTTCTGCTGCTGGGTGGAAGTGCGTCCTGCAGCTACTTCTGAACCTGAGGATGGATTTCCTTAAAAGTAGCATACTATTCTAAAATGTTAGAAAACTTTTAACTRCATACAATTGGATCATATTCCAGATGGTAAACARAACCAAAACACTACATAGAAGAGGAAGTTATTATTTGTTGGAAAGACTTTTTTTCTTTCATAGTATCAGAATTTCAGAGTATCAGGATTTCAGGTAGTATGTAAGTCAATAGATAAGTCTGAATAAGTTGAGTTGGCAGGGACCCATGAGGATTATGAGTGAACTCCTGGTCCTCCTGCACAGCACCATCTCCATATACATATACATATATATATATATATATATATATGTATATGTATATATACACACACAATGTCTGCCACTTTGATGTTCTGTGTATCATGAAGTAAATCCTGGGCATAGCTGTGTTTCATTATATATATATATATATATGTATATGTATATATACACACACAATGTCTGCCACTTTGATGTTCTGTGTATCATGAAGTAAATCCTGGGCATAGCTGTGTTTCATTCTTCTGATGGTTTTATTTCAGTCATTGTTCATGAATTCATCAAGACTGTAACGTTTTCCTCAGAGCTGGTTGCTGTAGCACTATTTATGCAGTCCTGTAGTGTAATTTTAGCTCACTAAATAACTTCCCCTCAGGCAAGGATGATCAAAGTGCTTTGTGCCTTTAGTTATTGTCAGTAACCAGGACAGTTGCTACTGGAGCCTTTGGTAAGGGATGATTTATGGTGTTTTGCTGGAAGCCACACAGGGTATCTTTGTCTCTTGGGATGTGGGGAACTCCCTCATTGCTTGACACAATTTCTGTGTCTCATACTTTATTAGCATCTGCACATATTCACTCTGTATCAGTATCTGGAGTTAACTATCATGACAAAAGCTCTTTGTGTTTTTCTATTTTCCCCTAATTGTTTGTTCTGATAAACGAACTTTGGGTGTAAAAAATGAGCACCAAGATTCAGAAGTTAATGAGTCTAAAGAAACATCTGTTAGAAGGACTTTCATTACCATACATTTCCAGGGAAATCAGAACATAAGGCAAGACAGCTGATGAAGAGCCTGTTTGGCTTAAGCAAATGAATAATGTGGCCCAGGACAGAGGATCAGCTTTCCAGTCAGATCCTAATGAGCAATGCATTGTTTTTGGCAGTTAACCCCAGATGCTAAACTGGTGTCAACTGCATTGTTCTGCCCTTTTCTCATGCCAATGGAATATGTTCATCCTGGCAGGATCCACTTCTCCTGTTATTTTTTCAAGGCACCATACCCAGCACATTTTATCCAGTGGGCTTAAAAAATACCTGTCCCTTGTCTAGAATCTAAAATGTCTAAAATGATTTCCAGTCTAAAATTAAATCTCCTAAATCCAGTATATGCCATGCTGTAAGATCTTGTGAATAGGAAAAGAAAGGGTGCTGTCTTCTATATTTAAAAAAACAGGGTTTTTTKCATAATGTACCTTATATTTCTCTCTCCCCCTTTATGAAACTGTTAAAAAGGTAAAACTGCTTTCTGTGCATGGGTTTATRGACTTACARAACAAGCTTTTATACAACAGGCACTCAGGTGAGAAAGTAAATGCAACAATACTTTTCACACAGTGAAACTTAAAGCACATTTATTAATCACTCAGGCCCAGACTTACTGTTCTGTAGCCAGGATTTGTATTCTGACATGACAAACAACATATAATGAAATAAACATTAAAGAGACAAGAGTCACTCCTGAAGTTCTCATTGATGCTCATCCTCCATTACAGCACTGATTGACYTAAACAAGTCTTTATTACCACAGGGATGCTAAGTTTATGAAAATTGGTCAGATACTTTCTGAATCACAGACTGGACATGTCATGAGAAGTTTGATACAAAMAAGTTTAAAGCCTGAGCATTCTGGAGGGAGGTTGTGGTGTGGTTTTAAATCAGTCTGGTCATKGGAGATGGGGAGGAATGGTGTCTGTAAAATAATTTTTTCTCCATAAGTTGGGATAAGAGGGCACTTAAAGTGATATCTTGGAAAGTTCATGATAAGTTTTTAAAACATAAAGCCTGTGTGTAAATTGACTTTATATCTTTTGACTGTAACTGGTTCTAGAAGTTGGAAAGTTGATGGGAGATGGAGAAAAAATGTGCCAAAGAAGGGGATATGAGAAAAATGTCWGTGTATGGCAGCCCAGGGTTATCTGTAACCATGGCTGTGGTTTGGAAAGCTGCAGAATACAGATTCTTTTCTGTATAAGGGAAAAGCTGTTGGTGTGTTCTGGTATTCCTCACCTCCTGCTGCCTCCCCCAGGTCTCACAGCTGTCCTGTTCTACTCCAGCCTTTTACTCCAACCTTGAACAACTTCCCCATATCTTGCTTCTGAACATAAATATTCTTTCACTGCTAAGCATGTGATGTGTTTGTTTCCTTGTTGTTGGATAGAGTAAAATTGTTCCCATTTCTTTTGAAGTTGGTTTAGCATAGCCTGGCTCAGTGCTTACAATTTCTGTATGATCAGCCTGATGCATTTTGCTTCGTTTTCAGAATTGAATATGTTCCTTAATCTTAGAGGCATCAAACTCAGTTTCCAGGGCTGTGCAAAGCAATTAAAATGGGAATTTTCAGGACAATTATTWCTTGATATTTCTCTGCTCTGCTGAATAATAGACTCAGATGATATCACCCAGTGGTGGTGTTAGCACTCTGCATTTTCACTTACATATAATTATTAAATCTTAAAGTAATTTTAAAGATGAATCTTAAAACTAGTGCATGCTCATGCTGAAAAAATGGTAGGTTATTAAAATAATATTTTTTGTACTAGATCCAAATCTTTCTTCCATAGTTTTAAAAGTGCTATTACTTTTTAAATTCCTGAATTTCTGTTTTCCCTCTTTAGTTCAAAGGATTATTTAATGGGAATAGTGACCATGTAAGCAATTTACTCCCTCTTACAATTAATCTTGAYGATATATTTTAATGAGTTTAAAGAAATGTTAATATCCATCATAAGGGAGCAGAAGCAGACCATTCATTTTTTCATTTAAGAGCAGAGTTATTTTTGAAACTGAATCTGYCAAAATTTCACATTCTGATGAAATACTTCTAAAATTCAATCTCATGAGTGGCAAAGTTTCTGTGGTTGCATTTTCCTTTCTGAAGCATTTATTCATTTGGGAATCTGRTTATTGACTTGCAACAGAGTCCAACCTCAGTATATTTAAAATTCAGTATTGATGAATACTTGTGTAGCTCTACCAGTACAATAAATAYATTTGGGTAATGGMTRCCATCACACTTTATAATAAAAATAWCATCTACCTTATGTTTTCAAGAAATTATATAAACATAGTGTGTCAGTATGGGAWACTTGTGATGTGTATTTTACCTGAGTAGGTTCTTAGTAAYTTGGYAAATTGCTGATACAGGGATAGTTCATTGTGTGCTGAATTCCAAGATGTCCTTTAAAGGCAGCAAATGAAGATCTTGGGAAGGCAAAGGGGAATGAATCAATACTTTTACTCTTGGAAAAGGACAGAGACAACACCAGATTTCTCYTTTACCAACCCAGAACATTCAGAGAGATTCTGGGTCCAGAAAAYAGCAGTTGAGAAGTAATGGTAATTACTAAATACTATTTCTGTTTTAGTTTGGARTAAAATTAGTTTTGCAGTTATAGGAAAAAACCATTTCTTTTAATGGATATTAGTAATTTACAGTCTGTTGTCTGTATGTGTGTGGGGGTTTTGTTTGGCTGCATTTTTTTCTTTTAATCTGATACCACCTTTTTTTGTTAGCAAATTGGAATTCTCTTATAAATAGACAATATTCCRTTGAGGTTAGTAGTTCAGGCATTTATACCCAAAGAGATTTTCATCCTCTTTACTGTCACTTTATAGCAATGTTCAGTGTATCTGGTAATGGTGTTTTCTGAAGGCTGACTGAGAATTGTAATAGGAGCTGCATTATATTGGAGAAGCTAAATGCTTCTCTCTCTTTTTTTTTTTTCCTTCTATTTTTTTTTCTTTTTTGAATGCCTGAATGCCTCATTCAGATTATCTCTTACTCTTCATCAAAAATTAAAAATTATAATATAAACTCTCTGGACCATAAACCCCTCTTTCCTCTGTTTGCACAACAGTTAATGCAGAGAAGTCCTGGCTCATGGCTTTCAGGCAATAGACTGTGTATAAAAATAATAATACAATTAAATTCAACTTTACAGCAAATAGATGATGTGCAGCCAACATCCATGAGGAGGGGCTTTGTTAACAGACATGTTGGATGAAATGGAAGTTACTCTCATTTTATTAGAACTGTGCTTCTCTTGCCTTCACACTTTGCTTCCCATTTTGCTGCTGCTGTTGAGGCAAAGCTAATGAAAAAGAACAAATGATAATATACAGTGATCAGCAGAAATTGTAATCATTAGGCTTTGCCAAAATAAAAAGTACTGACCCATTATTGGAGCCTTAGTCTGTTCCTTTTTCTGATGCTTGCCTTTGTATGAGTAGGAGGATGCTGATTTTTATGCCACTTCTAGAAATATTCACTTTTTTAAAATTTGCAAATATGTGAGTGAGGACTGCCTCTGTGGGTTGTTAATTGTCCTTTACTRGTTGGATTTCTTTTGAATTACTACATTTAACACAAATTATTCTAAGGTCTGTCTAAATAAATACTGATTGTCCCAAAAAATGGGTGGTACAAGGGCACACCATCCATGTTACTGTTATTAAAGTTCTTCACACCACACCATAATATGAATGTAATTCCAGTATTTCTCCCTTTTCAACTTGTTCCTCAACAACTTGGGGGCATATGCAACTTATTCATGGCAGAGTTCACACCTATTGCCAAAGGTAAGGCAGATGCAAATCAATCTTTTTCTCAGAGTTAGGGTTTGAACCAGTCCCCTGCTTTTTAACATGTCCAAAAATAAGGAGGCCTTCAATTTGATTGCATCTCTTTTGCCTACCAATGCTCAGTGTAGCACTGTACTTTGATAAGCGCTTTGTGCTTAATTTAGTGTCTAAAAGCAATGTTGGGTATCAGAAGATTCTGATTTCATGGTTGCATATAAAAACTGTCATTTTCCCATCCCTGCAAGCAGTGAATTCTGACACATAAGCCTTTATTTGCTGTTCTGCTGTGGCAGCCTCAGTCTTGCTCGGAGCACGTGGGATGCTGTTAGAAGGTGGGATCATCCACTGAGACCTCTCTCCATTAGGAATTKGCTGGTGGTAATACACAGGATGGAAAAACTCACATTCTGAACCAGTGGCTCAGAGATAATCAGCAGGCAGGTCAAAAACTTGCAGAATAAATTGGAGGAGAGCAGCAGTGTGCTGAGCTGTTATCAAAAGCCAGGGACCCTGAGTAAATGTTTCACAGGATAATGTCAGAGGCAAGGATGGTGTCACATTTAAGAACATGTCCCAGTTGGCTTCTCTGTACCATGAGGGCTGGATTTTAAATGCTTGTAGTTTTTTAAAACATTCGCTATAAAAATTGGTGAGGAGGTTTTTTATTCATCCTGTGATATTATGTTTGCCTTTTATTGAGCTTATGCAGGACTAGCTTGTCTTCCCTATTTGCATAGGAATTCTCTGTGCTTGTGCTAGTTGTAGGTTCATATCTGTGGCAGTAAATCATTACCCAAGATCCTTGTTCAGCTAAATTGCTTTTTAGKCCCCTTTTTGGCTTTACAACCTTGTGGTACTTAAAAGTAGAGACATCTMCCTGTTCTTGTACATTTAGTCTTAACTTATCTTAGCATTCTATTAAAATCCACAGAGTTTTTGCCCCACACCTRGGAAGAAACCAGATTAAATTTCCTAAAATCCTATTTTCTTTGGAGAGTTAGTGCTGTGTGTGTRTATCTGTATGCATTGAGGAATATTCACTGCTGTGCTATGGCTTGCATATGTATCTGAAAAAAGCTTGTCATTCCAGAAATCCTCTSTGTGTTTTCAGTGTTTTTATTTTCTATTTGAGCATTATCCATGAAGAAGAAACTATTACTAATTTTTTATAATATATTTTTTATTTTCTCACAGTAGTTGCCAGAATAGGATGGGAAATTGTAGCTTTTCTATTTTTGTTAATAAATCCATTTTTATGAAGGTGACTCTGTCTCCTGTGTTTTTGTTCTGAGTACACCATCAGCATGGCCCAACAGGCAGCTCCCAAGTGRGATCAAACAAAGGATGCTCTTCTTGTTGTCTCTATCCCTGAATTAAAGGAATATAATAAATAATAATAAATAATAAATAGTATAGAACCACTGAGTGCACAGCTTGCACTCCTTGTACCCTCCATAAGGGCCTGAAGCTGTGCCAGGGAGTGTTCAGGTTGGATATTAGGAAAAGCTTCTTCACCCAGAGCGTGGCTGAGCACTGGGACAGCTCCCCAGAGAAGTGGTCCCAGCCCCAGGGCTGCTGGGGTGAAAGGAAAACAGGCACATGGATGGGTTCTTGGGGCTGTCCTGGGCAGGGTCAGGAGTTAAACTCAGTGGTCTTTGTTGGTCTCTGGTGTTCTGTGGTTCCATGGCTCTACCCCTGCTGCCTGTGCATCRTGGCTGTGAGGAGGTGGAGGTGGGAAGGAGTGCAGGAAGAGGAGTTCCTACACCATTTCTGAAGGAAAGAGCAAAACCATCCCACATCTGCCCCTTCTGAGGGAGGACACAGGGAGGAGCCATCAAGGCAGGAGCCCAGGTTCCTCTGTTACCTGCATGGAAGGGGGGGCAGGAGGGACAGAGGGAAGGGCTCCTTGAGTTCCCCATGGCTGCAGAGCTGTTCTTGGGTTCCTTCCTGCACTCTGCTCCATCAGGGTGTTAGCTGAGCTCTTGCCTATGGATTCTGTTCCATACAATATTAAATATGTTTTAAATCATCTGTTACAGTGCTGGGCAGCTGAGAAATAACCTCCTAAACATTTTCCATTAGTTTTTTATTCGTTATTACTTTTGTTTTGCAGAAGCATTCTTGTGGTTATAATCTTTCTTGTTGTGTTGGGGTTTTTTTTTATTAATTTTTCTATAATTTCTCTTCTTCATAGCATTCCCCAATGATTGCATTCACAGTAGTGTGTTGTAATGAAAATGTGCAATATTGTGCAGATCAGTATGTGCAGTTTTCATTGATAAWAATAATAATAATGAATTAATAATTCCTCTATTTCTCTAGCTCCCTAGATTTGAAATATTTTAAAATATTTTAAGTCTGCCCTTTGGCTAGATTGTAAATATTTTTTTCACRTAGCATGAAATACTTCCATAACACATAAGCATAAATGTTTTCTAGTTTAACATTAAAATGGAGATAAAAATAAGCCTCACAGAACTATACAACAGAACTGAATTAAATCCCCAAAGTGAGYATGATCAGACAGAAGGGTGAAATGTCAGGCCTGGTGTAACCCACTTCATTATGCCTCGTTTTCACAGTGCTCACWCAACAGTGGATGATCTTAAACATGGTAATTGAATAATTATGACTCAGGATGTTCTGCCTTAGGGCACAGTTTCTGCTTTTCCTGATGTGGCAAATAATGTACCATGTCATTTTGCATTAGGAAACACAGCAGCCAAGCTCTGTGCCCTGCTGCAATTGTCTGCAGCACCAAGCTAAAGCACAGCCCTCCAAAACCACCCAAATATTGAAGGAGACTTTCATATATCCTAAGTCTGGTTGATGTCTGTGGAGTTTTGCATCATATAGCCTTGGGTTTGTTTTTTTTTTAGCAGAAATAGCAGTAATGCCCACAAGTAATACCCAGTTGTTTGAGGARTTTGTGACAGCTTGGTGTGCAGGTTGGTTTGTTTCTGTGGCTAAAAAATTGGACCTTTTAATTAGAAATTGTATGAAACTGTTAATAAAGGCATGCTCTATTGAGCCATGTGTTTATATATATAGTGCTGTTACTGGGGACAGTTCTCTTAAATTTTCTTTGAGAAATGCAGCTGAAATGGATGGCCCACATTAGCGTGGTAGACAGAGGTTTACTCTTTGAAGAGCAAATATAACTTATGTCCAAGTGAAGTGGTGTTAGAAGTCCTTTTTGCATACAGTGAACTGCAGGTCCATACTCTGTTTTTGCTTCATGGCACATCCCAGCCTGGTTCTCCTGCACTGCTGCTGAGTCTGCAGTGGCAGCTGAGGTGAAATGAGTTTGCTTCTGGACAAGGGGTGCCCCAGGAGAGAAAAATAAAAGAGCTGCTTTGTGCAGCTGAGTCAAAACTACCAATCTGTAGTTTGTATACTAAGGGGCCAGAATATTGTCTGGAAATAAAATATTAGCAATAAATTCCTAGAGTAAATTCAGTAGAYTTAGTGTCATCTCTCATCATCTGTGTGATGAGAGATCTCATCTTCACACAATTCAGTTTTGTTTATTTTCTGCATAACAACTAATGTAACTCTTTAATATACAGTAGGATCAGAATAATTTCTGAGTGATTTCAAGCTATGCATGGAATTAAAAAAATCCTTGAAATTATGGCAATAATTCCTACACTAAATGTTTCTCATTATTTGCTACTAAAGCTATATAGCATATTTTTCTTTCCGAAAATTCTGCTTTATCTAAATGTCAGCTTTGTATGAGAAATCAGATATTTCAGGGAAACTTTCCCATGAGTGGGTGAATAATGGAATTCCTTTGGTTTGGGCCAGGTTGAACACTGATCTCTGAAATGTTCAGAAGGTGCTGCAGTTTCAGGTAGCTCTCTGTTGTGTATTTTGACACTTTTTTCAGAAGGGGAAACTGGCTTAGAGTCTCTTGGCTTGTCCAGCAGTCTGTAGCCAACATGATTCTTCAGTTCACCTTCCAGCTGTATTAAAAAGTGCTCTTCACTCAGCTGTGAAAGCCTAACATGCTTTGGAATGAAACAGAATACATGAAATCTGGGACACCTATATGTATGTAAATTGTTTTCATTTTCATTACACATTCATTCTGTGTAAGCCTTACTTGCTAAAAAAAAAAAGTCATGTTTTATGTGTTCTAACTTGCTCAGTGTCTGAAACAACCCACTGTACACTGTCAGAAAGAGTAATATCCTGCCATCATTTCCTGCTTTAGCTTCAGTAAATGCTGGTACAATTTTATAATTATTACATGTGCTGGTGTGGCTGCTTAAATAACTGTATTTATTATATATTTTACATTAGATTGATACAAGGAATTTTTAAAAATATTTTAGTTACGCCAAATCAAGCTTTTCAGAGTGCAATACAGGTAGTGGATGAAAATGTAAAAGAACCATTTTTATTCTCTGAGATTTAACTGTGTTTTATCCACACCTAAATGCTGCAGTGTTCCTTYATGCAAATCCCTCTAACTAGTTAGATATTTTGTGCTAATGCTCAAGAGAGATTGAATCAAACTGTAGAATAAAATCCACTTGTCTCCATGTTGTCTGTGCATGACTGAAGGCAAAAATGTTTTCAGACACAGAACTTTAAAGATATCAGAAAAACAAAGCAGAATTTCTCATTAAATAAGAACTAAACAAGGGGGATTTTTTCATTGACAAGGTTTGGAATTCAGCATAACTTGGACCTTGTCAGTCTGAGTGGTGTCAGCTCTTACTCTCTGTGTGGTTCATGCTGAGTTTCCTGTTTTCTGAAAACCATGAAGGACCTGATTAGGGAAGGACGTGATCTCTGCTGTGTAAGTGGCTTAGAATGCAGGGACTTAATAATAATAATAATAATTGAGATACTCAGCTGCAGTGAGCCTTGATTCATTGAATATAAATGAAGAAARGAGGAGTGAGTAGCTCAAGCTGTGTTTCAGCATCTGTGAATTCCAATTATATTTTTTCTCTTTTCTCTGGGCTAATTCTTCAGGTACCATTCATTTCTGAGTACTAAACTGTATAACCTGTACTTTTGTAATCAAGCCAGAGTTTTTAAAATAASACCATATTTTTAAATCCATGCTGGAGCATATGAAAACTGATTGTCAGAAATAGTGGGTTTTCAAAAAGGACCTATTTTATTTTCAGCATAGGAAGAGAGATGACAGACAGGAAGACAAATTAGAGTGTATACTTCAGAAATTTGGACTCTGATACCAACTGATATAATAGAGAAAAACATAAATAGTCCCAAATTGGTTTAATTGGTATAGTCACTGGATGTTTACAATGTTGGTACAGCCTAAGGGAGGATTTTTGGATGTGACTGGTGACAATTGCAAAGAAAATAATTTGATAAACCACAATCTCCATATGTTGATTTTTATTGAAGCACCTTTTATTGCACTTGTGTTTAAAAAAACATGTTTAAGAATTGTTGACATCTTTTGCCTTTAAAGTTTCAGAAAATTAGGTCAAAATTTCCCTCCATCAAAAACTGAGAAACTCAGAAATGACTTTTGCCTGTAGGACAGGAATGGAAGCATGCTGTTTTAAAGGCCAGTGAAATATAACTGCCAGCAAACTTTTACTGTTGAAATCATAAGACTCATTCATCAGGAATCAAAATGCTGATAAATTAGAAAATAAGGTGAATATTTAAATCCTCTTTTAAAATTATTTCTTTTCTAATAAGGCTGTATTCTTACAATCAATAATTTATAGAGTGCAGGGGTACCCCTGCATCAAACCAAATGTATTAGTGATCTTTGCCCACCTTTTGTGTTTGAGCAAAGCACGAAATGTCAAACAGCCACTTAGGAGTTCTTATATAGAGTGGATTTTTGTATTTGGATCATGGATGTTGGCAATTGCAACTTCATGCTAAAAACATAAACTGTCAGAATACAAAAACATTAGMACTTTTTCTAATTCCTCTGAGTATTCATAAAATGTTGAAGAAATTACCTGTGGGGATAATGTTGATTCTTTGCATTTTGAACCAGGTAGAAATTTGAAAAAAATAATAYAATCAATCACCAAAAATATCCAAATTATTTGTTAGGGATCTGTTTGGAGCTACTTACCCAGGTAAAAGTAACTCCTGGATACTGACCCTCAAAAATGGCCATACAGGGCATGAAGGACAAGATGTGGTTAAAGTAACGTGTGTCTTTGTATATTTTTAATTTGGTAACAGTTTATTAATTCACTGAGTGGGACTGTTGAGTCTCCCTTTGCCTGTCCTCAGGGTGTCTTTGCTGCTGGATTTTCATGTTGCCTTTTCTTAGTAAAAATGTTAGGGTTGCACATAAGARAAATCCCAGCTGCTGCTGCTCTTTCAGACCTGTATCCCAGCACTGCCAAGCTGCCTGCCTCTACATAAACTGGATTTTTSCACACTGGTATGAAATGTGGGCATAAGGAATGGTTACACTGAGCAATCAAAGCCAGGTTTCCTACTGCATGAGGAGCTCCAAACCCCTCCTAACCTGGTGGAGGAAAAGCATCTTTCTCTTCTCCTGATGGCCTTAGCTGAGGGTTTGAGGCCTTTYAGCAGAGTACAACATCCCCAGTGCCAAATCTGGATAGTTTGTCTGAAGCATTGAACACTGGTGGAGAAAGTTCTCCACAAGTGCAGGGAAACTGAGATGGGGGCATTATCCAGGAATTTTTCCTGTAGTGCCTTTAATGGCTTCTGTAGYCCACCTCATTTATGCGTGGCAGGAAAGGATCAGAGAATCCTTTCAGGTCATCACATCCCTCCACTGCTCTTGTACTTCACACCTTTGTGGTCTTTCAGCTCTCCTTCACTGCCAGGAGCCTGATCTTTGCTTCACAGGCAGGAGCTGCCTCCTCTGCWGTGTCCCAGGCTTCCCTGCTGCCATCTGGCATTTTGAACCTGTGCTAGAGCTAATAKTGAGTGGGATCCTTAGCCAGATGAAAATAGAGAAGGTTTGCTGAGTTAGGTGGGAGAGAGGATATAAATGTTTCCCTGCAGAGGTGAATATCGTCTTGAGTTCATGTGTGTTTGTTAAAACATTTATTTAAATGACAAAATTCACGTAATCAAGAAATGTCTTTTTCCATGYTAACAGTCAACCAAGCACCACAGCCCCGAGTAAGAAAATCAAAACTCATGTTGAAAGGTTTGAGCATTRCATTTTAGAGTACTTCCCTCAATTCATAATAAGTAGGGAAAATTAATTAGCCAAATCGTTGTCATGCTCTTTTTAAGGAGCTCCTGAAGGCAAGTCCTTGCTTTGCAAGCACTGTGATAAATCTAGGTCTGCTGAGGAAAATCACTGASATGTGTGATACCTTTAACTCACTGATAATACCTTTGTTTCCTTTTGTCTCCCAATTAAGGATGCTACTGGCTTTTTTTCTTGGTAAATAAATTTCAATTAGTGAAATTCCAGCTGTCTCACATTTTATGGGGGTGTAGATTTGAAAGCATTTAGTAGATGCCCATATTAAAAAAAACCTATGAACACATAGCAGGTTCCCTGACATTTTAAACCAATCCAGCTGGAAACAATAGCAGAAAATAAGTCCACATTGTTAAAAATTTAGGGCTCTCTCTAATGCAGGTGAAAGATTCCTATCCARAAAGGGACATACTGTTGCAGAATATAAAAATGTCTGATGTTTTCAGTTTTATAAGAGGAACATCATGAATATCTTGTGTTGTATTCATTTGCTCTTTATGTGTAAAACTGCATATAAAAAGGAGCCAATTAAGATTCTAGGTAAAAGATAATACTGCCTCTTAAGTTTTTGCTCCARCTAATCACTCAAAGTATCATGTGAGAGTATCTAAAAAGYCAGAAATTCTGATAATTTATTTGTCCCTAAGCATTTTAAATCTGATACAGTTATTTAATAAAACCCTTTAAGACTGCCATAAAAATCCTATTAGTAGTTCACTACTTGAWATCCTACCAGCAAAGTCAAGATTGGGAAGGAAGTAAAGGAATGGGAAAGATGACCTTGACTTGCCTAAAGCTTGCAGTATTTAATTTGGAAATGGGCCATATTAGAGGAAGGCAGGTAAAAGTGATAAGCACATAATTCCAATGTGCACAGAGACTKTGTGGAAATGTTCTTCAGGAAGTCCCTGCTCATTCTGATGAAGTAATCATTGCAATATAAGCATTTCAAAATTCCTACTTTCAGTTTTTCTGTGTTAAAAAAAGGAAGGTTTTTAGGAGAAGAGGGAAACCCAGTGCTGTGTGGAAAAGTGTCTCTTTGTTTCTTTCTTAGGATTTACTGTGGGTAGAAACAGTAAAGCTGGCTTTTCATCCTTGTGCAAATTCCCCACTCTGCAGTGCTAACACGAGGCCCATTTTCCATTTGAATCTGTCTAAGCCTCTAAACAGCAATTTAAATGATGCACAGTGCTTGGGATCACATCCATWGCAAAGGGATGAATTCTTAAAATAAAATGTTTTGTGAAGGTACATCTGTGTAAGGTCCTTCAGTGCTTTCCTGTGCTTCACTGTGATTTAAGTTATTGCACTGTCAGTGTCTTCAAATAACCATGGCAAATTCAAATTTAAAGTCTGTCAGTTGGAAGGCAAATTCTAACAATTTACTGATAGTGATTTTACTTTGAGGCAGCTAGCCCATGTCCTAACCACATGCAGTTACAATGGCATTCCACCAGTCTGCTCATCTATTTTAAGGATTTAACTGCAAGGATAAATCACTGTGTGAGGTGGATGTATACAGAACAGAGCCTGTAGAAAGACAGGGACTGCAGAACTGCTAAAAATACATTGAGTACATTGCTTCCATAAATGAGGATGAGGGTTGTTGGATCAAAGCAAATGAGGGGAACTGAACATGGCTGGAGTGTTTGACCCAGCTGAAGTGGCTGTTGAGACAAAGCTCCCATTGCTGTGCCACAAAAGTGCTGTGCTTCCCTCTGACTGTGTCATTGCCACAATCCTGTWCTTGGCTGTCCTCTCTGTTGTAAATTAAAATAGATGAAAGCTGTCGAGCCAAGCCTGTGATAGAGGCTAATTTGATGTGATATAATTGATGAACTCTAAATTGTCCCACTTCTCTCTCTTGAAACAGTCTGACTGGAGCTCAAAATGCCAGGGTGCTTTGATTTACACTCTGTCACTTTTATATTGAAAGTCTCAGTGTAGCAGCAGTGAGGGATTAACTTCYTCACAGTATTTCTTTCTAATCTGTGGAGTATGCACACACACAGAC
Organism: Alauda arvensis; assembly: GCA_902810485.1. Lineage (NCBI taxonomy): Eukaryota > Metazoa > Chordata > Aves > Passeriformes > Alaudidae > Alauda > Alauda arvensis. The sequence continues at coordinate 237,742 of CADDXX010000494.1, forward strand.
TGCTGTAATCCCCTGCAGGAACAGTACTRGGAAAGGCAGGTTGCCTTGTTTGCAGCTGGTTTGTGCACAAAATTATTAAGATTAATAGGATAGCAACCTGACTTCTGCTGCTACAGATATTGCTAAGGCAGTCTCTTGGAATTACTGTTGTGCTTCCTTTTTCAGAACTGAATTTTTAACATTTTTGGTGTAGTTAATGCTTGAAAACCCTCTATTTCTGAAATTCTGATATAAGTGAAATATTCTAGGAGATCAGACAAGTTCTTGTCCCTTTAGCTTGCTAGGGAGCAATTCAACTTTTAAAATAATTGTCCATAGAAATGTTACAAGTTTCAGACTTTCTGCTGTCAGCAGTTTCTTGATTTTTATAATTTCCTATTCAAGGTATTTGAACTCAGAGCAAACTGTCTTGGTTCCTTTCAAAGGTAAGGGATGCTCAGTGGCCTTGATTTCTTAGTCCTCTGGCAGGAGTGGAAAGCTTTCCCATCAACTTTCATTGTTCAAGTATTTTTGAGCAGCCCCTATTGAAATTGTAGCATCTCACATCTGCTAAATCAGTTGTTTCAAACAGAAGCAACATGAACAAAGGAGAGCTGCTTTAATTCACATTATTRCTCTGATCAAGCAGCAGAACTGCCTCAGTTTCAGAGCCCCTTGCTCCCCTGCACAACCTGAGCTGGCTGTGCCCACAGGCCATTCCCCCCAGCAGTGTGTGCCAAGTTCTTGCTGACCTGAATGCTCCACGTCTGGTGAGCAAATCTGTGAAGTTTGGAACGTTTCTTTGGCCATCACCCAGATTTCAGATGGGTATCCCAGTTTTATGTTGGTTAGCCAAACCCCTTCTGGCTGAAAATGCCAAGTGGAYGGGATTTGTTATAAGGGATTTCTGTACATTCAGAGTGACCAGACTTTTTCCTGATCTTGGCTATAACTTAAAACTATGTCTTTACTAATGATTTGTAATTGACTGGAAGATGTGAAAAACTACTGGGTATTAAAATTTCTACTGGATGCAGCGGTTGAGCTAAAAATGAGGCTCATTTTTAACGACAAAGGAGTTAACAACTTTGTAACACAGGGTCAAAATTTGTAAGGATTTTATGGAAGGCCTTTACTCACCCAAGACAGAGCACCAGGAACTGTAGAATGACCATTCAGCTCTTTACACTGGGGATTCATGTGGCTCAGGGCATTTCCATCCTGAAACAGGCAGGAACACTGGGCAGGGTACCTCTTTTGGGTCYCCTTTGCAAGGCTGTGACAATGATGGTTTGTCACAGCTAAACAGCTARATACTGAAGCTTGAAAGCATTTAAAGGCATCAGCCAGTCATGGTACATCACCAGTTTAACTTCCTTAATGGTAATATCATTTGTGCTTTCAGGAGCTTTTAAAGGATCACTTTAGGATRGTTCTATGATTGTCAGTGGTGCTGCACTGAAAAAGTTTAATTTACATTGTCACTTTATCAGTGCACCAGTAATCTCAAATAATAGATGGTTTTAAAGAATTAGAGGTAATAATAAAGGCAAACTTCACCTTTGTTGGAGTACAGCCTAGTTTTCCTACTCAGTGTTATTATTTCTCTTTTACAATTCTTGTCCATGTTACGATTTTATTTAAAAATGAAGAAAAATAAATATATGCCTTGAATTCAATGTCATCTGGAAAGAACATCTGAATATTTTGATCACCTGAAGTGACTGTGGGGCCTGGCATCCAGGTACATTTCAGACACTTCAGCTTTTCATAAATTGGCCTAGCTCCAATCTAGTCATTATAATTTGGACTGCAACTTTTCACATCAGTTCACAGAAGAAACAAATCCAGTGTCTACCCTTTTTTTGTCATGTAGGTTAAAAAAATGCATTGACATTGTTTGCAAATTAAGATATACATGTCCTGCACTTTAGCTTCTCTTTAGAGTAATGGTATGTACACTGTTTTTTTGTTATTTTCTCTGTGCTAGGAAACAGTCTCTTTAAAAAATGCTTTAGTTAGGGCCTCTTTAAAAAAGTTCTTAAGTGCATACAGTGAAAATGGGGTACAATATCAAGCAGTAAAGTAGAAAAATGGTAGGAGAATACTTGCTTAATATTTTCACATTTCAAAACCTGGCCAGATTTATTTTAGAATATGTAGAGAATTGGCTAAGCACACACATGATTCCAGAGCCTGTCAGGGTTCCAAGATTTCAGGTATGATAAGAGATAATTCCTATCTGAGAAAGGAAGAGGGCAAAGGACGGGCTGTGCAATCAGGCAATTATCATTAATTTATCATTAATTCTTAGGAAAGTATTGGGATAAACAATTTTTACATCCTCTACAGGAATGTAGAAAAAGTGAAGAAGTTCTAATGTTATTTTTTCCAAGCACAACTTTGTGTCAAGCCAAACCCAATTTCTTGATACCACAGATTAACAGACCTTTTAGACAAATTGGAAGTGAATGTCAAAGGGTGTTCCTGAAGTTGTTGGATAGAAGTTGTTCATGGTAATAAGGGAAAGGTGCATGGAGTGGGCTTCTGCTGGGATCTGAGTGTGGTGTTGATTTAGGAGACAGAAGGGAGCACTGAAGCTGGGAGCAGGAGTGGTGAGATAACATTTACATACAATGTTTGTTTTCAGTTGGGAAGGTAGAAGGGAAACTTCAGATTYWYMAAGACCTCCKGTAAAGCACACAAGAGTTTTGGGGGAGATTTATCCTCACCTCTTKTACTGGTCTCCACTGCAGRCAGTACAAGGARCAATTGCCTTAAATTTCAGCAKGGAGATTTMATTTAGGTGCTTTGGACTTCTGGARGGACTGTGGAAMCTCCACCAYAGTGGACTTTTTTAACAACAYACATCTGCCAGAAGAATCATRATCACACTGCCCTTGTTRGGACYAAGSCACAGGGGTGGASCCARTGATSTCATGGGGTACCACTTAAACCYAATTCCCYTTTTCAGAAGTTTASTATCTTTAAGACAATTTGAATTATTTTAGGRAGAGCTGGGAATTACCAACGTGACATCTGTTATTTAARAGAAGTAACTAAAGCTGGTTTTTAACAGTTATGATGATGATGGATAATATTCACAGTGCCTCATGTCAAAAGGCTGTAGCTTAACAACGTTGATAGGAAGGGCTGAGATTTTGTTATTTGAAGGAAGTTTCACACTGTGACAATTTCACTCATAGAAATGGTAGTTACATTTTTAAGTAGTCCTTTAGAAAACATTTTGAAAGCACTATTTATGTGGCASCATTGTAGATGACAGAGTTCCAAGGGGTAGTTTGCACCATATGATACTTGACTTTCCCTTTCATATTCTGAAATAACTTAAAGACATATTTTAATATATTCACTTATAAACAACTGTCCTTAGGCAAATACAGAATGTCTCCAGTGGAAACACTKCAACATCTGTAATTAGTTGATCTGGCTCTTTTTCTCTGTACACAGAATTACTTTGCAGAACAAGCATTTTTAGGAATTTTCTGTCAGCTAAAAATGGCTCTGCTAGCTTACAGCAAAATATTCAACAGGTTGCTGAAAGGATTTTTAAACTCACTCAATGAGGGATAAAAGCACAGTTCTGGGATTAGCAAGGCCTGCTGAAAGACTTAAGTACATCTTTAGGAACCTTTGAAAATATTTGTGATTACAGATCTGTGTAAATGTACAACATGGATCCCTCATGGTCCAAGTGAAAGAGATAATAGGATTAGGTCTTGTTTAGCACTTCTTAAATTTTAAAGCAGAATATTGAATTTTGAGTTTATTATTGATTCTTAGCACCCAGAARATCTCCCCATGCCAAAATATTCTTTAGGGGGAAAATCTGAAGGCTCAAACACAACTTCATTGTGACATGASCCCCCATAAATTACTGGCAAATCATCCAGGGTGTCACTTCCAGTCTTCTAGAGATGGGAATTCTGTTCCAGTTCTAAAAAGTTCCAAAAGCTGAAGTCACAGCAGATTCACACTTTGCTCTTTTGCTTGCTAATGTGCAATACATTAAATATCTGTTCCTTGGATCTAGCAACAAAATGACCTTTTCAGGGCTCATCTTTTTTTCTCAATTTTGATTTGTTCAAGGGAAATTGCAGACGACTGGTATTTGGTTTCCAAAAGGGATACATAAAAACTTGACCTTTTGGAACTGTTATTTTTTGGRGATGTGTACACTGTATTTTAAGTATGTCTTAGCTGTTGTTTGCTGGACTATGTCTAGTTTAAATAACCCTTCATTTTATTCAGTATAAAGCTAGGACAAAAAGTATAACTCCTCTCATTTTTTTTCCCATGGCAGACTTTTGCACACGCCTGAGAGCGCCTTTTCTTCAGGCAATTTTAGAAGAAAGTGCCATGGAATGGGCCCTGGTATCTCAGGAAGTTTCCACAGACTCTATTTTGCAGTGCAAATAGCACGTTTTACTACGTCCATCATTGTAATATCTCTTTGCCTACCTGGATGCACTCTTGTGTCAGGGCACTTTCCACTTAGCRCGGTGGGAAATGAAGCAGAGGGAAATGATTGTTTAGGAAGTTATGATGGAGGGAATGATGGAATTCAGCTTGTCAGACTGCTGTCAGAGCTGTGGCTATTCCTGCTGCTTGGTTTCCTGTGCCAGCTTTTATCCATCTCTTAAAATCACTGTGCCTCATGCAGTCATGGAATGGTGAGCTTAATTCACCTAAAACCCAACAAAACACCTTAATGACTGTGATCTTCCTTTCCAGTGAAAGCAGCTGGTCTGGAAATTAACCAAGTCAAATAGTTTATTCAACATGTAAATGAGAAATTGCTCTCCTTTCCAGCCATATAAATAGCCAATTTAATCTGAAGAGATYTTCAACACCAAGAGTTACAATGAGAAAATTTGCAGAGAAGGCAAGCTTTGTCTTGTGCAAATTAAAGTGAATAATCAGAGCTTCATTAAAGTACCACTATGTATAATTTAGTTTGAAAATGAGAACTTAAGATTTGGGAAGAGAATTAAATTGGGTTTCTGACTAAAATRTCTGTGATCCACACAGATGTGTGTAAGTCCATGTAAGTTACTTCTGTTGATTRGATGTGGCAGTAAGAACCCTCAAGAATATTCAATGAAAGGGTGAATTGCATTCTTTAGRGAGGCTCTGGTTTTGCAGGGCTACCCTATTTACATACAGTCTTAACTTTTTTAAGCCTTGAAGCCTGTCAAATGCAGTGTGATGAGAAATTTGTCAGTGCAACCCTCTGTGAGGGTTTGACATTTTTTTCTCCTTGCAAATACTTTTCCTATAAAACTCAGATTTAATGCATGGCATTGTTAAAGCTTCTGCTGTAGCCTTTGGATGTTACTCACATCAGCAGTTGACAGTACAGAAGCAGCAAAGGAGGTGACCAAGTTGTAACTGCAGACAAGTCAGAGCTGCAGGATGAATAAGCAGAACAGGAATTTCAAATTAGACATTTGGAAAATCCTTGTCACTGAACTAGACAGCAGTTTTCAGAGAGCTGCAGAATTACCATTTTCCTGGTTTTCAGTRCTCACCTTGACAATGCCATGCATGTCCTGGTACCACGCTGATAGTGATGTGGTCTAGGAAGAAAACCAAACCCATCTAAGATGTGAAGGAAGAAAAGCTGGAAAACTAGGCAGTTGTTGCTGTTAAAATAAGAGACACTTTTCCACTTGCCATACCCTTGCTTCTGGAACAGTGTGCTGAGACTTCCTGGCTGTGATTGGCAGTYAGAAGTCTCCTGAACATTTTTTCTGGTGTTTGCCACCTCTGGTACCCCAGTGTCCAGCTGCCCTGTGACCCTGGGCATGCACACTGGTCAGTGCACCCTTTCTGGCAAACTCCAGGCACCCTTGGTTGCCCATGAGCTGCAGGAACTCATTAGAGGAGTCAAACAGCAACAGAAAGATCTTTGAAAGGATTGCTCCCTTCATCCTATTATGGCACTGAAATGGCCTCATCCTTTTCAGCTCTCCTAATCTATCAGTCTCTCAAGAATGTCTGCTACTGTGTAACAAAGAGGAAGCACACCTGTCCTAGTTCCTAACAACTCATGCACTTTATTAGATTTTTTCCAATTAGGGCTTTTCCAGGGCAGTTATGCTGGAAGGTGAACAGCATAGAAAAGCAGTGCTAGTCTGAAGGACAGTATCCAATTCCACAGGAGAGAAAGTCTTAAAGGGGAGGGGGGGGAAAAAAAACAAACCTGGAAAAGAAGCAAAGTGGTAACATTTCCTAAAATACAAAAGACTTGAAACATGTCAGCCTGAGTTTGCTGAAATACTGAATTCTGTTAACATTAATTCACTGTAATATGTATTTTGCATTGAGTGTTTTGTTGTACATGAATGCAATGCAGGCATGAAAATATTTTGAAAGTGATGTTATCAACCAAGAGAATAAAAATATCCAAACGTATCTTCTTAAATAAGAACTTTGCAATGAATGCATTTCTTTATCATAGCACATACAAGATGCCATGGAGCATTTTAATTTACTCCAAACTGCATTGATCAGAGGAATAGTATCCCCCATGAGAATTTGTTTGATCAATGGTGATATTGAATTGCACTCCCAGGCAACTGCTTTCTTGAGATAAACTTCTAGGTGGGAAAGCAGGTCCCATTTCAAAATCCTTATTTCATTTAGGACACCAAAACTCAAAATTATCATAATCTACAGGCTAATATGTCTGCATGTTCATGCAGAATCATCTGAAATGTATATTTCCAGATAGGGAAATAATTATGCCAAAATGGTTGAGTTTTGAAGAAATGTTTTAAAATTATATGGGTGTTGAGTGAGAAATGGACCTAATTTATAGYGTCCTAGCATCTTACTGTTCTTCACTGAAGACAGCTATAATTCTATACTTCATATGAAAAACTCTCAATGGAGTATAAATTAATACCTTGGAATTGCTGCAAAATAATAGAGATGCCTAAAAAAATTAATCTTGTCAATAATCTTGTACCTAATGAGATTTAACATTATGGTAGAACTTGAAATTAGTTGTCTGCTCAGTCATATAAATGCCCATGGAATTTYTCAGCCCTATGCTGAGAAAATGATATTTTTAATTTCCCATACTTTGAAGTGAATATTYACAGATGTGCCCATATTCTGAATGCTATAGATTAAATTTGTGATAAAATATTCAAATATTTCATGTTAATGCTCTCTGTTTGTCTTATCTCTCCAAGTGAATATCCCTTGAAGTGTGGGTTTGGGGTTTTGTTTTWGTGATTTTTTAAATTCAGTAAATTTTTGGATTTGGGTATATAAAAGTAACAGCGTTGTAGTTGCACTTTCCATGTTCCCATGTTTATTCTGCCTCAGGTGTGGTGAAATCTGTGGGGGGAATTTTGTTGGTGTTTTTTCTTTTTTTTAATCTCTTTGCTGAGAAGGTAAGGAAGAGCTTTTTCACTCCTCTCATGAAATGCATGTTCAGAGAGTTCCCATGCTCTGGCCCTGTGGGTGAGGTACAGGAATTCCCCATAACTGGAAGCTCTAGAACTTTGTCCCAATATTGGTACACAGACACTTGCAGATGGTGGGAGGCAGTGACCTTTTCCAGCCACAAAACTGAGYTTAAACATCATAATATCTTCCTGCATTTCTCCTCATTGCATCTTGTTTTTCCTGTCCTGCACCTTACAGAGAACTTTAAAATTATGAAGAGGAAGCAGCAGTGTTTGAGTAAAGCTCTTTGATGTGCAATGCTCAGCTGCCAAAATCAGCAGCGCTTTATGGGCAACCAAATGTTTTAAAGTTTTCATTCTTGTTTACAGAGCTAATTAAGAATCTTTGTAGCACTCTCTTCAAATAGCAGACTATCAAAATTACAGTGAAWTTCTTGTGAATGTAAAGGTTTTACTGAATGCCTGACCAGGAGAAGAGGGGGAGAAACCTATGGGTCCTAAAAACCAGAGATCATATCGAATATACATTTCTTTATAATCTATGTTAAGTAAATCTTTTAAATAGTAGTATGTGCATTTGGAGCATAGGTTTTTCTGCTCATTTAAGTATTTTCCCCAAGCAATTCTATTTGTTTAAAACAGTGTTTGGTTTCCCATTAAAAAGTAAGCACTTGCCAATAGCTGTGCAGACTTAGAATACTGTAATGAGTTCCATGTGGCAGGACTGTTCTAATAACACTGTTTTCTTTAATTTTTGTTACTTTAAGAGKAAAATGAGGTACATTTACTAACTTTAGGATGTTGTGGCTCAGTATTTTATATTTTTTGTGGTCTTTGCTAAGTTCTTGGAGGGTCATAGTAGTTCTTTCCAGCTGTAAAATCTGTTAGTAGATTGTATTGATGCCARTCARTGCTGAWGTAAATCCTAGACAGAGACCACCARTTTCATGTTGAAGGGTTAAAAACRTAATTCTTAACCATCTAGATATTCATACTTGGTTTTTATTTATTCTCATGTAAAACATGCAGTTTTGCCCACAGCCACATTGATTGCCCCCTTGGTGGGATACAGTGGGAGGCCATTTGTGCAGGTGCTTGCTGAATAACATCAACACACTGCATGGCTGTAAAACCCAGGCCCTGGGGATGTACTGGCAGTGCTCTGAGAGGCAACTGCTCTGTTCTGCTTTTAATGTTACAAGTGCATCTTTAAATTTCTGTAGACAATCCTGAAATGCGAGTCGAGGCAAAATGCATAAGAAGCASTACAAAATGAGTTTGCTGCTTTGTAACAGATCTTAAATCAACAGTGTTTATTAGTAAGCTGCCAGCAAATATTTGCTTGCATACCTTTTATAATTTTGAGGGCTTTTATGGACAGTATGTCACMGTGCTAGTGTCATTTACATTCAGACAATACTTTCTAGTGTTTTAAGCTTTCCAGAGATAACAAGGAGAAAAACGTTAGGAAAATGAAACGGATCTTTTCTAATAAATCATTTTTGCAAGTGTTTTGTCTCTTCAAGATGCTGTGACATCCTGTTCAGCTGAAGGAACACACCACTTGAATTGCACGACTCATTCACCTTAAATATTTAATAATGCTTTCATTAGTTGCACTGAACCAGTGGAGTAAGATCTGTAATATCTACTGCTGGTCATCATTTTTATTCATTGTGGTTTAATAAGCATTATAATTACAGACTGAGGAAGAAATATGAGTTAACTTTGTGGTTTTGCTTGGGACTTCTGTGCACACTGGTATGATTGGAAGGGATTATACARGCTCTGTGAGCGTAGCTGAATGTTTTCTAATATACTGGTGCAGAGTTCCCAATCCTGACACATTATTCTTCGTGTGAAAGTAACTGCAGAAAAGATCCTGCATAAAATTGAGTCCTGACACYATTAACTCCATCTGGCTTAGCTGTGAAATATGAAAATTTGAAGGCCAAGTGGACTTGTTTTTGGCAGCTGTTCTAATGCATGCATTATCAGTGGAATTAGACTTCAACTATTTTTACCAACCATTTCCTATATTTGCTTGCAAGTTACACAAATAGCAAAGTTATTTAGAGAGAACAGTCAGTTAGGGAAGCTTTAATTTGGAAAGTTTGTCAGAGTTCAAGCTCAAAGGCCATTTGTAGGCATCATAACCTTCTGTGCTCGTTCCTGGAGTAAATATAGATGATGATGATTATGATTTAGTATAACTTTCTCACTTCCATATCACAAATATGACTGTGTGCATGCTGTCTGCATTCTTATGTTTTAATGGGAGGTATGGTAGGGGCAGACTGATATCTGGTGCATTTTTTTTAATGTTTTGTTAAAACATCATTTTTTCCTCATCAGCAACTGATGCGGGAGCGACAGCAGATGGCCAGCCGCCCCTTTGCTTCTGTCGATGTAGCACTGGAAGTAGGAGCTGAGCAAACAGACTTTCTACGAGGGCCATTAGAGGTAGGAACAGCGGTGCTGACAAGGGACCAYTGTGATTTGCATATTTATATTGCCAGTCTCATGTGCATCTGCTTCTGAAACCGAGCAGCAGCTGATTACCTGGAGCTGACAAGTCTCAGCTGCGTGTGTTTTGTCATTTGCAAGGCGCAGGGTTTTAATCTCATGRCACAAAGCTGTACCCAAAAGCCACTGGAGAATCTGTTAGCCTGGGCTGGGGTGACAGTCAGCTCACCTGGCAGCCCTCTAGTGAGGGATGTGAGCTGCAAGAATGCAGGACTTGGGCATTAAGGAGGCAGCAAATGTCATGCTCAGTCCTTCAAGAACACAGTGCCATCCAGTTAACATCTATTTTAATTAACAGAGATTACAACAAACAAACTAACCAAAGCACCTTAGAGTAAAAATTCAGAGCTGTTTTACACACAGAGGTTTAAAGCATACAGCCTGTACTGCATGGTTTTGTTTGTAGGAGGTGGCTACRTTACTGCATTCTTTTATTGCAAGTGCAGTACATTGGAAGAGAAGCAGTGATTTGCAAAGCAATATGATATTGGAATGGTGTAATAATGCATGAAGTGGATTCCAGAAGTTTCACCTGAAAATAGAGGGAAAATTACAATATGTGGATAATAATGAATACCTAATCTAGRTTCAGCTTTTGGGAGATGATCCTCTACTCCTTTAACTTAATTTRCAATATTGTGTTTACAGTTATTACTTCACCCTGTTTATGGTGGGACTGGGGAGTGAGGTGTGCTRGCTCTCAAATCTTTCAAGATTGTACTCATCATTGCTGCCAGTTCTGAAATTCAAAGCTTCTCTTACTTTTCTAAAGAACCAGTCTCAATGGAAGATTAATTACAGTCTATCAAACCTCCAAGGTTCATGGAGAATTAAAWATGTAAAAAATGAAAGCATAGCAAAAAGAATAAGGTTCAGCTTTGAGTACTTATCAAAGTGAGGTGCTCTGTCCTGCTACTGTACAGGAAGCCATCCCAATTGTTCTCACTGTCACAATTTAAATATTTGGAATAGATGAAGAGTAAAAATGTCTTCTTAAAATGTCTTTGAAGAAGCTGTATTATTTTCTGACCTAGTACAAGGCCTCTTGCATTCGTCACCAAAACCACTTTTACTTCTGTCTCCTCTTGGAACAGAAGGCCTCTCCAACTCCCCAAGCTGAGGGAACATTACACTGCAGTTAAAGTTAATTTTTTTGCAATGTGATTTCATTGTCCCTGCACTGGTATCTGAGAAGATCTTTTTCTCCTTTCTTTTCAAATGGAGGCAGTGAGTGGAAGATGAGGCATCCAAACTCTAATTTTGTACATACTGATTATTTAATTAAACTTTAGAAGTAAACATTCCAAGTTAATTGCTACATTTTCTTTCTCRTGTCTTTTATTCAGCACTAAAAGAGGTAGATCCTAAAATATTTTAATTATATTTTACAGTTTTTACTACCTTCTTTTTTTACCTAGCCAAGCATTGTCTAGCAGTTGTTTAGAATTCAGCATCTATAGTGTTTTTTTCCTAATTAATACATAGTTATACACAGAATGAAGTCCATTCAGGATTTCCTCGGAATTATAAGATACTGATTTACATACAAAAAAAGCATTGTGCTGGGGAATAAATGAATGTGATTCAAGTATTGATTGTCCTTTGGTATATATTCCGTAAAAATAAAGGAGCTATATTAAGCTTCTTTCTGAAAGGACAATAAAAGTTTTAGTTGTTGTTCTGTTCTTCATATTCTGCTCTTTTGGACTAAGGCAATCCAGGTCACACATTTCCAGGATGCAGTGCTTAAGAACAGAACAGTATTAAATAGCTGTAAACTTCATTTTGTTGTATTAATTTAGAATCATTAGGCAACTTTAWTAATTTTGTCATATCTGATGCCCATTGGGAGGCTTAAAGCTGGAGCTCTTTTGTGAAAAAACGAGCTCCTACAGTAACTTCAGAATGTTCTGGCATTGCAGAGATCTTGCACTGATATACCAGGGGTCCCAATTTTGATGATGGTGCAGTGCATTCCCTCTCCTCACACTTTTATTGGCACAGTGTGTTACTGGCTGATGCTTTGGACATTGTTGTTATACTTTTATTGACGTTGTAATAACTCCGACACTTGCAGTGCCACCGCATTGATCCCCGGGCCCTCTGGGCACTGTGTAATGTCACTGAACTCTTCCAGACATTGCTGCCAGCCTCCCATTCAGCTGCACAGCAAAGCTGCTGTTCATTAATGTCACCTGCCCCACGTGGTGGTGGTTTTGTACARGTGTTCTGCATTAATGCTGCTGCTGTGGTCGGTGGCAGTGTTCATGAGACTGCACGTGGCAGTGCCAGGATGCTGTTTGCTTTACAGCTGTGTTTTACATTTATTATAAATATCCATAGCAGCTGTTTCACTGTAGAGCTTTAGTTTGCAGTAGTAAGGCACTTMTTACCCAGTGTTCAGAAAATCCCAGGAGTATAAATGCTGTGCTTAAAATGGTTGCCTAGTTTAGATACTTACAATACAACTGATCGTATTTGGGTCTATTTTCAGTTAGCAGCAATTTGCAAAGGATTGAAATAAAATCCTGAAAACACGACAGAGGGGAGTTGAACCTCAGTTATTTTGGAGTCTCTATCAATCAGTCTCTCTTAATGTTTTGCCAACAAAATGACAGTATTTTGAGATTAACTCCCTCAAAAAACTTTTGTCTGCATCATATTCCTCCCCTTCCTTGCTGAGTAGGTWTTTAGGCACTGGCAATACCCTTTATTCTTTTGTTGCTGTTTAAACAACATTATTTATCAGTTTTTACCTCCYCAGGCCACCTTTTACATGAACAAGTCTCATCTTGTTATCCATTSTGTCATGTTGGCCTCATAACAACTCTCAAACCTTTTACTGTCAGTTTTAACTTCMCACAAAAGAAAGCAGACTTAGTTATTCCCTTGCCCCCCTTCTCACCTTTATCACACCAACCACTGCCCTACTAATGATACTGATGTTAGTGTCCTGGTCCTAAATGGACCAAGCAATGCCCACTCCCGTTGTGCCATGATATTAATGATTTTTAACCCTTGCTAGTCCTAATCTGCATCTTTATCTTGTTCTGTAATGATTTCCATTGTGCTCCTTGGAGGTGATGAATCTGGGTAAGCCCTTGCAAGGAAGATGAAGTTAGAGGCAGGACACCCCTCACTCCCTCCTGAGGAAAACAGGAGCAATCTGAAGTTGTTGGGGTGGAGGAGGGGAATTCAGGAAGGCAGTGACCCTCTGGATCCCAGGAGGGAAACAGCCCAGTGTAGTTCTGGTGGGGTCACTGTGACCCAGGGGAGAGAGAAYTCCCCTTMTCAGCTSTARCACACAGCACAGGCTGTTAAGGGCAGAGCCAGAAAACAGCAGAAGCACCCTGTCCAGAGAGTTTGAGAACATTAGCTATTTTGTGATACCACCATAATTTTTTTTCAGTACCAGAATCATAAAAAAAAAAAAAAATCAAAGTAGCATCATAGATCAGTGGATACTCATTGCTGAGCTTCTTGGCACTCAGTGCCCTCARTGTTAAAATGTTTTTTATTCCTTTCATTTCTTTCTTCTAGACATCTGAGCTATTTCCAGACTTGGTTGCTTTTTACTTCTCAGTATATACCAAAAGCTAAATCATTTAGGCTATCTTTATACTCTAAACCTCCTTTAGGCAAAAAAATTTTTCCCTAAAATGTAAATCACTTTTGAAGAGTTTCTTCTGCTGTGGTGCTGACAGTCATTTCAGTTAATCTGTATATTAATTGAGAAGTAAAACATTTTTTTTCCTTTTTGCCTAAATTCTGGGGGGTTTTTTGGGGTTTTTTTTGTTGTTTTATTTTTTTTTTTAATGGGGACAGATTATTTCTTTAGGTAATATAAGTTAGACACTGCTGTAAACACGTCATGTCTGGTCATGCTAAGATTCTGAGCAGCAGCATCTACTGTGCTGCATCTGCTGGAGTAGRGACAGGTGTGTCTTTACTGCAGAGCCAAGTGCAGGTTTACTGCTGTGATGATCATCCATTTGATATTTATGGCATTACTTGGATTTTTTTTTTCCAAATTGATGTTATTTCATAATTATTTCTGCAGAAAAGCACACAGTAGATCTTTCAGTCCTTTTCCCATTAAATTACTGCATTTCCCCTAGAGTTGTCATAGGTATTAGACCATCCTCTGCTTCTGACAGGGTACRATGATTTCAAAAATTTTGAATTTCAGATAAAATCTGTGGGTTTTTTATCCAGCAAATAACATTCCCTAGTGAGTAATATTTATGATGCATTAAATAAATTTTGAATTTCAGGCACTTTTGAGAAGTATGAAGCAAATATTGGCCGTTATTTGCCATTTATTTGAGTAAATAATTGGAAGGTGTGCACTAACACAAGCAGCTATCATTTTAAACAAAGAACAGCTGCTGGAAATKAGAGTGACTTATCAAAACACACTGAAATCCTGCAGTAGAGATTTGTGGAGTTTAATTGTAGTATCTATTAATAAGTTGTGCTGGTGGCTTCTCTTGCCAATGATGAGACTTTTTAGCTTGGTTTACAAATCTAGTTAAGGTGGGCTCATTATCTTATATAATTTGACTAAGTCACTGAGTAATTTTTGAAAATGCAGCCTACCTTTCTTTGAACAAAATTAASCTAGTTTGCATGGTTCATCAGCATTGCACCTGCATTGTGTTGATGACATAATGTCTAATGCCAAGGAGCAGGCTCTTCTCAACTCCTTGGTACAGATCATCAGCTTTCCTTTTGATGTGCTTAGTTCCTAATATTAGTCTCAGTATCAGAGGGAAGTTTCACTGCCCTTGTGAAAAGTAGTAATTTATTTTAGATAATGATGAAATTTTTCTCTCAAATGGGCACCTTGTTTCCAGTGACCATAGAGGCAATATGTATTTGGCAACAGGAACTATCAAAGGCTGTTCTGTTTGCACTTGTTGCTTGCTGAAAAGTCACGTCATAGTCTTGAACTGCTCACTGTGGCTCAGGGGGGACCAGAGGAGAGAGAATCTGGATGAGAACAATGTGAGCAGTCAGAGACTTAGAAAATGTAACTACAATGAATAGCCAAGGAAATTGGACTAGGCTATTTAAAGGAGTCCAAATAATAACCTGCAGATATGCAAAAGGTTAACAGCAATCAGGAGGGCAGAATCTTCCTTGCGTGCGCTGCAGGTGGCRAAGGTGTAATGGACTTAAATTGTAGTAGGGAAGGTTTTGGAAGGTATCAGGAAAAGCTTCTCATAATAAAGCTGAATCACTGAAAGCAATTGCCTGGGGAGGTGATGAATTTTCTTTTATTGGAAGCTTTTTAGAGCAGGATGGACAAACATTTCTCAGGTGCCATGTACCATAGCTGCATTAGATACCTCCTTTCAGCTCTGTCTTTATTATTATTCTGATTGCTCCCTAGCTCTTCCTTCTTCAGACTCTCTGAAAGTGTTCCATTTCTGTTGTTTGAACACCTTAATTACCTTCACTGCAATGTTAGTTTTCTGTGACTGAATATTTATGACCCTTCTTTTCACTTCTGCTGTTTTATTCATTGACTTACATCCTCMGTTTTCTCGCAAGATCAGAAACTGTTAAGTCATCTCTGACCCCAGYCTCTCCCTGACTGTAGGTCTGCCAAACATGATCTCCATCCCTTTTAGAATAGCTTCAATATTCTCCTTGAAGTCTGTACTGATGATGTAATTATTTTCTTTTCTTAACAAGTGCATTGCTGTTTTTACAGTCTTTCAAAATCCATGCATCCTTGACTAATAGATCTGAGAGAAATGTAGTCAGATGATACAGCTGACACTCAGGGGGAGAATCTGTATTGGATCACATTTTCTGCTTTCCTGTATTGCTCAAATACCATGTTAAATTTGCTGTCCACTGCCTCAAGACCTCCATTATCTTGTGCTACACTTTGACCTTGATGGCTCACTGCCTTCTCTGCCCACTCCCTCAGTACTGTTCCTCCAGAAAACTTTCTCCTGAGCTATTGAGTCACTTCATGTTAAACCCTGCTTCCCAGTATGTTTTCTTCTTTGTAAATGATTGMTTCACATTGTGTGTGTTTTTTGGGATATGTCTAAGGGATGTTACATCACCARAGTTCACATCTGCTGGTTCTTCCACCAGAGAAAAGCATTTACCCCAAAGCAGCCTCGTTTGGTTTGCACCACCTCCTTCCTTACATGAAATAAGATGTTTRGATTTCACACTATTTTGCTCCTCATTCAGTGGTTATGCACAGCAGGGTTGCTCTGCCCAGTTAAATATCTTTACATTTTCATAAGATTTTTGTTGCTTCACTTAAAATGTATGGCAGAAACGTGTGAGTGCTCTGAGCCTGTGATTCAGAACAAACACCTCCCCTCTCTGCTCATGCATACTGGCCACAGCTATAATTTGTGTGTGTGTTGTGTACACTAAATCCATGTAAAATGTATAGATGTTCAATTTGCTGCACAGAATTACATTTGCAATATTTTAAGATTTCTGAGTAGTATTTTTCTTYTCTGGCATATGGGAAGGCTAAAAATAATCTGAGAAATGCTGCCTGGAGTAAGCCACTTTTTTTATTTTTTTCATACAGACCATATTTGTGTGTGCATGTTTATTCTTAAAATACACACCAACACCTCAAAACCTGTTGATGTTCTGCTTGAGTCCTTAACTTAAAGTTTTTTAAAATTCTGTATCAATTCTAAAGTGTACCCAGTCTCTAAATGTGCAAAAAATACTTTTAAATCCCTGTGCTCTTTTCTCTGCTTCTTTATTTCTGTCCTCATGGGCAAACAGGTGTTGTGTACCTTAGACATGATGTATAGGAGGTTTGTCTAGGTGGGGGTTGATGCCCTAATATTTCACCCTAACAAGAGAATAAACCTTTGCTTATTACCTTGTGAGCTGTAGGATCTGTAAATTCACAATTAGTTCTGAGAACCTGATTTTGTGTGGGTTTTTTGATAAAAATGCATCTTTCCGCTTCACAAAATGTATTTGGCACATGTCCTGCATAATCAGATGACAACAGAAATTGTTTGGATAGAAATATGATTTGTGTTGAACAAAATTGCARAGAAATTTCATGCTCAGTTGGGGGAATTTTGGCTTACCAGCAAAGTGGAGGTGTTTCAGTGGTATTGGCATGCTGTGAATAGATCTCTTAAATCAATGTATTATGCATAATTACAAATCCAGAGTATCAAAGTAATTATTCTGATTGTTTTCAAGCAGAAGTGTTTATATGTGTCTGTAAATGTTATGAATAATTGCACTTTACCTTTTAATAAATCCAATTTTTGCGAAATCTTTTTTCATAAAGCAGACAGGTACAAAATTCAGCAAATGAAAAGCAATATTTATATACTTATATTTATAAGTACCCTTAGGACTCTCCTTGAACAAGGCTTTGTCATGGAAATCTTGCCTCTGGGTATGAAACCCACAACAATRAGATATTTCCAGAATGATTTAAACTGAACATACCAAAGCATGGAAATAGTTATGCTATCAGAAGAATGGAAATGCACATAGATGGGAATATTTCTCTGCTTACTGGACCTTTCTGTACAYCTGATTTGCTCATGCCATTCTCTGACTGGTTGATCTTAGTAGTTACGAGTATTTTCTTAGTACTCCTTTTGGTTTTAGGTCAGAAGTTGTTTCTTATCTTTAAAGTAGGACATTTCTGTCTTKAAAAGGAAAGAGGAGGTACAGAAACTATAGCCTTCCATCAGCCATTTCCCATGTTTTCAGGCAGAACTGGCTCCTGGAGGGTGCTGTTTGGTATTTAGCAACTTGTTGTCCTTAGCTTTGCTTCAGAGCCCTTACCTTTGTGCTTGTTTCTGGCTCTCTGCCCAAGATTCAGTTCTGCCTTCCAACACCACCACTGAAGCTGCAGCAGACACAAGACAGGTGTGAAGACACTGCCTGGGCTTTTCTTCACAAAACTTGGCAACCTGCACGTTGGGCAATGCTATAAGTGATGCCAGTTTTCACTAAAGTTTGATCATTCTCTGCCATCTATCAAACTGGRTTTGTGCCTGAAGTGAATGTGAATGATTTGCACAGACAGCAATGCCTCTGCCCTGGGTGACTCAAACCTCACCCCAACTTCAGAGAGCCATCCAGTGTGCCATCCCACACATCCCATGTGTTTGCCATGATTATCCAACCCAGCAGGAGCTTTCCTACTTGGTTCTGTCTGCTGTGCATTGGGCATCATAACTCTTCCATTTCTGSTTGCATGGTGGCTCAATTTCAAGAAAAAGGATGAGGCTTTTTAATTTTTAGGCAGACCATGAGCCCTCACTGTTGTGGTGTCACTGTTAAAAAGTTTGTCCCCGTGTTTCTTCTCAGCTCTTGTCCCCAGAGCCTTCTCTCCTCCAGACTGAGCAACCACAACTCTCTCAGCCTTTCCTCACAGCAGAGCTGTTCTCCTCTCTGGTAATTTTGGTGTCCCTCCTCTGGATCCACTCTAAAAGTCCACGTCCTTCCTGTGCTGAGGAAAAGTAATCTCATTTTTTTCCCCTGCATATTGTGTGAGGCATTTTCTGATTTTGCTGTAATTGTTCAGGAAGGTGTGAGTGCTTACAGGCAGACTGGATCACTTCAGTGTGATAACTCAGATTTTCAAATAAATCATGAGGCTTATGAGGTGATGTGAGTTATAGGGTGTGGATTCCATTCACTGGCTTTAAAATAGCAGAGGTAGAAACATTGTATAAGGTGTTAGTTTCAGTAATAATCTGAAGAATTGGCTTTTAATAACAGGAAAAACCACCAAATAGTGAAATCTGAAAAAATGAGTGGGCTCTATCAGGATTTACAGCCCAATGATGAGATTCTGAGATACTGAAGGAACCTTCTCCTTGGACAATTTCTTCTGGAAATCAAGAGATCATGAATGGTACACTGCAATAAACTAAACACTGCAGTAAAGTAGAAGTTAAAAAGGTAGTTAGACTGCAGTGAAATTGGGAAGAACAGTGGGTTTGTATCAGGGTTATCTCCTTTAAAAAATCAGCAGTATTTGTGATATGTGATCACTTCCAGATMTAAATGTGGTGTACTTTACAAATCTGTTAGAGCTTCCTATAACAAAGATTGTAAAACATTATTGTTCATTAGTGTGAAGCTGTAAAGTTTTTAACAGGTAGGTAAGAAATRAAATTTTCCCTTTTTTCATCTTTGTTATATATTAATCTTATTAGAATTTTATTTAAAGTAGAATGTTGCCTTTCTGAGTGCCATTCCTTGTACTATATCCTTGGCAAAATGACCTTTTTCTTATCTTTACTATCCAGCTTTCAGTAAGAGACTGGAAAGTTTATAGAGGCACTTGCTGTCAGCTTCTTGTCTCAGCTGTTTAGGACTTTAAAAATGATGTACAAATATTGAACCAGCTGGAGTTAATAAACAGTTATTCTTTTCTACAAACAACTTATTTGTTATTAAAGGAAAAGTCACTGTGCTGTTGGAAAAGTAGGCAAGCAATTTATTTTATATTGAGAAARATTTCAACATGTAGGAATCAGAAGGAATAAAATATACCCTTCTGAGCATGTTTAAATGTCATCTTAYGTGCAGAAAAGAGCATTATCCAGTGACTCACAAACATAATTTATGTTTTGCAACACCAAGCACAGAAGTGCAGGACGATCTTTAAGATCACCAGTAAATAAACCAAGAGTCACTGACATGACTTTGGCAATGAGATCCAGTGAGATCATTTCCCTCTGGGCATATGGATGCTGTAAAGTGTCTCTTTCTTGGTCATTTATTTTTCATGAAGGAAATTTTGAAATTATATATATATATATATATATATATATGAAATATTACTGCTTTCTTATAAATAAAGTCAGACAGACATAAAAAATCCTCTCCAAAGACAACTGTCATGTACTTCTCTGTACCTTCAGGCATTGATCATGAATGTTGTTTGAATTACATTCTCCCATCACTCACTTGTTGAACTCAAGGTAGAGTTGCACCAGGCCCTAATGCAGCACAATACAGATCTGTACCATTAAAAGGAAAGTAGTGAAGTGCTYTGATGGTTTATTGAGGAATAGTGGCTTTTTGTGTATGGTTAAATACAGAGTAATTGCAGAAATACACTKTTTTCTTTTTAGTTGAAAAAATSTTTTCATTTTCTCAGTTCCTGCTGTAATTAAATGGTAAAAGTAGTGCCACAATCTGAATTTTTTTTTTCTTTTTCTTTTTACTCTATTAGGACATTTTCATGGACAGTATTTAGTTAAATAACTGTCATGTGCAGCATTTTTTTTAAATCTAGCAACAGTTTATAACCAGTTTACAACTACTTTGAAGAAGAGCTAGATAAAGAAATTTAAATAAGACAACACAGATATCTGTCTCATTAGTGACTTTTAATCCTGTGAAGATATAATAGCTCAAGGTGAAAAGGAAGTAAGAGAACTGAAAGGAGTACTCAGACAGTGTAGGTACACAGGCACTGCACACAGCCATTGGCATCCACACCTGGAAATGGCAGAATTCCAGTGCATTTAGTGTGTGATCTCATGCTTTGGGTTTTATATTTTTTTTTTTACATTTACATTTGGGCTTGAATTTATGCGAGAGGGCAAAGTCAGAGCAACTTGTCTARGATATGGCATAAAGGATAGGGGGGTTTGTGAAAGTCTGCTGGCCAGCTAATATTTCACTAACATTATTGACCTAATCCAAAAAAACTTGTGTGTCTTGTAATACTTGGACTTGGCTTTGTTCCAAGAAGTTCTACTGTGCAAGATGATGAAAAAAAAAATAGGTAGAGGTTTGATTACAGACTTCAGGCAGTGTTTTCCATGTGCTGTCTTAGTCACTGAGTATCTTGAGGATAAGGTCTAAAACCTTGAATTTATRTTCTTTAGAAAGCCAGCTCAGAAAGCAAAGGGTAGAGCCAATGTTTTTGCAGCAATCTCTGTAATAGCCCTTGCTGCTGAGGTGTGCTCTATTACTCTGTTTCAGGYAGTTTTTCAAAGGACTTAAAATGTCCAAGTGTATCATAGAACTGAAGCTGCCATTAAGAGGTGAAAGTAGAGCAATCAACTCATTACGTGGGGGCAACAATTTTGAATCAGCTGGGAAAGTCAGAAAGCATTATTCAGAAGTGCTTAAGGAGAAAGCATTATTCAGAAGTGCTTAATGAGAGCTGGGACTGAAAGGGAAATTCAAAAGCTCTTCTCTTCAATGGGTTATAATTGGTCATTGCTTGGTACATCTGTGTAATTGTAGGGTCTTCCCCATGCTTCCCCCTGCTCACCTGCTTTGTCCATCTTTAACTAACCAGCTTTTTTCTAGTTGGCAGATCCTCTCCAAGCAATTCTGTTCTGACTTTATGATCATTAAGTTTGTTACAAGGTTAACACTTCTGACAGACAAATGCAGCTATTTGTTAGCTGGGTGTTTACAGCACTAGAGAGCTKCTCATCAGCTGTTTCAGAGACTTCACATTAATAGGTCCAAGGARCTGATCCTTGTTAGGAGAGCTCATGTTAAGCTGAAATTCAATATTTTCACTTACTGAATTTGAATTAGGCAGTAAATCTAATCTTTAGAAAATAGCATTCATCATGCACAATAGAATCATAGATAATTCAGGTTGGAATGAACCCTCTGTAGTCGTACATCAATCAAGTAGACTGGGGATGAGCCAAACCCTTGAGCAGAGTTAAGTCTGAGCTCTAGTTTAGCAGTATCATTCTAATCAACATCTCCTCATTTCAACTCTTCTAAGAGATAAACCAATATTCAATGACAATCTTTGTGATAATTTAACTTGTAGTTGTAAATAATGTAATGCATGTCCCAATCTTTCAATGCATGTCAGTCTTTCATGTTCACATGCAGTCCCGTGCTTTGGAGTAAAATTCAGAACAAACAATTTTATAGTTGGTTGCACYATGACAGAATTTACAAACAGAACTACTTGTGTGGTTGTTCTATCTGCTTTTTGGGAGAAAACCCTTGAATATGTGGTATACAACAGCTCATGAAATTGGAGGAGTGGCTGCCTTGGAAAGTGAGTCCACAGTGTTGTACACAAATACTTGAACCTACAAACTGAGAAACTGTCCTCTGTCTATGACCTGGTGTTCCCAATGCAGATACTGATCTAATTCTATAGAGATTTTAATGCACAAAGAATGTGACAGGGAAGTTATTAAGTGTTGGTATTGGTACCCTGTTCCATGGCTGGAAATGTCACTTAAGACAGCACGTTAATAATTATGAGGTACGTAGTGAATCTTTTAAACTTTGTATTCAGAAATTCCCTGTCACTAATTTAATGCAATCATAAGCAACTTGAAGTCAATGTGACACAAGAAATGATACTCAAATGTCTCATCTCTAATGAATGACAGTAATTAGCCATATTTCAAGGAAAAGATAATATATCACAGATAAGGAAGTTCGTATTTCATAAAGTGCCCATTATCAGAGATGTAGGGCCAAATGAACTCTCATGTTACRCTCCTATATAAGCTCTTCTGTCACAGAATAGAAGATCAAAATGATAGTTTTAAAGTAAGTTTTAAGATGTATAAAACTTTTGAAAATTGGTGACTTTAGTGAACAGTCAACWTTAGTATTTATTTTTATAAGGACCAATGGAATACTCATGGGAATTAAAGGCAGTTTGGTTCACCTCTGGTMATTTCCACAGTGACTCAAGCAGCGCCAGCTTTGTCTTTTTAAAAAGGCTAAAAATAAAACAATTGTTCTCAAGTATCTGAAAGCCCTTTGCTGCTTGTAAAGCCAAGCATGCATCACTGACCCTGTGACATGGGGGCCTTGGAAATGATCTGTGGAAAGGGAATGGGGCTTCCCACATTGTGTGGAGATCCAGATCCTTCTCTCCCATGATACAGTGGTCTGAGGTCCAACAGGATGCAGCTGATTGATAACAGAATTGAAATCATCCCAGCCTCTTAAACTGGGAGTTTTGGGTCAATGAAAATGTTTCGTTTTACCCACCCTAAGAAAAAGGTTAGAAAGCTAGGAAATGGTGATCAATGGAGTGGGTAAAAGCTGTGACTTAGTCCAAATCCTGCCCATTGCAGAGACAACTCTTGGGAACCAGCAGAAGGGGGAACCTCAGTGGACCTGCCCTTTCTGCARAGTGTTCTCATGTGCCCACAAAATGTGTGTAAGATGGGGCAGTGAGAGAAGTGGTGCACGTTGTAGGGGAGGATGGATCCCAAGAAGTGGAGCAGCTTTTGTTCCAGTGCTGGGAACCTGCACACAGGTGAGGTGCAATATGGATGAGGAGGGCTGTCAGCTTGAAAAAGGTGGACACAAACCAGGTTGTGCTGCTTTGTGCAGAAGTGAGGCATCCTCTCATCTTAAAGCAGGCAGTTAAGGCTCATTTGTAGGAAAAACCAACCCTTTAATTTCTCATGTGAAAATGTAACTCTCAGTTCATGATTTTGTGTTCCAGCTCTAGATTAAAATGCAGAATTGGTGCATACCTGGCTGTGTTCAAGAGTGTCTTACTGAAAACAGTCAAACCTRTGATTTCTGCATGTGGTGCTTTAACAATTGTTTGCTGGGAATATCACACTTAAGTGGATTAAAGGGGGAAGAATATCAATACTTYTAGCATTCTGAAATCTCTTGACATTCATAAGACTTTGTTACTGACTCTGAGGAGAACTTTTTTTTTTTCCTCCAATCTGTTTGCATAAAGATGATCTGTAGGGTCCTCTGTAGAAATAAMGTTTTCTTATAAAAATTAATGCATGAAATTTGATTTCCTCATAAATTGCAATACTGTTTAAACAGGCATTGTATTTGGAAAACATGTAAGTTTTCAGCAGGGCTTGAAATGGAGTCATAGGCATTTCTACAGGTGACAGATTCAGATTCAGAGTAGCAATTTGCAAGGAATAAAAGATAATCTGTGGAGTGGAACAAATATTCCTGTTGTATGAATACTACCTGAAGCATCCCATTGATGTGYTTTCATGTTCAGAGAAAGTTAACACTGTTACAGTTCATGTTTTCTTCCTGATAAATGACAAGCTGAGCTTTCCAAGGGTGTGGCTTCTAAAGTGTTTGAAATGCTTGCAGTGCTCCAGATTGTCTGAAGTGTCATAATTAACAAAGTGAGGTTATTCCAGTGTTATCTAAGAKTAATTTTTATAAACTGAGAAGTGCCTGTGGGGTATGAAATCAGGCTCCCTGAAGTGTGAATGTGCTTTTGCTGATTGATAGCTTTGCATAAGTTAAGTAGGAAAATCTGTACAATGCAGATGAGAACCTTTAAGGGAAAGCAAGTATTATAGTATTTCAGTAGCCTTGTAACAATTTAAAACATTCCATAAACTGATGTTTATTTCATGTATAGGTTTAGAAATGCTTCTTATGTATTAGTAGATATCCATCCCACTTTACACMCAGGAAAAACTGACAGAGAAGAATTGGAAGCAAGCCCAGGTTTTCGTTTTTTTTTCCCCCTCCTTATTCAGTGACCTACTCATAAGTGACAGTATTTATATTGGTCCTTTCCATCTAGATATGGCTTTCAGCATGAGAGAGGCAATAAAATATAACCCAGTAATTACTGCAGCTTTTTCTAAAAGTACCAGGCTTATCTAGAACTCATTCAGAAACATGTCAATTTAAAAACCAAAATAAAGTGTTGGGATAAATTTCTCCCAGAAKATATTGCTATTGTAATGCCTGTTGCTGTAGTAATCCATTTTTAGATGCCTGACTCAGGACTGAATCCAGAGCCATGTGTGGAGCAGTGCCAACAGGGAATACWGAAAAGGGATTCCTCTTCAAAAGTCCCTCAAACAGGGCAGAAAGCTGATTCTGTCCAATCAGGATTCASATCTAAAAATGWTCTCCTGGAGTTGTGCTCATGCTTTTGCTCTCAAATAACAGAGAGAGGGCTGCTGCATTTCTGCTTTGTGCAGGAGTCAGTGCCTGAGACAGTCCCTGAGGAGATGGGTGTCCCAAGCTGTCATCAGCCAGCAGTGTGAGAGTCATTTCTGTGACCTCAGTGTGAGACTGTAGGGTGCTCTTGGCATTTTCTGCCATAACTGTGACTCTCCTATTGTAGAGAAAAGAGTTATTGAACTCAAAAAATTAGGTGGAAGAATGACCTGTGACCTCAGCTGCTGTYCTGGGAGACAGAGGATGGAGATGGCTTTTATAATCTCTGCACTGAGTGATGTCCAAGCCTTTAATCCAGTCATACTGAAGTAATGTGTAGTTCATGAATTGCCCTTCAAYTCAGAATGAAAAACTTTGTCTCTCTCTAAAAATATTATAAAAATAGGTTACAAARCTGTRTTTTGACCAGATCTAATTCATCCTGAWTTTTTCCTTGTTCCATAGGAAACATCAGCAGAATGTTTATTTTTGTTTTCCTGTACTTCTGKAAGAGATAAACACTGAAGTCATTAACTCTGTTCAGACTGCAGTAAATTCTGAATGTGTGAAAGTTTCTTTGTGTACCAACAGGAATTTATTTGGTTTTGRACTTCAGTATCCATAAAGTAACAGTTGTTTGGTTTTTGTTGTTGAGGGCTTTTTTGTTTGTTTTGTGGGGTTTTTTTGAGGAGAGGGCAAGAAGGGTAGAGGAACAGGCACCAGAGTTATCTCAGTTCTACACATCTTCAGTCAGATTGACCCTTTTTGGTGTGGGTCTAGTCTTCACTTCTCACCTGTTTTTATGGTCTGTTTAAAATSATGCCTTAACTTGAGCTGTGATAAATTTAAGAGCCACTTGAAGTTGTCTTGCCTTCATCCATTAAGAGTCTCAGAGTTTTCAGCTTTTATTGGTACTTGTGGAATTTGATTTAATAGTCTTTTAAAAGTTGTTCAGTAAAGCAAATAGAGTTCTTGAYACTTCAAAGCATATTTCCAGAACACAGTTTGCTCTGGAGCTCTTCTCTGAATTACTGCATTTCCACAGTTCTCCCTTTTCTATCTCCTTTGTGTGGACCAGTACTGGTACCAAAGGATGAAATCTGAGAGTTGGTCATAAACTGATGGGATTTTGTTAATGCTTCTTTCTTGGTAAGGTTCTGCTCAAAAATTATCATAATTTTGCAAGTGTTGTGTAAAAACATCCTTGCACTTCTCTGCTACTGCTTCCCAGTTCCCCCTTAGGAATGAGTGCATTCTGTGTTTAGGTAGGACCTTGCTTTCAGCTGTATTGTGATGCATGCATCTTCCTCACCTCTGTCTTGTACATGGTGTCCATCAGTGGTAAATAACAATTTCATACAGATCAATGTTATTTATAATCTGAAAGCTTTGTTAGAAAGACTTTTAGCCCATGTAATGAGTGAAGTAATGGGTTGCATGTGCTCAAGTATCAGTTGTTACAGGATGGCAATAGGAATAGTAGCTGTTACTTCATCACAAATACAATTTGTTATAACCTGCCTGCATTTTGAGGTGTACTCCTACTTGGATCAGTCAGTTCTGGTGCTGAACTGAAGGTTGGATCCACTCATAGGTTTTCAGTCATGTGCTAATGCCTTGCAACCTTGAAATRTGACCTTATGTGTTCTGTTGTAGTTGCACATTTTTGTAGTTCTGATTTTGTAGCAGTTTAACTAATGAAGTATGAACATATTTCTTTACAGAAAATTTCCTCAAAACAATTTCAAAACTGAAGCATTGAGTAGTTTATACGAAGTTCCCAACATACTGAGGGGGTGGGGAGTACATTTTAAATGTAATAAACTGTTATCTTGATTTACTGAATATARATAATGTTCTTTTAGCCTCTTTTGTGTGTCTATAATAAATTTATAAACTCTTAACTGAGCCTCCTGCTAGAAGGAAAATGTCAAATACCATATTTCCCCCTGCCTTTCAGCTATCAAACTCCTGGTGACAGGTGGGAATAACCATTTGATTCATGTCAGCACAGATTTGTGAGGTGTTAGCTTGGGTAATGATACTAAATTAAATCTCTGATTACCTCCTCATTTGTGTCACTGTAGCTGTGAATCCAGAGAATCCATTTAATGTTCTTGGGGAGGGGAAAATCAGACTTCCAGAAGAGTTCTGAGCTAAAGTAAAATGTCAGGTAAAGTGTAAAATGTCTGACTTGAACCTAGAGTTAAAATACTTCCTCACTTATGAAGGGGTTTTGAGTGATACCTAATAAACAGTGGTGCTGCTGTGGTGCTGGTTATGTGCTGTTCAATTTTTAACTCAGTTGGTCAACATCTGTGTTCAGCCTGCAGCATCTTCCCAGTGGAAGCTCAGTCTGTAGCTCTAGGACAGGCTTAGTCCATGGATTACTTTTTGCTCACAGAAATGATTTATGGGAGCTCCCATAAGGAGAAAAGTCATGAGGCAAAGCACAGACAGCTTTTCATGCTGAAAAAGAGAAGATAGGAAGTAAGAGTCTGACCTACTTTTGAGATGGCATTTCAAAGCTTTTGCTGTTGGACTTTTTATTTTATTAAAATAATTTATGTTGCTAAAGGAAAGTTGAAAGGGCTTTCGAAAGATTTTAGTTTATTGCTGCTTGTTTGCAAGCGTGGTTGATGTTCCTTGAAGTCACAGATTACAGGAGAGTGCTAGATCAGTTATTTTGAAATGCAAAGTGATCTGCCTTGACTAACAAGCACCCTGCACACTCATGGGAGGTACCTGCATGTAACTGGGAGGARCCTTTACACCCAGTGGTGTTTGACAGCTGTGAGTGCAAGCTGCTGGCTCTGTCACATCCCTCTTGCAAGGTGTGCTGGAACACTGATTCCTTGCAATGCCTTGCTTGCAAAGTAAAGAAAAAAAAGGCTGATGGAATATTGATTTGCAGGGCTACGTTTACATGTAGGTGGGCATGGACTGATGTGGTTCCTGGATGTAAAGCTTTATGCAGATAATTTAACTTAGTTATTATGCCATCTCACTTTTTCATTGTAGGGTAACTGCATGTTTTTACTCAGGCATTGTAACAAGTTCAGWGACTGTTGAAAATCTGGAAGGGGAAAGTCTTTTCATGAGAGTATTGAATTGTTTCTAGCTGACAGCTTCCTCAGAGCCTTTAAGAAATTGATGTTTTGCATAATTTTTCAAAGGCTCCAAATAGRCTGCTTTTTGCTTGGCTTTCCTTGCTCCCAGATGCCATCAAATYCCCTGGAAGACTTCAGAGAGAGGATGGAGAGAAAGCACAGGATGAACTAAACCCATCCCATGGCCCAAACCAGRGGACTTTTGTGTCCTTTCAGTCAGCTGCAAACCTTCTCTGCATTTTCTTCTTCAGCATGTGGACATCAAACTGTCCAGATGTGCTGAAGTGTATAAAGTGTATAAAGTATTCCCACAGAGTGTTTTGGCTGAGTCAGCCAGAAGCAACAGAGAACACTGCATCCATCCCAGTGTTATTAAAAACACAGACTCAAGTCTAATACTGCAGCAGTAGGCAGGCATTTGTGATGAAACATGGTGCCTGTGGGAAGAATAGGGGTGTCTAGATGGTGAATAAAAATGCTAAATATTTTCCAAGTAGTCAATGGCAAAATTGAGTTACAGTCTGCTTTAAATTATTTACAGAAGAATTTAAATTTGCAAACTTATTACAGCAAGCTGTTGCTTTTAACAACACTCAWGTTGTTGAAAATTCAATGCTAAAATGAGTTATTACAAGTGAGTTAGCTGTCTGAAATTAAATTAGGTGGTAAACAATCCATTTCTCTGTAGTAAATTGACATTCATGACAACTAGTTCTAGTATGTACCTGAACCCATTATTTTTGGCACTTCATAAAGTTGCAATTGATAGCAATYTGTATTGACAGGCTCTTATTGAATATAACTCTCAACAGAAACTAGCTAATCAATTAATTAATCCTAGTGTTACTCAAGTTTGTTTTTATGTTGCTCCATCATTCAGGAAATTAACTGTTAACATTGTTTACAATTAACTAAAGTGTTTAAGTTATATTTTCATTGGCTGAATTGCCAAGCTTAGACTAATTAAGTAAGCATTAAAGCTTTCTGAATTACTAGCAAAACTGAAAATTATTCATGCTAAATTGAAAAACACACAACAAAAACTGATTCTATAATACATATCATTATGCAGGATTTSAAAACAGAATGTTTAGTCTTGCATTTCCTCTTGAAAGCTGCTTGGYTGCATGTGAAAAGTCCTAGCCTCTTCTGAAGAGACTTGAGGGAGTAATCATCAGCAATATTATGATGAAAAGCACCATCAAATCATGTTCTTCTAAGCCTRTCTAATAACTATTTGCATCTTCCCTCACATTTAAATAAGGCTTTTTTGGAATTCAGTATTGCAAAGGAGCAGATCCATCCCCACTGCCAGATCATTATGGACAGATGCTGTAAGAGTGTGGCTGCAGTGAGTGTGCAGAGAGTGCCAGGATCCATCAGCTTGGAGCACCCTTGGAGTCAGRGGGGCTTCCCTGGAGAGCCAGGGTCTGCTCCCCTGCCTCTGACTGCAGCCACAGAACCAGCATTAGCTCTTCTGATTTGTGTGGACAAAAGAAGTTAATTGCATAATATTAAACCCTTAAATTCTATTAGATGAACTCTTGTCTTGTGAAATGAGTCCTGGCCCAGAGCCCTGCTTTGCCCATGCAAACACAGCATTCCTATTGCAAATTGGGAGAATGGCCCTSACCCCCTTTATATGAATAAAAGCCTTTCTTGGAAAGAAATAGAACTTGCTGCTTCTGAGAGAGCTCTAGGTTTAAAAACTAATACTCATCTTGTGTAGGTGGCAATCAGGGGGGCTGTATATTTTATTTGGGTTCATTAGTAACATTTGTGTATGGTTCTGTTTWCCTCTGGTTTTCTTGAGCAGTTTGTACTGAGTGTCCTGGTTTTGAAAAGCTTTTCCAAATATTCTAATGATGTGTGCTGGGTACCTCTTTACTTGGTCACTGAATAACTGAAYACAGTGCAAGAATTTTAACAGTGAAATAAGATCATTTTCATCTGATGAGTCACAGTTTCAGGGAGGTGGAAAGCACACAGAAGTCACCCAAATGCCTGCTTGCTTCTTGTGGAACTGGCTGGAGGAGAAGCTGGAAGGAAACGTGGGCTTTGTGTCTGAGCAAGAGGTGCTGTGGTAGTTGAGCTGCCTCTGAAGGAATACCCCAAATGTCTTTTTCTGTGTTGCTTCCTTACCTTAGAAACAATCAGGGATTCTCTCAAAATCACTCCTRTTGTCTCCTAATTATTAGATTGAGCCTGAGAGATGTCAGACACAAATCTTTGATAYACTAGTATAATATTAAGGTAGAGGATTTTTTTTATTTTTCTAGTAGATAATCTAACCTAAATCAGAATCTGACCTGTGATCAGATGGGGAGGATGAARGAAGCCTAACATGAAATGCTACAAAATTTCTGGTGCATACTTTTTTCAGACCTCTTTTAACACAGGAGGGCTAGGATGTGATAAATCAGTTTAGATACCAAAGAACTTGATTGGGATACTCAATTTTACTATAATAGCCTAATCTAAAATACTCAGTCCTTTTCAGCTCTTCTATACTCTTTGAAAATTGCTCCTAACAAGGGCAATCTCTAAAAATGGGGCATTTGAGACAAGTTAATGGCACTGTARCTGCTCAGGATAACCATTACCTAAGAGCAGCATTTGCTGCCTAAGCACAAGGCTGGATGCAGTGAATACTATCAAAGGTGTTCTCTAGCAGCTTGGAGAGACTTGAAAAGAAAGAGGTATTTACCATTTGAGGAGATGTGCAGTGAGACAAAACCACAGGTTTAAAACAACTCACAACTTCAATGGAGAAAGAAATGCAAAGTGAAAGAGAGGTTAACCTGGTTTTCAAGTTCCCTTCYGCTTAGATTTTGCATCAAGTTAAACTCCAGGAATTGGGATTTACCTCATTCTGACTTAATTTCACTTTCAACATCAATTCTTTGATATTTTTATCAATRCTTATTCCACTTAGTTTGTTCAAAGACAGTATCACTGCACTGATTCCCTCATCTTCTCTCAAAAATTTTCATGCAATTAAATGCTTGCCTTTAAGTTACCAAGCCTGATGCTATAGTGCTGTATTGAAATCTGTATCCTGTATAACTTAACTTGCTGTGGAAGTTGGACTTGCCTTATTGATAAATTAGATTTAAGTGCTCAGCATGACCATTAGCAATTTTTTCTGTAATTGTGTGAAAAGTTGGAATAAGGAGAAAAGTTAAAATAAGGAGGAAAAGTGAAAATGAGGAGAGGAGACAGGTTCAGGCTGTTTAATGTGTCAAGGGAACTAGAACTGCTGAAAATGAGATTTCTTTACTAAGCTGGAAAGAAAAACAAATATTTTTAATTCAGTCCATTTTGTTCTTTGTCAACAATTTTATCACTTCAATATTTAACTCAATCTGCTGTTCTGTTTGGAAGGGAGGGAGAATTATCTAGGTATGGTTAGATTCCTGGCTGGGGTTATGGATAGTAAACTGGCTGGGGTTTTGTAGGGGTTTTTGCTTGGTTTTGCTATTTGTTGTTGTTTTTAAAGAACACCATCCCTGCCCCTTCCAAGACCCCAGACTTTCTAGCTTGAACTTGAGAAATCAAATGCTGTCAACTTGTGTTGCTCTTCCAGTAGCTCACCTAACCCAACTGCAGCCTGCCAAGGAGGAGGCATGTCCCTGAGATGTTCTCTGGCACAATTCTGCCCATCTTTAGCTGTTGCCAAGTCTCAATTCTGCTTTGGGAGAGGAAGCAGCAGTATTGGAACATCTTTGCAAGCCTCTTTCATCCTGGCAAAGAGACACAGTTGACTCCATTAGTAATAAACATTAGAACACTCTGTGCCTTTTACTTCAGAAGCTTTTGGCCTTCAAGGTTGCATATTTATTTCTAATCAATTAAGAAAAATTGGAAGAATCAGGAAAAGCCATATATATTGCATGCAGAGATGATATCATAAGTTATTGTGTCTTTCATTTACTAGGGTATTTGGAACACATGTACAAAGGCACAAAGCTTGCTGCCATTTATCATTCACTGCAAGATTAGTCTCTGCAAATAAAGCAACTGAGGAAAAGCAACTTAAAGGACAGGGAAGAATCCAGTAAAAAGTGACTTCTCTTGGGGAAAAAATTTACTTACTGCTAACAAAGGYGGATTTTTTGGKTYYTTTTTCTTAATTGYGACTCAAGTTTTTTGATGCACAGCATCACAAATGGCAGATCTACCTCCTGAAATGTTGGCACTGGGAGTAATCAGACTGGTGRCTGGGAGAAGGCGTGGAATAAAAATAACATTGAGAGCAGTAGTTCATCTTAATAAAAACATATGCAGTCACAAGGAAATTTATGTCCTCTGCTTTGATTTAAATTAGTGCTTGCAAGGTTACTGACCCCCTGCTAAGTGAAAATGTTCTGCCTTCTGTGWGATGTCCCCATTCCTGAGCAGACCTGCCACCTCAGGATGAAAGGAAGGGTGGATACCTTAAAGTTTGCAACACCTTCCTTAGTTCCATCACCTTGTTTTATTTCATGTTCTTGTATTTAAGCCAGACCAGAATCTGACTCCAAATTTTCACCTGATTCAAATGAAGAATGGTTTCCTCCCCCTCCAAGAGTGCTATATAAGCACAAACATTTTCAAGCAATAACATCCTCAAAGTATAGAACTGCTTTCTTCTTCCTTTATGTTGTGTTACTTGACCTTTCATTGGCATGCCAGTTTAATTAATGGTGCATAATTACATCCCACTGCTGACAAAAAGCTGCAATGTTGTTTGCTTTTGTTAGTCAGGGCCAATTATCTGTAAAGTCACCCTTTTGAATTTTCTACAATCAATCATCACCAGTGGATGTTAAAAAAAAATAAAAGCTATTTCATCAGAAGGTAGATTTCTCTCACCCCACAGTTGTGGGGTATATAAATACAGCAGTGTCCTTTTTGTCATCTTCTTTTTACCTCGAGTAAGTGATGATTGACAAAGATCCACTGGAGTAGGAGTCTTCCTGGAGAAACTGTTCTCTCTAAATTTGAAACTACCACTAGGTCAGTCTCTTCTTTTAATTAAGGTATTTCTCAATGAGAACAAATGTGCTGTGCTGCTACCAGAACTTGAAGTTTAGAAGGGATCCCCTGAAGGTCCCAGCTTCTCTCTGAGCCACAGAATTGCTGAGATTTTTTTGTCCCTCTCTGCATATTCCGACTCTCATTTTTGATGGAAACCTAAATTTCCTCTGGATGTCAGGATCTGATCAAGCCTCTTTGTGCAAGAAAAAATGAGCACTTCCTGGTTTAAAAAGCTTGATGCAAGATAAGGAAGAAGCATTCCTTCTATCACATAGTTTATTTGTAAACTGTTATTCTTAACAGATCATTTTGACTTACTGAATTGGTTTAGTTTGCATTCAAAATTTTTAAAACCCCAGAATTTTATTTAAGTGGGTAGATAATTGTAATATTRTTGAGATCATTACTAGCTGTACATCTGTATGAGATTTGGCAGCTTTTTCCTTTTAAAAACAGCATTTCTCTTTAGTTTTTTTCAGTGTGATCTGTTTAAAGATAAAGAGCTGAAAAGAAAAGGCTGCAGATAAAGAAAAACTTGGGCTTTTTTAAAGTTGAACATTGTTAGAAGTGGATGATGTGTTAGAAGTGGTCTTTTAAAAATAAGTCTGTCTTTGTGTTTTGTGCAGGGCAGAATATAGAATGCCTTAAAGTACAGCTGCAGAAATGTTAGATCTTAATGAAAGTGTTGGAAAGACTTGTACAGTCACTGTCAGTCAGTCTGTGACCTGCTCAGGTTCTAAGCAGAGCAGTGATCACAATTGATCATCTGTCCCTGCCATGAATACCGTAAATTCAGGCGTGGGATGTGATCTAGTGAGGGAATGTGGTACTTTTGTTCTTCTCAAATAAAAGTGAGCAATATCATCTGACTGCAAGGAAGATCTATACCCCTCAGCAGAAGAGCACATCAAAGCTTTTTATGGCTAGTACAGTTAATTGGCCTATTCTAAAAATCTGTGTATCAATCAACAGGCAAGTCTGTCCTTTAGCAACACAGTAAGTGGTGAAAAGTGTRAGTTTGGGTATCTGATCCTCTGTAAAACATTTGTAGGCTCCTTAACTACTGCAAAAAAAACCTTAATGGAAGTTCATTTAAGCAACAGAGCACTGGAGTGTTTAAATTACTAATCACATGGGAGCAGTAAAAGGACTCCCATTATCAACCTGCTTGCAAAACTGCTTGTATGCTTTCCTTCATTTCCTCTTCCTGCACCTTTCCAACACTTTGGGTGCATGTTGCATGTGCACTTGTGAGCCATGGGGTGGGTGCAGAGGCCAGGAGGGTGTCTGGCACTTCAGTAGCACAAACTGTGCAAARAAAGGTTGCTCTGTGGTGCTGTGACATCTTGTGAAAGAGCTATCAAAGCCTCTGCTGCTCTTAACCAAATCTGACAACAGGCAAATGTCCCAATGCTGGAGTCAAAGCAGGGCCTTGGAGCAGGTCAATTATTTCAATTATCTGGAATTCATGATGAAAAACAGCAGCAGCCTTCAGGAAATACAGAAGAATCTGGGAAATGCTTGATCAGTTATGACAGTGGCTGCCAAATATCACGTCCCATCAGGTTTTTGCGAAGGGAGAGCTTGGAACAGGTGGRATATTTTAGTTACCTCTGCCCCATCACAGCACAGTTCTCAGGAGWCCCAACAGGCTGCTCAAGTATGGCAAATATCACACAGCAGTGAGTGATCACAGGATGGGCAGAGGGGGAGTGCATGGAGCAGATGGATTGCTTCAATTATTTGGGGCCCCTTGAATRAGAACCTCAACTGCCATCAGCAGATCCTGTGGCAGGCGAGTGATAACTGCACTGCAGTGACACAGCTTTAAAATCTGGTGTGGTTTAAGTATTTCAACAGCTGTAAAGCTCAGATTTRGCTCAGCAGATTTGGCTTGACCCACAACCACCTCCAGTGCTGAGGGGGGAACACTGAGAAAATTGTTGGTGAGTGCTTCTGAGTACTTGATGATATTTCAGTTTGTTTGTACACTGCAGAGAGAAAACCGACCCAGCACCAAGCTTGGTGTTGGCACCTTTTGGTTTTATTGTTTTTCAGGAGTCAGCTGAGGAAAACTAAGGATTRTTTAATGTCAGTGCCAGGACAGAAACCAACATCTTAGATCTGGTTATGAATAAATTTAGGAAGGCCTCAACATCCAGAAAATGATTTTTACTTGTA
Source organism: Alauda arvensis (assembly GCA_902810485.1). Classification (NCBI taxonomy): domain Eukaryota; kingdom Metazoa; phylum Chordata; class Aves; order Passeriformes; family Alaudidae; genus Alauda; species Alauda arvensis. Next base: position 272,891 of record CADDXX010000494.1, read on the forward strand.
TATTATACTAGGTCCAAGATCTGATAGGCCTGAAATTTGTTACAAAAAAAAATTATTTAAGAGCATGCTCTCTCATTTTGCTTTCAGTCGTCCTTCAGCCTGTTGCTAACRCAGTCTGCTTGAATTTCTCTTTTTACTTTTATTTTGACGTTGAGACAAGCTTATGAGTTTTGGTTTTACAAGAAGAGACATGGTACCTTATATCACTATCCCTTTTCAGCTGAAAGTCTTTTATTGACTCTGGTGCACAGAAATCTGGTTTACAGATTAAAAGCTAAAGAACAAAGGACACTAAAGAATTAATAAACTTTAAATAAAGGGATTTGTTTTTGCAAACCAAATCCCATTTGAGTTTTATCAGATCCAGAATCTGATACCTGTTTTGGTTGAGCCTGGAAGGCAGAATAGAGAGTCAATAGGAAGCTTCTGTTTGAGCTAATATGACTTGTTAGAGTCTTTCAAAAAGTTAATGTTATAAAAGATTTTATTTCTAAATCCTTCAGTGTTTTTAAATTCACCTCAGCACCTCCCCATCATTTTGCTTTAACATAATGAGGGGTATTGATTACATTCCATCCAAAGAAAAAGTAATCATCATAAATATCCTTTATCTGACCTATTTCCCATTGCAGGGGAAATGGCTTCTAATTTGAGATCATGAAATGACTTTTGATAGGAACAAACATCACAAACTGATGCAGAATTTTGTGCTTTTTCTGAATTTTCTACTGGTTTGAAATATGCCAAGTGCCAAACACTTGTCACTGTTTCTCATTCCCATCCAAAAATGTCTAGAAGTAACTGAGGGAACCTTCCTGCCTGCTTTTGCATCTTTAGTGTAGTGGCATTTTAATGGCATTCAAGTGGTCACTGCTTGAGATCAGCTTTCCTTTTTTTCCTTCCCTTCCTTCAATATTCTGACCAAACAGTGTTAACTCAGAATAGTTCAAACTCAGGTATAGATTTAAGCTTTTGCACAATCTGCTCTTCTATTCACATCAGGCTTGTGTCTGCCCCTGTGAGTCAGAATGCTAATAGTTACACAGCTGCCTTGAAAATTGAAGACTTTAAAATATTAGGGTTGAATTATACTTTTTCTCACWTGTGATTCACTTAGCTAAGACAGGAGCATGTTTCATGCTTTTCTTGTAACCATCAAAACTTGAAATTTGCTTTGGAGCGAGTTTTTTTAAAGGAAGTCCTTCAGAAGCTACACATACAGTAGCAAGAAAATTAATTATTTCAAGTCTTGTAAAAAAACTGTGAAAACTGACAGCAGTGTTTTTAAAGAGAGGGTTTTGTGGTGTTTTATTTCTCAGTTTTTTGGGGTTTATTTTTAATATGCTGAAGATTGACTCTCCTCTAGTTAGGTCTTCCCATACTGTTAGAACAAGGCACAGTTGACCCTTCAATCTAGAAACAGTTTGTGAGAGTCTGGCAGGGTGGTGCAAGAGCAGAAGCTTGGTAACATCTGAAAAAGAAGAAATAAAACTGAAGTTACTGTGGCTTTTGGTGAAAGAGGGGATAGGGAGAGAAGTGAAGAATAAAAAATAATGAAGGAAAGAACCGGAGGTGACTGTGAGGAATTAGGCTGAAAAGGAAACCCCAAATGGGCAGAGAGACTCTGGAAACCAAAACAGGGCTGTGAGTGATACAGAGAGGAAAGCCAAGACGGAAATCTTAAAGGGTCTCATGGAATTGAAAAGAAGAGTAGCAGGGAGAAGCTTCTGAGGGGAAAACCAGCAGAAGATATTTGGACAGAAGGAAGAAAGGAAGAGGTGAATAGATGACTCTGGGAAAGTATTTTAACAAAAGAACAGGAAGGATTGGAAAACTTCATATATATAAAAAATAAAAGAATTTGAAGGAAATGGGAGCTAGATGATGTGGAATAAATGGACAGGTTAAAGAATGGTATTTGAAACCAAGATTAGCTGAGACCTTTTTTATTTTAGACAATCACAAGTTGCAATAGCAGGGGTTTCTGCTTTGTTGTCTATGGCAKTATCATGCCCTGTTAAATAACTGTCTTGTTTCCTCCCAGAGGAAACTTTGCTTCTCCCTACTCTAGTAAAGCAATTTAARTGGATACAGAACCTCCTTGTATTCTACAATTTTATATTCAAAGTACTGTGTACTTGTGTAATATACTGATAGGATCTTATATCACAGTTCTCATCCCCTTAGAAATATTGTCCCAGGAAAGCTAACAGTCTTTTTAAACAGCTGTCAGCACAGGGGAAAAATATTGTGTTTATATGTGTGGTTTTCCAGCAAGCCTATTTCACCTTGGGAACGTTTAGCTAGAGAGCTGACCAAAACTAAACCTCCAAAAACCACAGAAAAATGTTTCCATGTGCTATGGTTTTAATTGAAASATCCCTACATCCATTTTTCACCTTSGACACAATGCTCTCATGCAGTGGTCCTAGAGATAAAGCCATTGAAGATTGTATTTGAAGGAATGAAGATAGTTTTTATTGGTGTTCTTTTAGGAGCGGCCTCAAGGACTGAATAATGCTCCCAAAGAAATGCGTTTGGATGGAGATGACTGAACATGCAGATCCAAAGGCCTTTTAGGATGTGGTGAACCTTTGGCCTTGGATGAAGAATGTTCTTGGATGAAAGAACTCCAGCTGAAAGACTTTGTCTTTGCCTTTTGCCTTGCAAAGATATGAAAGACAGAGAAAGGAAGCAGAGATTTGCAGCTGAATTCTTGCAGGGTGCAGTTAAGTGGCTGACRCTGGCACGCAGCCAGCCTGCCTCAGTACTGTGGAATGTCATGTGCTTGGACCCCTCACCAGTCTCCTGGGACTCCCCAAAAGCCTCACTCACATTTGTTATATTTTTCTGCTTTCTATTTGCAATTTATATTAGCAAATTTTTAATTACATAGTTTCTGCAATGCTGTTAGCACCTCTCTGTATGTCCTGTGTARCTCTAAAATGCAGAAAATGCTTATTTATGCTTGGTTCCTCAGATTATACCRTGCTTGTACCTGCAACTGAACAGGCAGTTAACTAATAATCTTAGCTTTTCTTCATGGCTAATGGCTTGCCTGAGTTTAAAAATGGCARGAGTTCAGTACGTGAGTCAATGAGCTGACATTCTCACTGTGGTCAGCCACGGCTGCCTGGGCATGCAAACAGATTTCTTCCTTGAACCTCTGTGTTAAGTCAATAGGAGGAGATCTTTGTACATTTCCTGACTAAATATTCAATACTTGAAACTTGATTATACATCTGATTATTTCACCTCTTGAAGTGTCCTTATTTTCACTTTATAATAAATTGCAGCTCTGTTAGACCAGTTCTGTTTAATATCTTAGAATGACTTGGACCACAGTGTTTGCTAAGGTTGACCTTCAGAGTGTGTCTGTATAAAGACACATTGCCTAACCACGTTGGGTACCTAAGTAATTCTGCTGAAGTGTAAAAAAACAATTACTGCTACCAAAGTTAAAGGGCTYGTTTTGCCTCTGTCTCTCCTTGAATCAATGCACGTGGAGAGAGCTTTAGTGATTTSCACTGTCCTGGGCAGTTATGTAATTCTCCTGTTACCACACCAAACCCCACATCACAGTACCTTTTGTGCCATCTGGGCTTGCTTAGTAGGTCTGCAAGCATTTTCTGTATCTCTGTTCTAAATGTGACCCCAAGCCCATGTAGTCACCACAACTCTCAAAGGACAGACCTGGACAGGAACTCTTTCATCTAAAAATGCATCCTCCTCCAGGGTAGCTTAGGTGAGCCTAGACTTCCCAGCTAAGGACATATTAATTCTCCTAAATATGTTCTGCCAACACAGAGTTTTTTTCATCAGCTATTTTTTCCTTTCCCTCCCAGCTGGTCTAGCTTTACAAATGCAGTTCTAGARGCTGTTTTTAGCCAAGGAGACTTTTTCATATGATGACATGGACAACTGCCTCTTAACAACACTTAGCTTTTTACCTGAAGGACTGGGAGACAGCAGCCTGTCTTCCACTGGTGGCTTTGCTTGCTTTTCTCCTTGTGCCTCCCTGTGTCTCTTCCTCTCCCCCTTCAATCTGGCCTTAACTGTTCATACAAATTGTGCATGGTTACTGGAAATGTCAGTTACTGCAGGTTCTGTTTGTTGGGCTGRTTAATGCAAACTAAATCCTGCTGAGGTTTATATGTGTGTGTTTGTGTGTGCAAATTGTTAACCTAAGCTGCTACCAACTTGTAAAATGCATTGAGACTACTGGAATGTGTGTAAAGAAAGCTAGAATGTGAGAGATCTAGGTGCTGGAGTTAAACTCCATTGTTTCTCTTCGGTTATTAATGTACTGATTCTGTTTTGTTATTGACCAAATAAAAAAAACCCAAACCTTTACCAATGCTTTGCTACTGAGTAGTGTGTGTGGCAAAGAGGACCAGGGTATTTCTCAAACAGAAGGCAAAATACCAGAAGGATAAGTCTGGCTTGASCAAAGCAATGTGTTTTTACAGTGATCATGCCCAAAACCAAGTCAGTCATGTACTAACTTGTGATATCTGTATGAACTTCTCTTCATTGGCTACCATTACAATCAAGCAGCATTTCTGATTTTGAGTATTTCTTCCATGTCAGATAATGTTTTCAYGTGGCTCTGCAGTTTTTCCTAAGATTGGGGCTTCCTCTGTTTCTGGGTCAGCAGGGGAGTATTTGCTCTTTTTATAGAGCTGTTTTCTGCATGGTTGTAGTGAACACTCTGCTGAAGATAACGGAGCAGAGGAGTTTGCTGGTCAGGTTTGTGGCTTTCAGTCCAGCTTAGTGCTTTGTTCCTCTCGTGTGGGAGCTACCATGCTCTGTTAAAGATGTGTTGCTGCTCCCAAGAGGTGAATAAAGGTCAGAATTAGACCGCAAGATGTTTCCTTTTTCATGATATTCCTCATATCCACATTTTATCATCTTGTTTTAAACATCAGTATTACTGTTGTGTTGGCAAAATGGTGTTGTGTGTTCATCTCCTTGGTCACTTCGTGCTGCTTCCTCTCACCTGGATAGAAAGTCCCATGTTTATTTACTACTACTCTACATAATTAGGAGTACTCTAAATCCATKATATAATTCTGAAGGAACATTAGAAAGAGAATTCCTATAGAATCTTGCATGTGAGGATTTCCCATTGTTTTTCCCATTAGGTGGAAGTGCTTAGAAGTTCTTTACTTCAATCAGCTCTGACACTTTTATCTTCACATAGAAGGGACATGGGAGAACTTTTTTTTTGGGGGTGGGGTGGGAAACAGGTACTTAAAGAAATCTCCCTTTTGACTTCCTTTAAATCTGTRCTTCTGTGCTCGACTCCTGGTTAGGAGATGATGCAAGATGAGACTTATTCATCTTTTGTCTAAAAACACTGAGCCAACCTTAAACAAGTTTATCTGGGGGCTTTCTTTTTGCTCCTGTTTTCTTCTGTGTGCTTTTGTTTCTCAAAGAAAAGCATAAGGGGTGACATACCTACTCCACACAGAGTAGATGCTTGGTATTGGGGATTCATTTATCATGGAGACAAAACGTAACAAGATCCCGAGGCTGAGCCTGAAAGTCAGAGAATTTGATCAGGAAAGATGATGCACATTTTCAGAAGCCAAAGTATTTTATTATTGGAATGCATCATTCAGGGAATATGATAGATTTTCCATTAGTGGAAGTCTTTGATCAAAACTGCATATCTTTCTAAAAGAGGAGCCTGCCTCAAGAGCAAGCAGCTGAGCTGATGCAGAAATTATTGAATGAGGGAGATTTGCCCTTTTCTTTATGCAGGATGAGTCAGATATGGGTGCCATAATACCACAAGTAATAGTTATTGTATAAAAGTAAGATTAGGCTTTTTTTACAGAGGTGGCACTTGGAAAAAAATTATTAAAATAGAGCCTAAAGCAACTGCACCTCATTCTGCTGGCATCAGRGGCTGTGTGTGACAAATGGTAGAGTTAATTTGAAGGGTAACCTTGTGTGCATGTGATCTCAGTAATGTCTGATGAAGCAGACAGATGCCTTCGTGCGGGCAGAAGACTTGGAAAAAATTTGCAACAGCTTTTGTCTTCACGGGTCAGAACTGTGTGTCCATAGGGTGATGTTACTGTGGCATTTCTTTGGTGGCTGAAACAGTTACCCAGGCAGACTTGGGGGCTCTTGGTCCTTTCCAGGCTGAAGGGTTTAACTGTGAGTGTCAGGAGAGGGACACAGCTATTGTGACAATTTCTATGTCATGAGTATGACACAGTCCTTTACGTGGTGCTGGGGCACTGGAGTTGCCAGTGGTCAGAAGTGCAGCAGGAGAAAAAATCCTGGCAGACTGGACTCTGCTGGCAAACAGAGAGTAAGAGACTTGGCTTCTGGAACTATTTTTTAAGAGGAGGTTTATTTTGGGGTTTTTGTTKGTTTTTCTTTTGTTTCARTATTTGGTGTGGAGGAGGTTGCTCCTTTTTGGCTTTTGCTTTTTCTGAAGTGACAGCTGTGGCACCCACGCTCCAAGAAAAGCCTGAATTGCCTGGATTTCAGCTGTGTGTGTTCAGTGGATCCCCCCCTAAGCAGAACTCTGCTATCACAGGGTGCCTGTTGCAGGATTTAGCCAGAGCATCATCTCCACCACTGCTGGATTACAAACATGTTATATCCCTGCAGGAGCTTCATGCTGGACAGAACAACTCCCTTTGGAAATCATGGTTTCAAATGAGCCAAATTACAGAATCAGTTTTGCAAAGTCTTACGGATGTTTGTGTGCAATCATAGMCTTCCCATTGTAGCAGCTTATTCTTCATAGTTCTTGTTACTGGACATAGTTAATGAGAATCTTTTTGTACTGCAGAGCCTGCCTTATAAATTAGGCTATTTTCAAATTGCTGGTTTTATACAGGTATCTTCATATAATTCCCAGTTGTTTTCCAAAATTTCAGGGATGGTCTAGAGGTTTTTTTCTGCTCTGGGTAGTAATTCTTTTTCATTCCTGGAGGTATGTGATGGTCACTGATATCCCAGATCTTACTTATTTTGCCTGGTTTTTTTCTCTTCTGTGTGTTTGTGTGTCTGACCTGTGCAGAGACAACTGAAACTGGAAAAGTTTTGCAATAATCAACCCTCTTYTGTCTTTCTGCAACAAAAAGCCTTTTCAGGCTTCAGAGATGAAGTTAGTATGTTATAGGCCTTTCCCTTAGCCCTCTCCCATGATTTTGATCTCATTTAATTAATATCTTTGTGTTGATCTTTTAAGCAGTGCTGTTACTTACCCTGCATCTCTTTAGCTTCACTTTTACAGCCTCAGTGTTTAGAGAAGAGATATCAGAGAAATTACCAAGTTACAACTTTGTTTGTAATAATTTCTTGTCCTACTCTAGATCTCTTTTCCTTCCTGGGGAAGTAGGAACTTGCTTTCACTGTGTGCATTTTTATTGTGGAAGTCTGTTACAGYAAATGTGGTCACATTATGAACTTCTATTGATAAATAAATCTCCTAATGTCCAATACTCCTCCTCCTGACAGGAGCAGCCACTTTGCTTTCATGAGCTGCTATTTCTGTGTGATGTGGGAGGAAGGGGAGAGAGGGAAAGAGCAAGAGAATCTGCAGAGGATAGTTTTCCTTTGGGAGTTAGGGGAAGATTTTGCTTCATCACATTAACAGGTGTGTTTTAAGAGCTTGAGAGAGGCAATTTGCTCCTGGAGAGTTTCTGCAGGCAGAGCATGAACTGAGAAAGTCTCTTGGCTCCAGGACCAAGCAYGGCAGCTCTGTCACTCTCCTTGTCCCTTTCTTCTGTTGTCCCACATGGCCCTGGCATGTCACAGCTTTGAARGCAAAGCCTTTTAGGGTGTGTGAGACCAGGCTGCAGATCTGGAATGGGTCTGTAATTCTTCTCCTTTGTGTGTTGAGCTTTTTAAGAAGCCATGCTCCCTCCTCGTTACTGAGACGTCGCATTCTGACACTTCTCCTTTGTATGAAGTCTCGTGTTCCGCTGCTCTTCAACAATGCTTCAAAAATCTGTAAGGTCCCTTCCAACCCCTTCACATTCTGTGAATTCTTAGCTATGGTGAAACAGATCTGTGCTTCAGAGCTGACTTACTTCATGTTGCTCCTTCCAAGCAAGAAGGATAAAATGTAGCTTTTAAAAGAGCAGAAGTCAGACTTGAATACTGAGATTTTTCTTTTTTCCTCCAGGTACAGTAGGGTTAGCTGGAAGCTTTGCATGGGGTCTTGGAGTTAACATGCAAATTTGGGGAAAGCATGTGTTCACATAAATTCTATCCAAACTTTTCCAGGGAAGTTTTTACCCAGTTTTCARGAATTGCTCTAGCACTTGAAGCATTACTTTTCAATATTCTAAAATGAGATGCCAGAGGAAGATCTTGTGTTATTTTATGTCTTAACTTCTATCTTAGTTCTTGCATAGCAGAATTTTTATAGATGTATGAAAACATGATGTGAAGTGCTTTAATGACCATGACTTAGCAGATGTTTCTTTTCTCCCCTCAAGAAATCCATCTTCAAAATTCATCTTTCAGACTGAAAGGCAAACATTTTTGTTATCCTTATTTTTTCCCRTTTTCTTCCTTCATCCCCTCACCCCCACTTCACCCCCCAAGATTTCATTGCCTTCTCACAAAGAATATTTGCTTTGTGAAAGTATCCAAAAGAAGAGAGGCTACAAGTGGTAGTCAAGTGATGGGCTTCATTTTGTACCAAGTCATACACAATTTAGTTTTCAGGTAGCACAAGAAAAACCCCAAACAAGCCCAAAATGCAATAGAAGTTGTCAAAAAGCTGACACTCTAAATACCAGAAAATATTAACATCTATTGTCAAGAAAAATACAAAGTATGAATCACTCCATCTCTGTGACACGTTTCAAAACTGCTACACACAGCACAAACTACAGTGTTTGATGCTATCAGGGATAATAGTACTTGAGAGTTCCTCTCTGAGCACCCAGCCTTGCTACTAAAATGGTTCAATTGTCTTGGCTTACTCTCCAGAGCTGCAGAAAAAAAAAATTACAAAGATTTTCTGAGGTCATCTTTGCTAGAAATGAAAGCTCATAAGGAATTATTGTTAATAACTTCAGTCAGAGGGGGGATAGTTTCGTGGTTTTTATATTAAATTCTTACTGTAAAACAAAAGTTAGATCTACATTTAAAATTTTTTATTTATTTTCTTGGTACTTTGCAGAATATTTCCAATCTGATATGCCCTTTTTTATCAGTTCAGTTATGTCCTACACAATCCTGTATTCTAATTCCTTCTGTTGTCAGGTTCCTGATAGGGACATCAGGAATGATTCCTGTGCTCAGCAGCCATGTCAGTCCCAAGCAGAGGAGTCAGAAATATGTCAAGGAAGGCTAAAATATGATATAATCTTGCCTGTCTGAAAAGATAATGAGGAATTGTCCTCTTTTAGCAAGGCCATCACCTCTGATTTTCCTTGCATTGCCCCAAGCTGGGGTCTCCTGTGCTTTGAGCTGGGGCAGAAACAACTTCAGGGAGAGCTGGAGGAGATGAAAGTCTTTCTCTAAGTGACCCTTTGTATATTCTGGAACAGAACAGTTCTATTTGGCAATACCAAAAAAAATAATATTAGTTGTAAAGATTTGTGTGGGGAAACCACTTATTTCTGGAGAACACTGTTCAAAAAAGAAAKAAGCACAACACTGGAAGATTTTAAATTAYSTAGGGGGGTGGTGGGAGGATATTTGCWTTATTTTCTTGAACTTTGTCAGGCTCAGTGCTGTGACCATTTCTCTGGGATTTAACTAATTTAAAAAATCCTCCTCATTTTGGTGGGTGTTTGGTGGTTTTTTACATGGTGTTTTTGGTTTGGTTTTTGGGGTTTTTTYGGGTATTTTTGGTGGAGTTTTAGTGTTTCAGTGGGTTTTTTTTCAGGGGAGATGTGTTGTTTGGCTTATTTTGTTGAGGGAAAAAAAAAAATCACAATTCATTTTGCCTCTAGGGAAATTCAGACATAGCAGTAGGGAAAGCACTGTGACATTCATCCTGTATTTTTTCTATTTATTATTCATATWGAAGAAAGAACTGTAATTTCTGCTATTAGTGCTTTTACCCTGACTGCAGGTGTACAATTCCTGCCTCTGTAATGAAAAGTTAGACAGAAGAATCTCTGTGAAGGGTGGTTTCAAAATCCCTGTGGTTACTGAATGTTGAAATGAGGCAGGTAGCAAGAGGGAGGAGAGGATACAGAACATCATGAGGCCTGTTATAAATATATTATCCTACTTGAAAAGAAGACAAATTAATTGTAAATCAGRAGAGAGCACATAGATCCTTACCTAGGTTGCCTGGCATAGAGARTGGGTCTTTGAGCATGAAAAGGTCATGGTAAAATCACTTTCAAAACAGAAGAGCATGGTTTCAGTGTCTCTGGTGTTAACTGCAGTATTAGAGAACACACACAAAAAAGGTTTTTTTAAATTATGTTCTGTTTAGGTTGTTTTCATTATTACAACGTCCCAATTGCCTCCAGCTGTTCATTAAGGAATGCAAATAGTGTGCAACTTGCAGTTTGTTCTTTTGACCCTGCACATACAAAGACWCTGAAAAAAGATGGCAAGGAGCTGATTCTGTTCAGTTTTGCATTTTCACCARCAGGATTGCATCCCTTTTATGCAGTCCCTGATGCCTGCACAGAATTCTGGGAGTCAAGGGACCTCCAAGGGCCATTAGAGACAGAATTACAAAGAGTGCAGCTGAGTGTGCATTTACTACAAAGCCTTTTTTCTTAAACTGGTTAACTTGAAGACATTTGGTGTGGATATAATTAAAGCAGAATGGGAGGCAACACRATTATTTTTTTCTGGTTTTAGGAAGAGAGGTCTGATGAGAGATTACTTTTGTCCAGTAAGATGTACTTTAGTTCCTTTCTTTAGTGAAAGAGCAGAGGATGGTGCTACAATTAAATACAAAGACATTAAAAGGGCAAATCCCACTTTTTTTTTGTTTTTTTTTTAAGGAGGAAAAATGCATATTGGATATGATAGTGCAATACAGTAAAATAACTCCCAAAGATTTTTTTTTTTTTTTTTTTAAGGAGGAAAAATGCATATTGGATATGATAGTGCAATACAGTAAAATAACTCCCAAAGACAATTAATGTAAGTACTGCTTCTGGAGAGAAGTGAATGATGGCAGATTGAAAATTATTGTTGAGAATATGCAAGGCAATGCTGAAAGAACATAAAAGTGGTGTTATGGTCTGATTTCTACCATGGCTTGATGTTATTTTGGAAACTTCTTTTTTGGCAGAAAGCAGGATGGTGCAAAGTGCTGACGGTATAAACAGCACATTGGATGATACAGCCTGAAAATGAATCCACTAAGAAATCTTCAAATCAAATGCAGTTGTGTCCAGGAGGAAACAATTTGCATCAGAAGTGTTCTGTAGCTTRCTGCACAGGCTTGGCAGCCCACACTCTCTCTGCTCTGTGTTATCTCATTAACATTATTATTTGGGAGCCAGAGTCAAACACTTATATTGGGTAATAGTTATGACTACTTGACACAATGTCAGCAAAATGCCTTTTTTTTTTTTTTTTTAATGTAATTAGAATTTTGACAGGAAAGAGAGGAAGAGGCAGAAAATGAGAAATTAGTTATTTCCTGTACCTCTGTCATTGCACACATTAAGCTTCACTGGTGCATTTTGCATGATCTCATGGCAGCCCCTTCACAGCTGCCTGATCACTGTCAGAGCTAAAGACAGGATGAGCCAAACMAGGGATGATGAGTTAGAAATGTTGCTGGTTAAAACAGTAGACCTTTTTGATTTTCTAAATCACAGGAGGTCTGAGACAGAGTACTGTAATTCTGATCTTGCYGGGGATCTGGGTTTGTGAATATAAAAATTTTAATTAAAACTTCCCTAAATTTTCAGGTACWAATTTGCACTCATTAGCTTGGACTCTCTGTAGAATAACAGTGAAACTTTATTATGAAAGGGAGTCAGTGGAGGTTAATTCTTGTAAGGATTTAGGATCATAATAAAATAAAGTTTSTGTTGTTGCTGTTTTTTCTTTCCTCTTTCAGAAAAAAAATAGGTTGTTTTCTCCTTTAAAAGAAAGATTCATTCTTAAAGTCTTTAATGTGGAGCTCAGATTTCAGAGGTCAATGATCTCTGCATACAGGCAGGCATCTGCTACCAGACCTCCATCTGGGACAGATACTGGTGAGGCTAATGTCACTAGGATAAAAAGAAAAGAAAAAAAAAAATTTGTTTTTCCTGTGTCATCTTGGAAGGATCCATTCATTAAGAAGTGGAGGGTCTGCTTATRAGAATCAAATAATAAATAAAGTTTTCAGCACTACTGGTAGCACTATCTAAATATTCCCATAGGGTTTTAAAAGATCAAATAAATTTATTAATTCTTTCTCTTGGTTTTTCATATCTTGGTCTTTGCAMAATTTGATGGACTGTTATGCTCAGCTTGGATTGTTATACAATTGCAGTTCCAAGTGAAATCAGAATTGCCAAGGGACAAGTGCAAACGTGTGGTAAGAAGAGTCCTTACCCTGACATGTTTATTTTGGACTTGGTCAGAAGTGGGCAAGGAAATGGAAACCACAGAGGTGATGTTACTTAACAAGGGTCACAGAACAAGTAAGTGGCAGAGCAGAGATTTTTCCCAGCAGGATTTCCTGAGATGATCCAATCATGGGAGGTTGAACTCAGAAGTCTGGGATCACTCCCTCTGCTTTAGGCAGAGATCTGATAAAATAAAACAAGTTTGGTCAGAGCAAAGCACTGACACAGGTAAAGAAAATAACAGTGAATTCCTTCTCTTGGTTTCTCTGTTTCTCCATTTTTCTTTTTCTTTGTAAGAGCCACATATTGCTTCCAGATATAAAATTGCTCCMATCATATTTTAAGTTTTAAAGTGATTATGATATTATGAATTACTTCTAATTTTTGACTGGCACCTCTTGAGATTTGAAGTAATTAATAAGAGCCTTATGATACCACTGCCATCTTAGTTTTGTTTTAAGATTACTGAAATTGGTATAAAAGCCTCCCCTGTTCTTTCCTATCAGGCTTTAGGCAAAGGTCATATCAAATTACAAATATTATAATACACTTTTTTTTGTGTGGTCCTTTTGCAAGTTTAAATCACAAAAAAACATCCACTTAATTTGTGTATTTCATTGGAAGTTGAACCTGAATTTTGATRGCAAGTGCTTTGGTCAATATTGCATCTTGCTAATGATCTCTGTGTTCAAGTGTGTGTTTTGTTCCTGGGGCYAATGCTGCGATCAATATGTGTGAACTTGTCCATTATCTATTTGCACTGGATTATTCCAACTTAAATGCCAGSTTCTTCCTGATAATCTAACCAGAACTCAGTAACCCTGCACTGCTCAGTAATCTCCTTTCCCTAACTCRTGTCACTCCCTTTTAATCACATAGTCTGATTCACCCTCTTCCTCTGACATTTCAAATCCCTGGCAGCCTGCTATGTTTAGACAGTGTCATGGCATTTTCTGCGGATGACGATGGGAACGTGTGGGTTTTTTGGTGTCTCCTGTTAACAGATGTGCATGGCTAGATAGTAATCAGGTTAATTAGAATGAAGTGAAATAAATCTCAGCTTGGAAGGATCGYATTTCCACTGGAGCTGCTGCTGTGGCAGAGACAGCAGGTGAAGCTTGGGTTGAGAAGTCCCTGAGACGTGGGTTGTGCCGACCTGGAGCACAGCATTTCATCTCCCAGCTGACAGCAGCCCAGGCTTCAATCTACAAAACCAGGCTGCTTTTCTGGTTAGTCATAGCTCTTCGTACACTGAGAAAAAAAAATCATGCTTGAGACTGCAGTGACTCAATCCAGAAAGCTTTGTTTGGAATTGCCCCTTCCTGTAGTGATTTCTCCAAATATATTGATCTCGTTGCTCTAAATCCATCAAGCCTTAAAAAAGTATGGATGTAACTAATTAGGTGATAAGCACATATTTCTTCTACTTAAGAAAGTCATGCAATGTTGAAATGCACTATTCCCTGGGTTCTCACACCTTATTCTCCCAAAAGAATATTTCCAAAAAAATGAGGGGAAAAGTTCAATAGGTGYAGTGTTTCTTTCCAAAACCCTTATTGGAATCATTTGTTGAAAGAGTAAGCCTATATTGATGACAGAGACTTGGGGGAAAAAAAAATATTTCTTCAGTGTTCTTACAAGATGTACCAGTAAAAATTGTGTGGTTGATAATAATAATGGTATGAAATATRTGGGGAAAGGAATAAAATTAAGAAATGTGCACATCTTGAAAAAAATGTACAGGTATTATAAAATGAGTCAGGTTGGATGTTTGATGGAACATCAAGCATATGGTGACAATTTCTGCCACTGGTTATTTTATAAAACAGGGAACTGCAGAGAAGCATCTGTTACCCCAGKTTTCAAACAGAGGGATGTGCAAAACTTTTGATGTATCCTGCATTAGAGCAGCACTCTCAGAAGGGTCACACTGGTACTTCCAAAAGTACTCCATAAACTTTTTTTTTTGGTATAGATTTCACTTTTCACAGCCAGAATCATGCATTTTAAGTAAGTGGACTCTCCTCTGGGCATGGAGCTTCTGGAACAATTCTGTGAAATTGCTGTTAAGATGTTACATATATATATATATATATATATATATATATATATATATATATGGTCTGTGTTCACATGAGGCTGTGCTATGAGAGAAACACCTCAAGTCAATGGCAACTTATTTTTAAGCTGTCTCCAGAGGTGTTTGTGTGTGTGTGTGGATGGTAAAGGAAAATTTATATTGTGGCTGGCAATGGCCATCTGCTGCACCACTGTTATCAAGGCATCCAAAAGCCTCTCTGATTCCTCTTACAAAGCTYCATCTTTTTGCCTGTTCATTGTGTCTAAGTGTTACTTTTTTTTTTTTCTGATTCATTGCTTTCAGTTAGCAAGTGAAGCAAATTAGCAGGTATTTGCACAATAGGTAGAACAAAGCATCTGCACAGCTCTATGGAAACCCCTCAACAAAATTACTGAAACTTCCTAGCATTGCACTAACATAAGTATGCCATCCAACAGACATAACTGACAGCTCTGTAATTTTACTTTCCAACATAATGCTCTTGGAACCTCGTAAAAATTCAAAATGAATTCTTGCTAACAAATCCACAATCCTATATGTAGTTACGTTCTCCTCAATTGCCAGTGAGAATTTCCTTTCAAGGCCAATTTAAAAGTAGATGGGAAGAGGGTCAAATATCATTTAATCTTGATAAATGTCACCCAAAAAAAAAGGGAAAATTGTCATTATAAATTGGATAGATGCATTTCACGCTGTACTTTGAAATTCTTACTTGTTGTCTCAAGATCAGTGATGTGCAAGTCACTGGAAAATGTGTTGGGGAGTGATTCTTATGCTGATAGAAGTGTATGAAAACCCAGTAATATTTCATAATAGTGGCATGAGGGGGGGAATAATTGACTGTATCTTGTCATATGGGAATACCTTATAATCTAACCAGAAATCAAACATAATCACATTAATCTATATGAGATGTTTATAAGCTGTCAGAAATTAAGTCATAGGAGAATAATACCACTTCATAAATCAGTAAATGAGATCAGTTAAATAAAGTGCTGAGATTTTTGTAAGGGCCCATGGAGTGTACTGTGCTTTTCCTTTGCTTGCACCCTCTCTTTTTTAATCCTCCTTTTAGGATTTTTCTTCTATTGGTTGAATGTTTAGAAGGAGGAATATATAAAATGTAGAATTTATGAGAGCTTCTGACATTTATGGTRCTTTTGATTAACACTTTTATTAGTCTTGTCTGAAAAATAATTCATTATTTCAGCTTTTCTTTGTASTTCTCTAAAAAGCTGCCATGATCATCAAATAGATCAGGGCATGCAATAAAAGCCATACTGCCAGTAGTAGAACATACTGTCATATAACCATTAAAACTGTTCTAAGAGCCAAAATGTTGGAACTAAAAGTATTTTTAATGACTTGAAATTGCTTGAAGTGCTTTCTCAGAGCTGAAGGGTGCTGATTTATTTATCTAGTGTACTTACCTAAATTAATTTGGATAGGACTACTTTGGTTTTAATCCTCTTACAAGTGAAATTTATGGCAATATTTTTYGATGGAATGTTATAAAATGTCTGAAGGAAAGAGTTAAATAGCACTGGGCTGGGCATTGTCATTAAACAAGAGAATGTGAACAAACTGTCCAAAAAGCATTAAGCAGTGCATCTTACCTGGATTACAGTAATAATTTTCAGAAATGACCTTGCAGGAAATGCAAATGTCACTGCTATCTTCTCTCAATCTACTTTTAATTAGTGTTTAGCACAGCAAGCCTGTAACTCAAGTACATAAGCAGCTGTTTCARGTAATTGTGTATCATATCCAGGTGGATTAATTTATTGCTACAACTTCCTTTTTCTTCAGCACACTTTCTGAGAGGAAGGCTTTATGCTTTCAGAAAGAGATCTCTTCATTTCTCCACTTTCTGTTCTAACATGTCCCAGGCCAATGAAACCTTCCAGTTCTTGTGTCACTCCCAACTGAAGGTTATCATGGCAGGCTGTGCCTRATTTATTTCTTTACCTAAATGTGTCAGCATTGTGCAATCTCTGCGAAAACAGCAGGACCTGGGAACCTGGTTCTGACTCCAGGAAACTGAGCAGTGCCACAGAGCATTTCCTTGGCTGTGAGCAAGTAGTGAGAGGACTCACTTTGGCCTCCTGGTTTTCTTCATTGGTGAATTTGAGGGGTTTTTAGATCAAGGAGGATAAAGAGCTGATATATTGAAAAGCCTCTCCCAGGTAGGGAGGTAGTGGTCATTTTTCCTGCAACACACTTAGTCTTCTAGGGAAAACTGAGACAAGATGCTTAAGAGGTTGGAGATATATATCCAGCTTAYATAAAATTTAACTGGCCAGCCTGTTAATCACAGACTCTGTAGGAAAAGAAAGATTTCCCAGAAAAGCTGTATATTTTATTWAACTAACTAATGTACTTCTGAAATTAAAAACCATGCCAGCTCTCAGGGAAACAAGACCTCTCAAAGTCTGAAGAAAGAGATKACAGTCTTCCAGTTAAAACTTGTTTATTATCTGTATTTATTAGTGTAACAYAAACAGTTACTTTTGGTGAAAGTCTGCTAACAATGCAGACTAGAGAAGGAATGAGCAGTTTGATGTTCTTGCCTGGTTAGCAGCACCACTGCTAACTCTCAATATTTTCAGTCCTCTGCATCAGGTTCTATCATTTACACCTTTTACCTGTGCATTTTTACTGGTGCCCCCCCAACTRCTTGARCAATCACTCTGTGRAATGAATTGAGGARGTATTRMACTCTAAAAAAATACCCCAATTTGCTTTTCTCTTTTTTTCTTTTTYTTCCCTGGGTTCTTTTTMAAGTATAGATCATTGCAGCAGCAGTGCAGCTTTCAGGGTGAATGGTTGTGCTGGGAAATCTGGCRGGGCAATGTGTTGTGATGCAGAGATGACAAAGGAAGCACCAATCCCCAGCCCAGGAGCTGAGCAGTCAGGGGATTTTAAAGGAGGATGCTGTGCTCTAAAGCTGATGTCTTACCACCACCTTTTCTTCCAGATGAAATAATTTACAGTGATTTTGACACTAAAGTGCCACCAGCAGAAGTGGGGTGCCACAGCACATGCTGCAGAGAGGGATCTGTCCTTTAGCCTCCAAACTGGAATTCAGCACTGTCATTGAAACAGATTTTCAAAAGTATCCAAAGGCCCTTAAGGCCTGAATATGTTTGGCAGGGAAGAAGGGAACTGGAGCTCAGGTGCAATAGAACAAAAGTGTCTGCTAGAAAAAATTGAATTAATTTGAGTTAATGGCCCTTCTTCCATACTGTTTGAAGTGTTCAGTGTATCTGCTGCTCAGTATAAGAGCTTTTTCATTGAAGACAATAAGCTAAAAGGCACTATAAATTATGAGAAGATTTACTAATGCACAACATGATTGTTTGTATCCACTTGAGGGGAAGAAAAAAAAAAGAGGGTAACAGTCCTAATCCATGGAAAGCAACAGCAAATGTGGAAAGCAGTCCTTCAGCACTCAGCCCTTTTCATTGTCACTCATATTATGTGCAGGCAAGTTGATGGAATAGATTTTAAAYCTCTACAAGAAACCTTGTTCATAATACAATTCCATTTGTTGCTTTGGGTTTCTATTGAGTGATTTTGAGGCTGTTGGCATTTGTGGGTTTTGTGGTTATTTTCGATTTAAGGTACTAGTTAACAACTCCTGGRTGCTGGCTAGCCCTAACCTTTGTTCTTTATTGTTAGGAGTGATCTTTAATTCCCCCATTTTTCCCCKTGTTGCTGTGATCTCTGCTCTGGTGTGGTTTGTTGAGTGTGGTGTGGAAGGGTRGAGCCACAGGAGTTCAGCACAGACCCTCTGGTGTTGCAGGAATCAGCAGATGGAGGTGCCAGTGGCCAGGGACAGGGCTGGGGACAGGCTCCTGCTTCCTTGGGACACAAAGCTCCCTGGAGCTGAACAAGAGGAGCACAGACTGGCAGCTCTTTCTGAGCAGGGGAAATGCTCAAAAGCCAGGGCTGCTTTGGTGGCCAGTGCAGGGGTTTGCCTCCCACCTGCCTCACAGTCCCTTGGCATTTTGCTGCTGTGAGGAAATGAGGGGCAGAATGCTCCTGTGAGGAAATGAGGGGCAAAATGCTCCTGTGAGGAAATGAGGGGCAAAATGCTCCTGAGAGGAAATGAGGGGCAAAATGCTCCTGTGAGGAAATGAGGAGTGCTTTCCCTGCAGCCCCTCAGCTCTCCCCAAGGTGAGGGCTCAGCCTCTGAAGGCAGAGCACAGCAAACAGAACTTGCTGTGTAATTTTGAACAAGCACAGCAAACTCCTCTGGTGACACAAGTGTCTTGTTTGGAGTATAAAAGCAGATTTGAGAGCAAAACAACCTAAACATTTACTGTTTAATCAAAGGTGAATGCTCGTCCACCTATAACAAACAATTTAATTTAATCTGTCATAAAATCCYATCTTTTATGGCCTTTCAGTTAGAGGCTCCCATTCCACTGATCTGCCTGAGGGAAGAGGGGACTCCATTCCTTCACAGGGTACAAACTGATGTGTTTGCAAGTATTCTCTGTAATGTACATATTCTCAGATGAAATTCATCAATATTTCTTACTTCCTCTTGCATTTMTAACACCAGTTGTTCCCAACCTTTAATCTTGCTGTAAGCTTTTTRTATATTTAATTCCATTCAGAATTTTAAAAATATTTGACATAGCTCTTGAACCCATTATTGTCTTCATTTCCAAAAAAAGTCACTTTAATAACAGCCTGTTCACTTTTAAGAAAAGGTTCACTTTWAAGGAATAGGCTTGTTATAACCTAAGTTTATGTGCATTTTTCCCAGCATGCTACATACTGCCTCAACATTCAATACCAACTGCAACTATAATTATCCTGTAAATCTTCAGATATCAGGAACACTTAAAAGTTTCTCACACCAGTGAATTTTAACTACTGTACCTTGTCAACAAAATCAGTAGTGCACCTTCTTGTTTTATTAATTGCAGGGAAATCATCTGCATAGAGGAGTAAAGGAGAATTGCCCAGCTAGTGGCTCTTTCACAACAATAACATAACTTTGGTTTGTTTTGAAGGAGTTCACTCCTTCAAAAGAAATGGCCAAAAGCTGTTTGTTTTTCCTTTTTTTACTCTGAGATTTTGTGAAAAATTTCTCAAAGGAAAGATATATCTTAATGCATGAATTTTGTGGAATGACTGATGAAGTCGAAACTTCATTTCRAAAAGCACCAGGGTTTGTTTAACTCTGTATTTTTAGTATCCAGAGTTACTGAACCAGACTTTACTTAATTAATAACTATAGGATGTGAGGCAGTTCCAGTGCTGCTTTTTCTATTAACTTGCAATTTCCTCTAGGAAATGAATAAACTGGGGGTTGTGGGGGAGGGGGAGGCATGGCTGCTGAGAATAAATGTGGCACCACCGTGCAGTGCCAAATTCATTTGGACGAGTTGAAAACCATGGGTTATAAATCGAGYGAGCTCAGTTCTGTGGCTCATGGAACACGTTCTGTAGGGAGAACAAAAGTAGAATTTCCAGGATGAGTAAGGACTGAGATTAGAAAAAGCTGGAGATCATTTGTAAATGTTCATTAAAAGAGTACTCCCATATTAAAATGCACTTGGTAGTTTATCAAAGCCACATGTACACACAATGTTGAGGCATGTTTCAAATATAATTCACTTTTTTTTCAATGTAAACCCTATTGTTTTCATTGAATTTGTGTTTTGTCACTGGAAGCAGCAGCTGGAATGCTCCAGCTGATAAYAATTTTGTAAGGCTTGGGCTGGACAAGAGTTACCTTTGTTTGGGACTGAAAAATCTACCAGGGAAGTGTAAAACTGCTGRAGCCTGTGGCTATTCCCTGAAAGTTGTGTTAATCTGGAGGGACTGAACCTTTCCAAACATTTTCCACATGGCTGAAGAAGGACAATACTAATACTTGGTGCTGCTTAATGAGTAACTTAGTTATAGTTTTGCCCATTAAATTCAGGATACTGATGTTTTTATTCYGTGTTTTAAATGCTCTAATTTCAGGAGACTATTACTTATTTATAGGGAGGTTTTGTAGTTAAGTTGTTCAATTGATTGTAGGGACTCTTAATTGAAATATCTTGTTTCCTATTGTTATCCATTAAGAATATCACTGAAGCAGCAATGTTAAGTATTTTAACACCCCAAACAATGTAAAATTTTCTGCTTTTATCAAACTAAATATTTCAGGACATACATTTCTTCATAATGTTGGTAATTTTCAGTATATTTAAATAGAACAGAGCCATACTTCTGCCATATATAATCACTGATTGAATGTGTACAGTGAGTTTTCCACAAGYACTCCTTATTGTCTGTATTTATAGTGCTCATTCAGTAAATATRACTGTGGAAACCAAAGGAATTAGGCAACAGAAAGAAGACTTATGATTATACAAATCTCACATTTTCTGCAGTGGTTAAGTGCATGCTAATGCAGTTTTGTTCTGAAAACCCCCACCTACTAAACAAGAGTTTTTATTGTCTTCATGTAAACACAGGGCAATAAGAATCTTCCATGGTATAAACCACAGTGTGAGTGTCAGTGCAGTTCCTCATTTAACTTGGATTWGAGGAACCATCCCTGCTCCCCATTTTTTTGTCATTAGACACTTGTGGTCAGTGCCTGTGTTTATAACATCATRGGTTCATCAGTATGTGGATAGCACTTTAATACATTCATCTTTTGTTTAATTTGAGCTGTGTATAAGTATCCAATCATGTACCTGAAATTAGTCCTTGATCTTGATTAACRTGTGCTCGTGAGTTCATCTGAGTGTGTCTTGTTATTAAGCTTCTTTATTAAACTCACCTTTTAATTTCCTGAGTTAATTAAAGATTTCTGTTATTTTTACAATCTCCCTGGWTGTGTGATGGCAAGTGTAGTATGTTTTACTCATTTGGTTTCTTGTAATTTATCATGCTGTCAATGAACTATTGAACTTTTACTTTCTGTTTAGGTACTAGTAATGAGTGACTGAAACAAATGATGTTATAATAGCTAACATGTATTTGTAAATGATATTGAAGTGCTAGCTTCATTTCAAGCTGAGCAGAGACACTGAAGGAAAAGTGACATTCCATCATTTTGGTCTTTGCAAGAATACAGTTATAATAGTGTTGGTTTAAATTTAATTTTCCTTASTTCTAAAGGAACATCTGTTGTTCTTGTAATAGGTAACTACATATATTTTCTTTTACATCATATTTCTGTGTTCTGCTTTTATTATGGACTASTGGAAGAGCATTCCTTACTCCCAGATTTTTGGGCTGTGTGATGCAGCTTCCTAAAATCTTGGATATTTGGATTTTTTKGAGAAATCCTTGTAACCAAATAGAGACAAAAAAAAACCCTTTTAGCCTTAATTCTTAAAAATTATAGAAAAATTAAAAACCTTTCCCAAATCATTATGTGCTGCAGAGATGTTGGTAGTGAAGGCATTGGATGCCTGTGTGCCCTGGAAATTATAGGTACCAAAACCTTAGGAACTAGAAATACATGCTGTGTAAAATCCCTCTTATTTATCAAATACAATCCAGACAGGAAAAAATGRTAAACTTTAAATGAAAATTATAAATGAAGTGACAAAATCTGAGAATTTTACAGTTTTCTATTTTTCAGCCTAATCCTGTGCCATGTGCTCTGGGATGACCCTGCTTGAGCAGGACCCCACTGTGGTCCTGTCTGTGATTATGCAGTGGAATTAACAGAAAGTGGCTTTAGATTCAATTAAAAAAAAACCCCAAAACTTCTCTAAGAGGAAAAATTTCAGATTTCTAAATTACTTCWTTTTCTTAAATGTATAATGCATTTAGAGTGGGTAATTTTGTGATGTCAGTTAGTTCTGTGCTTTCTTCAGCAGGACTTGCATAAGCTGTGACATTCAGGAATAATGTGGCCTTCCTAAAGTGATATTCCTTGAATGTTTTCATCTTTCCTRTGTCTGTGAGCAAGAGTTTGGGAGGACTTGCATTACTCACAAATGAGCAATATATGAGTTATAGATCACACCAAACAATCATCAATAAAAGCTCTGAAGATCACATTGCCATACATTATGCATATGGTACATGTTTCACAGCAGAAAAAAATGGAAATTACAGACTGTGGTATGGGTTTACTTCTCGTGTTCTTAGATTATAAAGCTAATTCTTTCATTTGTGCCAGCCTAAATATAAAGACACAAAGCAGGTGTTGTGTATCTTAGTGAAATGCTGTGAAACTCCCAGTTTAGGTTGTCCAAGCTTTTAATTTCCAGCTCCTAGGACCATTAGAGGTAGGAGGCCCAGAAGTGCTCACTGGTGAAATATCAAGTGCATATACCATGAGCTTTTAGATAGATTCCAGATCTTTAAAACTGAGAAGTGCCTTGACATTTAGAGCTGGGAAAAACTGTTCCAAAACATATTTAGATATTTTTAAAATCAGTCTGTGTGTCCCAAAGAGGAGGTTTTTTTTTCCCTACAAGTGTGAAACAGGTGAGCAGAGGTGCAATGGATTACATCTGACACAACAGCTGGGATGATGTGTGGGATACAGGAGAGCATTAATTTAATCATCTGCATGTACATGGTAATGGGAAGGGAAGACATGATAGATGCAATATTGAAGAGCTCTGGTAACATGTTTTTAGATTATTTGATGAGTTTACTTTCAGAAGRATCTGGAAAATTGCAGAGGCAAGATGTCTCGTGTTACACAATCTGCTGCAGTCAAATGAAATGGATGTGCTGTAACAAATCTGGATCTTGAGGGAGATCACTGAGTCAGAGAAACATAGAACTGCAGAAAAAGGTTACATCTCTGATTTGTGGCTCTGCTTTCTCCCTCCATAAATTTTTGTTTTCAACCTTTGGTGATTAGCAAGTTCATTTYATGTCCTTTATTTTCTTTTCAGCTCCTAATGATCCTTCTCAGCTCCTAAAAGCTATATAATAGGGACCTAATTACATCCAAGTGCTGTTCAGAAAACAGTTCCATCAACTGGAGCGTTAAMGACAAAATAAAGTTCTTTGAACATGAGAGTCACAACGATCCCTTGCTGAAATGTTGGTGGAAGGCGTAAAAAAGCACCACTGAAATATTAGTACTAAATCAAAATGTGTGTCTGCCTCCAAAAGTCATGTGTGCCAAGGTGTGTGGATTCTGTCGTGCTTCCTGCTCACAGGACATGCTGTGGAAAAGCTGTCACTTCCATGAGTTTTGTGCAAATGGTCCAGTATTTGTGGTCATCACACAGAATCTTTTTAGGTGTGGATTAACAGCAATGTTGGTAATACCTGTAGTTTATAGTGAGGCACTGAGCAGATGAGGGGAGGATGAGAAATAGATATGATGGCAGGACTGGAAGTGCCTCAGAGTGGCTGTAATCCCTTCCATGTGATTGAGTGGCACCCTTGATGGGCTTCTGTGTGGTAAAAATGAATAATGCCCCCTGACACACGTCAGTGAGTTATCTGCTTGTAAGAACAGAGGAGATGGGTTCCTTTTGTGCCAGAAATTGCTCCTCAGCATGGACAATAACAGTGTCTGTCTCTGTCAGGGCTGTGAGCAGCCCATAAGAGAAGAGCTACAGGGTGTGCATCAAGGCTTTGTGAGCAGATGTGGTCCATAAAAGCATGGGAATGGGATGGGTGTAAATATAGAGTGCTTTAAGTACATAATGCCAAATATGTTATAAGGGAAAAGGATGCCTTTATTGCACTGGCACATGAAGTATCCATGAGAGGTACAGATTTATAAGGGAGCTTGGTTGCCCTTCTTGAAGCTGGTGAGAAACTCCTGTGATCACTGCAGAGTGTACAAAGTGCTACAGTATAAAGTCAGGGAGATGTGAGCTTTGAAAACAGTCTTTAAGAAGACTAATACTGATTTAAAAAATCAAAAATGTGAAAGAATTTTCTAGTGACCAGTGGTGTTCTGGATCTTGGGAAATGTGCAGAATAATGTGTTTTTCTTTCTGAAGGAAAAAACCCTCCTATTTTTTGATCTGTGGAAGTAATTTTATTTTTAAAGATTGGCTCTCATGACTTTCATCATAGGAAATATATGGTCTTCTCTATCCTGGCTTCTTACAGCTCTGGAATACACAACTCCTAGTGCTGCTAAAGCACCTGACACCTCCTGGGAGCAACAGACACCTGCAATTTTTTAAAGCTTTCTCATAATAACAATGACTCAATTAGAGAGAATCCAGTGATCTGCAATCTAGCCTGTGAGTCACTTGTCTTTTTCCAATTACTTTCTGTATACTGARAGAAGTCAAATATTTACAGCAGAGCTGAGAGGTAGCAGGAGGCCCYTACCAGCCTTTGCTACCCCACAAGAAATGCCTGAGCCCTGTTATTGAGCAAGGTTTTGTTTACAGATGGTTAATTAGGGACCTAACTGCATCTTTTAGAAGGACAGATGCAAGTTGATTAACATCTATATCATCTACATGAGTAGCCTTTAATAAGAAGGCTCATGCAAGAAAAAAAAAAAGTGATATATCCAATTAAAATCTTCAGCTTGCTCAGCAGTTCACAGAAAATTAGGAAACTCTAATGAACAAAAGCAGGCAAGCTGGAGGAAAATTATAACTATTCAAAGAGGCCTTTCATGTGAACATAAAAAATGTTTTAAATATATAAAAATATATAAAAATAAACCTCAATATTATAAAGATTTAATGGGTGAAATGTTAATGATCCAAATTAAGTCTGTCATTRTGTATATGCTCAGATATTTCTCGTCACTGAGGATTGCCCAAAGATAATTTTTTTCTTAAAGGAAGAAAAATAATAATCTCTGTTTTAAATTACATTACTTATGGTAAATTCATAGAAGTTTGAATGAGGACAAAACCAATTGGAATGTGAAGGGCAAAGTTTGCTTGAGCAAAGAGTGTTAGCTGATAAACAGACCAAAAAAGATAGTGTTTGGAATTGCAAATTTCTACACTAGGTGATTCTGCAAAAACAAGGACTTTACAACAATCAGAACTGGAAGTCATCCAGAAATGTCACAGCAGAAAATCAGGGACAAGGAAACTGGAGAGAGTAGAAACCATTCTGGCAATTTATGATAAAGAGAACTAAAAGGCATCTATTAAATTCTTACATATATTGATGGCTCTAGAACCTTTTAGTGCAACTCATTTCAATAGACATTTGGGGAATTGTGAGAAATTGCTCTGTCTGGGACTGGGGAGGTCTTCATGAAGATTTTTCATTCAAGGTCTTTGATGTAGCTTTTATTATGCTTAGATTTTTCCTCCATACTGCAGAGATTTCTGATAGCACAGTAAGAAATAATGACAGGGTTTTGTGTAGGTAGCCTACCTGCACATGTGTACAATTCCATCTGTTTGGGGAAAGTCACCTGAAGTCAATGTGGCCYTAAATGGAGCTTACTCAGTTAAGCTGGGAAGTAGGAGGCAGTTGGGTTTCTTGCAYGTTGTGATCCCTTGAGTGTCCCTATCCAGAGGATTTGGCTTTGGCCACGTTAGGCMCAGCCATCCATAATTCCTCCTCCAGGGAGAATGCCCAGCCTACTTCACAGACACAAAATCTTTTGAGATGTTCTGTGTATCCATAGATAGCTGGTGTGTTCTCTGGATCCTCACCCTTCCTGTGAGCACAGCATGCACCTACAGCCCTTCCCTCTCTGGGCAATGGCCCACCAGGACATGTGCCATGGCTTTAGTGCATTCTCTGTATTCTGGCCCACACAGCCACATCCAAATTGGATCTGTGTCTTCATAAAGCATGCCTGCTTTGTCTGTGACCTGCTTCCAGAATATCTTATGCCACACACTTCTCACGCTTAAAATCTTCTATAAATATTTCTAATTTTATTGTTATCTTCAGCACACCATTGCAGGAGAACAAATCACCACAACTAAAACTCCTTAACTGGCTCTTYAGTTGTGCTCTTTTGCTTAATGCTTTCCTGCTCTGGTGTGTTGTAATAGATGCCAGTGGCACACACAGTCCCATACGTCTGTATATTCTTATGGAAATCTAATTGTGCTCTGATTGCATCGCTGTGTTTTAAAACAGATTTGTTTTACAACAATGAGAAGCAGGAATCCTTCATGTTACCTGAGTCAAGGCCAAGTTTTAAATTAAATTGTAAGCCCTGGATGGAACTGGTATTAGGGGRAAAACGTGATTGTCACACATCTCAAAGGTAACTGAGAAATTTCTGAAAGATTTGGGTAAAATTGTCCTGTTTGAACAGAAAAACAGTATAGAAAGTTAAAGGGGACTATGAGCACRTGGCAGTAAATTGAGGATGAAAATGGCTTTGTAATTTTAATTGTAATAATCAGAAGTTGTGACCATACCTGTCTTGAAAATACCTATATTTTGAAATATTAGTAGCATTTTATTCTTTATAAAGACTTCTCTGTAAAAGGAGACAGAAAGACCTCAGACAAAGAATATTCACAGTGTCCACATGGTACATTCCTTCTGTAATAAAATTCCTTCTAATTTCCTTGCATAGCCTTAAGTACAGTTTTCCTTTCCCTGTGTTATAAGGAGCCAGCTGCCACTTCTTAACCTCTGTTTGCAGTTTGCCCTGTTCCCCCTCTGTGGAAGCTGAAGTGTAGCAAGGGGGAGAGGTGGTTAAAGTACCAGGCAGGTTAAAATACCAAATCCAGGTGTGGGACTTCACCTGCCCCTTCCCACTGGCACAGGCCATGGCACTTCCAGGTCACCCAGCAGTGACATCTGTGCCCTCTCCCTGGGGATGCACCCAGAGCCAGGGATCCTGCAGAGCTGGAGCCCCAGTGTCCTCACTGGAGCTGGGATGCAGACTTTGACTCTTGCAGTGTGATGAACAAAGAGCAGCAAGTCTGAGAGCTGTGGTTGTGACGTGCCAGGCGCTGGGAGATGCCTGCGGGGTGACGCACGGGCTTCGCGAGCTCTGCTAAGAATGAAGAATGGTTTAATTGCTAAAGAGGCTGGGGCTGGCATTTAGTAACCACTGCTGGTTTTGTGCTGCTGATCTAACCACAGGAATTAGCAGTGGGTTCCTGTTTTTCACTGTTGCTGAACAGGGAAACACTGATTTGAGTGGCTGCCCACAGGAGGGGGGAAATGAAAGAGACAGGAGTTTAGTGCTGAATGGGTACAGTGTGTGTCGTTTTATGGATGGCTGGTACTGTGATACAGTCTCTTCTGACCTACAGAAACCCTGCCTTGTGGTTACTATTGAAAGCWCATAACCAGAGAGAAAATGTGTGCAGTTGAAAACTTACTGCGGGATGCAGCCTCARTGCAGAGCCACTGGAGTTACAGCCCAGGGTAATAAAGAAGTGTTTGTTTGGAATATTTTACAAAGCTTGGTTTCTATAGTAACAATCATCACGAATACTTTCAGCTTCAGAAATAACATCTGCTTGGTGACTGATCTCAAATCTCAACCCTTGCTGAAGTAAATAAGTTTCGGCTCCTTCTGCTTATTGTTAGCCAGTGGCATTTGATAYAGAACATTTATTTCTGTAGGATTGGGAAAGGTGTGGGGAAGGGGTGGGAAAAGGGAAGAGGAACCAGAAARTAATGGTAAAATGTGTTATCTGCTGCTTTATCCTTTAGTCACTGCTAAAATAAACCAGAGTTTACRTAGAGACCCAAAGTAAATGTGTTGCACCGTTCTGTTGACTGATGTACAGGACAAACATTACTCTGCTTTAGTCTTGGCAGTGATTTAAACTTTATGCATAAACTTAGGGGAAGAAAAATCATTTGGTTAGATATGAAAAATGTATGGACAGAGTACAAGGGAATGCAAGGCTCCAAAGGAAACTCCAATGAAAAGTTCACAAATTTGTGAATTTTCAAGGAAACTCTTTCAAWAAGGTGGTCAGTCTGCTGTGAAAATGATATTTCTTTTGAAGATAAGATGCTAATATCATCAGTGCTGCTAAATTACACAATATAAAATTTAAAGAGAGATGATTTTCTAAGGCAAGATAATGCAATAAGGACTGGGACTATAGAATTTAGTTTGAATCATGATTTTTGTTGGTGGTGGTGACTGAGTACCACCTTAATGAACAGAATAATAATTATATGAGAGAATTAGAAGTTCTGCTGTGCCATAGGAAATATGACTGGAACAGAAGCATGAGGTGAGCTGGGCTGTATTTCCATAGCACTCATTTTCAGTTAGCAATGCCCAAGAGTGTAAGTCAGCTTGGAATATGGTGCAAAATCCCTRAAAGAAATAAACAAATAAATAAACAACCAAAAAACCCAAACAAAAAACCCCAACAACAACAACAAACCAAAAACCACACACTAAAAAACCCAAAACCCAACAAAGCAAAACCCAAAAGCCAAGAAAAAAGCCCCACAAAACCCCCTCAAAAAGACCCACTTTCTTTCCATTTAAGTGGGGTTCAGCAAATACTTTATGCTGTAGATCTATAGTGGMTTAGTAAAAATTMTACAGATTTTGTAGTATTTTAAAGGAGCAATCTTTTTTGTTATTTTTATAGTAAAAAATCTGTCTCTTTTTTTTTAAAAAAAAAGTATTCCATCAGATATGTTGAGCTAACATGAGTAACAAGATTAAATAGTTTCATTCATGCAAGTAATCATGTTTGCTTTAATGCAAAGTTTCTCCAAGCACTAATTCTCATGTGTCTAATTATTTGTCAGATTAGATCCTGTAGCTTCCATTTTTTGGGTGCATTTTTAGTGATGTTCTGAATATGAGCACAGTAAGTAGTAACAATCTTGATGGGGAGCATCTTAGAAAGCAACACTAAGTGCTAATACTTGAGTTTATTTGCAGGATTTTTCAAGGACACTATTAATAAATTAATAACAGTGTGTCAGATTTGCAGCTGGTGTAAATCAAAATAATTCTGCTGCTCCTCGAGTGCTGTGCTGATTTAAGCAGCTGATRTTTAGGATTTGAATTAATTCACAAGATTAGAGTGAAAAACTGCTCARTTATGTTTTCACGTTGGTGAATGGTCAGAGCAGGTGATGGAGGTGCTCAAGAGAGGAAAGTGAGACACATCTTGCAGCACCTTAGACAAGGTCTGGTTTGTGCTCTCACACTCCTGCCAAACTGCCCTCTCCCTTTTCCCCCCAGTGGCAGCAGTTTAACACATGCTGCTGCCACCACCATGTAACTCAGCAAAACCAGGCTCCCTTTTGCTGCCATCCCACACCTTTCCTTGGATAACAGAAATCTTTYCTTTATCATTGCTCTTCCTGCTGCTGGAGCAGCTGCAATTGGATCCACAACGTCCACATGCAGTCACTGGGATGAAAACTTCCACAGGCTTTCCAATCTTAAACAGGGATCATTTGTTTCAGAATGGTTTTGGCTCTGSTGTGCACACTTTACAGCTGTCCTTGGGCCATGGCAAGGACAGTGAAAATAAAAGCTACGTCATGCTTTCAGAGGTTTGTTCGTGTCCTCCCTGCATTCCCTACTCTGTGATCTGTGTAAGTTGTCATGATAGAAAGTGATTTGTTATTCTGGTGCCATTAACATTTTTTTCCTGCATTAAGAATATTGCCAAGTTTGCACTTTAATCCCTTCTGCTGACAGCTAGTTTTCACAATGTCTTGATTTAGTTCTYCTTTTTTTTATTACGATTCCAGGTAGAAATGTTTTAATTTATCATTCACTGGGCATTCTGCATGTGGCCAGGAAGTTAAAAAAGAACTAGAAAAGGCATTGCTGAGGAGAAGTTCACTAACACTGTATTTTGGATGACATACAGGGTACTATATTTTCTTTCAAATTTTGCAAGAAATGCAAAATACAGCATAATMCTTTTAGGACACTTGCCTTTCCTCACCCTCACATCTGGCATAGATCTCCTAAATGATCATCAAACCTTATCTTTTATGACTCAGAGGTGCTGCAGAGCTACAGGAATAARGTCCCTGCAGTCACAAAAGGGAGCTGTTGGTCAGAACTTCTGCCTTCTGTCTGCGTTTCATTGTCACAAWGACAGATTGAAACTTTATGATCCCCCCCTGAGCAGAGGACAGCCCTTCTGGGCTCCACATGGACATTTCAAAAGCCTTCAGCTGGTTCAGTTTGCTTGTGCCCCATGAAAGCAGCCTGTACTGTGCTCACACTTAGCCCTCCCTGCCTATTACCAGAGCCACACTGGCAGCCTGCAAGTCAGGCAGAATTTAAATTGTGCCTTGTACTTTATCTTTCCCAACCCTGGAGAGTAGCAGGGGCTCTGAGGTGACCATGTCCTCTTCTACAGGCAGTCTAGGGTGACATTAACCCATTGTGACACATGGGAGTGACTCTCTGCTCTGAGGTGATCAGCCCAGTGCTGCACTGTCAGTCGTTCACCCCCAGGGAAATGAGTTTCCATAGATGAGTCTTTAAGGCTGAATTGTAAAGGAATAATAGAATTCTCTGCTTCTCATTTCTAATCCTTGGAGATCCAGCAGATATGCCCATCTGGGAAACAAATGCCCATTAGCATCACTTCGGTGCACAGCACCACTCTGACTTACAGGATGGCAGTGAGAGGAATTTACAGGAAGGTACCTGGGGATACAKGATTCCTGGTATATGCCACAGACACTGAGTCTCAGGTGCTTTTCCCAACAGGATCTACCTGGATGCTGCCAAGATAAATTTCTTTTCACACACTGGACGCTGTCACTGCCAGCCTTTAATCAGACTCATGGAGCTTAATGGGGGGATATTCTGGAAGCTCTAGGGGATATCTCTGGCAGTAATCCAGTACAACTACTCCACACACCATCCACTCTAAGTTATGTTCAATATTTTCCATATTAACCTGGAATTACCCTCATTAATGGGCAAGATGTAATAGTAAAGTAAAACCAAGTTTATTTAACWGTGTGAAGAAACAGGGAGCTGCAGACATGGGCACACAGATAAAGAAATGCAATCAGTGTTCCTTGCAGCCACCTGATGTTTTAACTTTGCTTCAATGACTTGTGCTCTGTTCAGCCACTCATGAAAAAAAAGAAAATTCCAGGATGGTGCACACTGATGTCACAGTTCAGGAAAAGCAACCTCTAGGCAATAGGACAAAAGTTGAATAGAAAACTTGATAAGGAGTTCTTTCTGGAAACCCCACTGAAAATAAATGCATCTGCAGGTGTTTCTTGTAGCTTGGTCTTAATCAATCAGTTTTAATCAGARTGTCAATTCATAACTCTCTTACTAGTGAAATGCTACATGACATTTAGGTTTTGAAATGCAGTCCCTTACTAGGYTAACTGAGAGTAACTTTGTGGCAAATAAACATAGTTCTTATAATAAAAATATTGCTTTTTCTGAGCATAAACACTTTAAGACTAATATATAAATTTCAGGTCAGTACAAAACTATTCTACTCAGAAATATTCTCAGAAAAGACTGCATGAAAGAATGCAGTCTGTCATTGTTAGAGCTGAGACAGAGAAGCAAGACAATAAATCGAAGGATAACAATGCAGTTTGTGCACTGGGGCCATAATAACAGCTTGGTAATCATAATGTATTCTATTTATTGTTCATTTCCACTGTTTTTCTTCTGGAAAACAATGTTCCAGTATAGCCTGAGATTTCTATTTTGAGACAAGAAAATTAATGATTTGTATTCTGCAAAAACAGTGGGGCAGAATTACAATGGAAAGATAATTTGCTGTTAAAAAAAGTAATGAGAAATGTTAGTGTACTTTTGGTTGGGTTGCATTTAAGTATCAATAAACCTGTTGATCTCAGCTTTATTAGATGTGATAGTAGCTTTCAGGGAAAACTTGTTCATGTTGAAGGGCTAGTGGGGTTGGGAGAGTCCTCCCAGTAAGTTGGTGCAGCTGGATGACTTGATCACAGAAGCAGGGAGGTCACCTCGAGTCTCTTCAGCACAGGTAGAAGAATKATGAGATACAACAAAAAGTTCACCAGCTTTTGCTGCTGTTGGTAATGTGGTTWTGTACCTCCCAAAGGTTAGTGGGACCTCATTAGCCAAAACTAGAAATCACTTWGAAATCCTCAGGCAAAAGAAGGTGAAGTGTAGAAACTCCGAGTGCTGAGGACACTCGGGCTCTGGGCCATTCTGGCAGGTTTAAATGAGGTGAAGCTTTCCACTCACTAATTGCAAGAGAGGAACTTTATGTGATGTATTAAATGAAAGTCTTCAGGAGATGCTCAGAATTTCTGTAAAACCMTGGAGTCATATGAAGAACTGCTGTTTCCTCTACCAGCCACAAGCAGTGTTCAGTACCTCAGCCTCTCAGCCTTGTTTATTTATTCTGTCTCTGTGTATCCTGAAGTATCTTTCTCCCTCACACAAATGATGTTTTGTGAAAGCTTTTTTTTTCTTTCCTTTTTTTTTGGGTTTTTTTTTTGGTGTTACACTGTAATTAAAGCTCATTAGTAATTGAATAACTCTGTGGAGAAAATTGTCAAAACTTGTGATTGGGTGGGTGGGAAGCTCCTACTCAAAAGTATGTTAATGAGCATTAGTTCATTAGTTCACCCAACACTTAGAATAGTAATGTGGTGTAGCACTGACAGAAGAGCAGTGCTGATGGCAGGCTTTGTTTCTGGAAGTGTCAGGTTCTCCTTGGAGCAGCAGCAGGTGCTGTAAAAGTGGGATTTTGCTGGGAGGAGAAGACAGTGATGCTTCTTTGCTCTGACATTACTGCTGGGTTTGAKTCTCTTGGTAAATGACCATGGAAAGGATCAGGTGGAGATAGGATGGAGATGGGAGTCTGCCATCTCCTTCTCTTGGAAGGATAGCTGCACAAGGGACAGCTGGAGTTTCTTCAGGAAAATGGCCAAAAAAAGCCCCAGCCAAATGACATCAGTGGAATTCTGGGATTTTGAGAGGGAGAATTTTCTTTTCTTTCTCAGCATTACTGAGAAGTCTGCATTTATTGCACTGAAAATGGTCAGAACAATCACAGCATTTGACACTTCATCTTTCATTACAGGTCAGAGAATTTCACCTCAMACATGCATTTAGTGACAGCAGAACGGGGTAAACAGGGTTCATCCTCTTACCATAAAAAACCAGAGTTAATCTCTGCTTTCAACTGTGTTTTAAAAGAAAGTGGCCACAACTGCAATGTAAARACCTAATTTGATAAGRRKGTTTTGGGAACAGCTATCCTGATCMAGCTCTACATCCAGGGCAGCTGCAGGAATGCCAGTGAATCCTGAGCAGGCATTGAAGAGACCAAAATGTGCCTGGCRGGTAGAGGTGACTTTCAAATCTTGGGTAATTTTTAATACTAGTACTAAGACTAACTTAGACTAAAAAACTAAGGTTTTGAGGCTTTTGAATTTGCATGTAGGCATCTTAATTTGACCATAATCCAGCCTGGGTACTCAAGTGCATTTTGGGATCTGRGACTTGTGTATGCCAAATAAATCAAGTAACTCAGAAAATAACCAAAGAATTCTGGTCAAACACCAGAGGCTGAGAGCAAATGAAGATGTGAATMCTTGTAATGTAACAGTCTGAATTTTATGTTTCCTCCTTTACTGCATCTCCTACCTCTTCAGTGGACACTGTTGGTTTGTTTTGGTTTTTTTTGGTTTTTTTCTATTTTTCCCCCTCCTCTGAAGTCTTGCACATTAAAAATCCAGAAAAGCAGCTGTTTACATTCTGAGTCTGGTCCTAATCCTCTTGCAACAACAGATTTGATTGTTCTTTGCCAAGGTAGCTTAGTTGATGTGGAATTCACCAGATTAATGCTGYTTTAATAATATGATTAAAAACTAAGTTTAAATTGACATAATTAATTAATACAATAAAAAGTATAATTCAAGCTGGTTTTAAAGAACTGAAGCTCTATTTATAATGAATTCTTGTAAGTACTACTAAGACCATTTTAGTTGGGAAACATTACAGTGATTAATGAATAGCTGTTTGCATTTTAATATTTGATTTATATATCAGATCTGTATTTGTGCACACTGTCAAACTTYATTCTCTTCTTGTCAAAATACTTATTGCTTCTGACAGGTGTAACATGCTCACATTAATCCTTAATTCCTTGATTCAATTTTCTAATTGCTTTTTTGGCATGAGTCTGGAGCCATTTAGTCTTATGTGAAGTATTTGTCTTATGGTATAATAATGCACTTTTAAAAATTGGATGCACCTAACTTTGAATGTGGAGGAAAATACATAGAGGGATATTACTTAGTACTGAAAATCCAAAGTTCTACAGCCCTTCTGAGAGGCACCACTTCTTGGAATGCAGATAACCCCAAAACACTTCATACTTCTCATCTTCCTGTATTCACAGTATTAAATATTTTGATAGATACAAATTGGTGCTGAAGTCTCAGTGCATTTTGCCCAAGGAGATGCTGAACACTTGGAGCAGCTCCATGAGCATTCCCTGAGTCATTGTTCTGCTCTTCTCACCTCTTCAGGGCCCTGCTCTCTGCTGCCCATCCCACCCACCAAGGGGGACAGAATCCACTTCCCAGCTGCTCCTTGCTCTGCACTCCTAAAGCTGAGCAACTCTTTTATTCCGAAACAGACAAATACAATAATGCAGGATTTGCAGAGGGTTTCCATACTTAAATAAATATACTCACCTCTTTTGCTGCTTTCTTTTATAAAGCATGAACATGGCCTACACTGCCATATATTTTTCTGCCACCAATGGTGATATTGTCATCTGTCCTGCAAAGGGAAAAAATAAGTTAGCCCAAATCTACTTCTTACAGAAACAGATCCAAAAGAATCTTCCCAAAGCTTGGTATTTCCTCCAAAACTCAGCAGGCAGCTGAACTTTGGCTTTTTAGGACTTTCAGGAAAAGACTGGGAGAATGTAGAACCTTTTCTCTAATAGAAGTCTAGGAACCCATGAAGAGGACTCTTGATACTTATTTTCTGTGAACAAATGCATGAATCCACACTTAAATTGTGGATAAAACTTTATTTTTTTTTATTGTCTGATTTAATCTCTACCCTCTCCACTTACTTCTTTTTTTCTATATCCTGTGTGTTACTCTTCTTTTTTCCCCTATCAATAATAATGTATGTTCTTTGATCCTTATATTCCTTCATAGTTTTCTGCCACTTTTCTTTTTCACCTTCCCAGCTGACATGCCTCTTTCTGTCATAGTGTGTGTAAAAAAGGGAGCATAGGAGTAAAAGTTTATCARAGAGGTGTTTGTTTATTATGTCTACCACTGATAAAGTTTTATTAATCTGTGATTGTCGTTTGAGGTTTTGGCAAAATATGTAAGTCACTTTCTGTACAAGGGGAAAAGAAAAAAAGATAATTCTAGCCAGTAAATCATGGTAGCTTACTGCTTTGGGCAAACAAACTTGTGTCTTATCTCTTCCAAAAAACCCGTGGAAAATGCATGATAAATGGCACATTTTGGAGAACATGTTATGTCCCTGTGAAATAACTTTGATTCATGGTTATGTATTTATCTTTAAACAACTGACAAACCTCAGGCTATCTAAATTATTATCATTTGCTCTATGCTACTGTGTTATTTTGCTAGGGAACCTGAATGATGTGAGGGAAGATAAGACATCTTGCTTTTGCAGTCATAATTTTTTTTATAAAGAATAAATAAGCACACATTTTTTACTGTATTTTCTTTTTGGATTAAGTCCTTTGAAAGAGTATTTATCAGAAATCATTGCCTCCAATTGTGTTTTGAAGAGCATTAGTATAAACTTCAAACAGAGAAGGATGGGGCCTGTTGATCAAAGGGTTTATTTTATACAGCAAAAGAAAATATCATCATTTGGATTTATAAGAAAGTAATCACCAAATTAAGAGTCATAGTGGTAGATGTGTTCCTTTTAGTTGTGTGTCTGCATGAAGTGTTCTGAATTACATTTTTAAATGGAGATTTTATTTTCTTTGTGTTTTCAAATAGTTGTTTGATTTGCTGTTGTGACAAGTCAGGAATATTGACTTAAATGCTCTAATGCTTGCATTAGTAACACCAGCTGGAGCTTTTGGGGCTTTGGTTTTCTGTTTCATCCTTTGGTAAAGGTTTTGGTGAATGGAAGTTGTCATTCCCTATGTCATGGCAATTTTAAATCAGATGTCATTGTTTACCCAAGTTCTTCAATGCTGTTGCTTTAAAATAATCTTACAGAAATGCTTTTTAAATATGGCCATGAATTAAAAAAAAAAAAAAGAAGTATTTTGATATATTTTTCACTGAGCAGTAATAAATGTTGCTTACTTGGAGGTAGAAAAATAGAAAATTATTATTGCTTTGCATGATGGAAGTGCCTTTGTTTTCCTTATATCAAGTACTTTGCAGTGTATTTAACTTGGCTAAGCTATCACTTTTTTTGTTAGAATGCTGGAATCAGTTGACATTTAAGTATACATTGCAATTTTTTTATGTAAATAGAAAGTTTTCTCACTTTGAATTTTGAATCAAAATGTTGAACTCATATTTTGCCTTGGAACATGACAGACATTTAGAAAATTTACAAACAGAAAAAGAAAGAAATGCTTATGCTGATTTTGACCTAATGTTTTTRGAAATATCTTTAGTGCTTGACTAAATGTTTAAGCTCTCAAAAGTGAAGTGCCTATCTCTGAGTGAACACAAAACTTGGAAACATGGAAATGTGGATACATTGTGAATTTTCATCTTAAAAGCTTATTATTCTCTGCCTTTGTGGACTGCTYTGCTTTTTTTCCCAGCTCCTATTGTCCTTGGTAAATCAAGAACAATATGGTAGCAACCATTTAGTGRAAAGCTAACTGCAAATGAAATTATCTAAATAGTTAATGAGATTTTGGTAACAGCACAAACCCCCTGCCATCAACACCACTGCTATCATAGCTTTATATAAGATAAAGCAAGGTGATTATCACACAGGCAATGTTTTCAGAGAGTTTCTAAGCATATATAAATGCAGGAGCACTGCACCTATTTTTTGCATATGCAAAAAGAATCAGGAAGGTTCTGCCTTGAAGAAATCATTTCCTTAGCARGACAGACAGACAGACAGAAGACAGAATTCTTGGACTTGGGATCTCAAGAGGGATTGAGTGTCTTTAGCTATTGGTACACAAAATAGATTTGCTCTCATTTTATAGTTTTGGCATTAGGCAGGCTGGGTAATGGATGCTGCTGGAGCAGAATTCTTTCACATGGATGCTTCTTAATAAAGATGGGGAAGTTGGCTACTCTCAGATATCAATGTGTATATCAAAAGGTGTTTCTGTTTTCTAAGCTTTCATTTGATATTACTGCATTTATCAAGCTATAAAATTCAGTGAGATTTTGTTGTCTTTATGATGATTTATTTGTTTGGTCAGATGTGCAGCATGGGCTGTCAGAGCCTGTTTTTAAGTCGACTGACATGGTTTGATCAATCTAAATGCAAAAACTTACCAGGAAAAAAACATCTTCCCACTGTTACACTGTGCCTTAAAATCAACCAAAGGTGCACAAGTGAAAATGGAATGGAAATCTCAAAGGTTAATCCGGGTTTTTTCCTTCCCCAGGGTGCTCCCAAGCCGATYGCCATCGAGCCGTGCTCAGGAAACAGAGCCGCCGTGCTGACGGTGTTCCTGTGTCTGCCCAGGGGAGCCTCAGGAGTTCCACCACCTGGGCAGTCAGGTAAGGCTGCTCTGGTGCCTGCTGGGTCTGTCTCCTTYTGCACTCTCTGCCTGGGCAAAATCTCCCTCCCAGATCCCAACTGAGGGCACAGCAGATGGATACGAGGAGCTGCTCGGTCAAGCCGATGTTAATTTTAGCCCCAGTGTTTCGTTTTTCTGGGGAATTTGGTGTCGTGTCCAAATAAAGAGCCCAGTGATTAAGCCAGCCACATTTCATTAGGACTTCCTGAAGCAGTACATGTGCATGTCAATATGCTCCAACATTGTCTCTCATGGGAAGAAAAAAAGATTCATGTGCAGCCACATCCRTGGTTTCAGTTCAAGCTGCTGTAAATGAGGCTGTGCAGGGAATACCAGTGAGTATTTTCACTTCAGGCTAAAATTTAGTGCAGTCTAGTTTGCACCATAAATCCCAACACTTTGCTGGCTGGGACTCAATTAAAATACTAGTATTTCCCAGAATGCCTGTCAGATAARACCTGGAATTGTGTGAGTGAATGCTTCTGTAGGGAGGTGTTCGCTTTGGAAGTGATCCCAGCTCATTTTAAAGCAGCACTTGCATTATCTGGSAGCACTTTTTGTGGTGACCTACCTTCTCTGCTAGATCATTGTACAAAAACATTCTCATAAAGCACTTCCTAAACAGGAGGTACCTACCTGCACCTTTAAAACCCTTTAAATAACTGCCTACAGTGATGTGGTGTGAAAGAGCCATGACAGGAAAGTGCAGACAGTGATGTGACACTGCACATGTGGCCAGTTCCCTCATTCAGAATTCACTGGAGCAAAAATGAGCACCTTTGTAAAGAAATAGCAGACTGCATGGTATGTGCCCAAAATGCAGGAATAAASCAGAAAATATGCTTTCAGGCTAACTTTTATCATTAAGAGCCAAAAAATATATCCTTTTAACCTTCAAAAATCCATTTAAGAGATTAAAAAGTATTGAGTRATGATGAGGGCAAACTCAGTTGACTTATGTTGGAAATAAGCTCAGCTGGGTGTTCTTCTTTTGGCCTGATCACTATCTGTTATTTATTTGGGAGTTTTAGTTCATTTTTTGAGGGCAATGGGTGTTATATTTTTTTCCCTCTTGAGTTCTGAGATGAGGACTTAGTTCTTAAAATGCTGTTTATAGCTTGGAATATCATTTTTGGAAGTGCTATGAAAATAAAAGTGTTACTGATGCTTTGTCAAATACATTTCCTGGAAGAAATATATAAATGTAAGTGCTCTG
Source organism: Alauda arvensis (assembly GCA_902810485.1). Classification (NCBI taxonomy): domain Eukaryota; kingdom Metazoa; phylum Chordata; class Aves; order Passeriformes; family Alaudidae; genus Alauda; species Alauda arvensis. Next base: position 312,293 of record CADDXX010000494.1, read on the forward strand.
AAGAGAGCAATGAGAGAGGAAGGATGGTTAGCTTATTCCCTATTCATGTTTTAAGGAAATGAAAAAGAAATGAAGGTGTTTATAGTCTTGCAASAAGAAAAAACATTATGAAAGGAAATTAAAAGGAATTGTTGAAATTGAAGCTTAAAATGTTTTTTGAGGGAGTTTCTTTGTTGTTTTCAAATTTACCTGTGATGTGCATCTTGTCAGTAAAAGTATATTCATTTAGTTTCTTCATAATCAGCTTCTATTTACCATCTAAAGCAGTATTTGAAAAGTAATTGCTGATCTTTGCTGTGTGTAAAGCACAGAGGTGTAAATGTTTTGAAACAGGACTTGGGTTCAACAACACATCAGATGTGTCATTCTGCATGTTTATCAACCTGGGAAAGAATACACCTCTTACTTAAACATGTTTTGCCCTCCTGTCTTCTCATGGCTGTACCTTCCACCAGCTTTGTAGGCAAATATTTGGAATGCTGTTCTTCCATTTGATATTATGGTATCTGTCATCCACCTCATGTTTCAAAATATATAAATGATTTAGTCCTAGAAATTTCACTTTGTTCGGGTCAAAAGTGAGTAGAAATGCTTGAGGTGTTCAGCCCATGCTGGTTCAATCATTAGAATGTATTAGATTATGTGGTTGTAATAATTTTTTCTTGTGCATGCTGAGTTTTGTTACTCATGGATGTCCCCATGCCTGGGCCAGGCAGGAGCTGTTGTGCAAGTTTGTTGGCACACACCTTTCCTGATCCTCTCCATTCCTGTCCTGCAGCACTACCTGCTGCTTCCTCCCCAGCAGCAGATGCTGTGAGCACTGCCAGGATTTTGGAAATGATGTGGAAACTCTGAGCAGCACTCACATTCTCTGTGCAATTGGTTTCTCTAAGTTAGACAAAAGCAATGATACTGAGSTGGAAGTCGTGTGTTCAGTAATTCTGCCAAGTATTATTAGAATCCTCTCTTGCTTGCACACAGCCATTTTCCATCTCATTGGGATTGTTCTGGGATCAAACTGACAGTGTGTCAAACATCTTGGTTTAATGATGTGTCAGTGATACTCATTCCCAGTTCCCACTGGGAGAGTGTGGGATTCTTTACAAAGGTCCCAAACATAAGAAGGGAATGCCTGTATTTTTATTTTCCTGCATTTTCTCCAAAATTTAGGAAGCAAATTATTCACATAAATAACTAACCTATGCTCCACTCAAGTTCTTAGTTGTATAGCTAATTTTTTAAGCTCTGAATTTGAGTTTTACTTTTCTGAATTTTACATTAACAAATATTTTGTGAAAAATGTCTCTGAATATTAAAAAAACAAAAAACAAAAAACAAACAAAAAAAACCCCACAAAAAACAGGTAACCCAACAAACGAACAAATAAAATAAACCCTAATGTAAAGGTTACTCTTTGTGCAGCATATGTTCTATACTTCACCTTTACTGGCAGCTGGAAGAGAAGCTGAAGCTACAGATGGTGGGCTTTGGCCAAAGGCTATGCATGGCAAAAAACTTCTCTAGGAGAGACCATATGTCCCAGTGCAGATCTCTGTGTTCTCTGCTTCCTGCAGAAAATACTCCCAACTTTACAGACTTCCAACAACATTGTTTAGTGCTCATTCCTAATTTTGTAAGTTAAACAGTTAAACTGCTTAAAATTCTTCTGTGATTTAAGATAGATTTTATACAGATTGATCACGTAGATTCAGTCAAAATATTGATAAAAATGGATTTATTGCAAAGAAAAAAAAAAAAAAAAGAAACCCTAGTCATTGTGATTCGTGTTTTAGAAAGGGTTTTTTTTCAATGAAGCAGCTATTTCTAGGATTAAATATCCTGAAAATCTGGAAAAATCACAATGTTGCCATCATGGCAGGGTGGGTGTCTCACAGCAGACCTTGCATTTTCTGTTGGGTGTAAGCTAACTATTTAATTATACTTCCCTGAAGTATCTGAAGTAACTGTCTTTAAGTRAAAGAAATTACAAGCAAAGTATAGATTAGAATGATCAATGCAAAGCATTAAGTTAAATTTCTCAGTTAGGATTGACTGATAGAATGTGTGCTTTCTTCATTCCTCAATTACCTCATTCACTGCATTGTACCTGGAATCAGAACAGAATTAGAAGGTCCAAAAAACAGCAGTTGTCTGTAGGGTTCACATATCCATCAGTGCAAATGCATCAGTGTAGTGTGACTTACAAGTTTTATGGTACACTGGAAGATAGAGATCATCTTTTATTGCTGTAGTGTCTGACCTCCTGATTTAAATATCTTCAACTCTTTTTAATATCAAAGCAGGTCTAATAATGAGAGCAGCTGCAACCAGTTTTCTAGAAAGAACTAAATATCACAAAGGGGATTAAACAAAACAAGTTAGGCCAGAAAAAAGAGGATAGTGTATAACTTACTGCAGGAAAAGGTGCCTATGAATTATSAGCAGTGGAAGGCCCAAGAATAACTCCTTCAAGGTCTTCATACAGCTCTGGTGATATATTGGGCAATACAGAAAGAATAGCTTGGTAATGTGATAAATTCTGTTAAAAGAACTGTGACCATGTCATCATTACTGCTAAAGCCARCTAAATCCCATGCTTTGAGGTATTGAGTTATTGTACAATAAGTTTATAAAACAATGTTTGCATCATTCTGGGATAAGGCCACTTTGTGCTGTAAAGCACCAAGAGAAATGAGAATATGAAACCATTTCAAAATAATTCAGAATCAAGGAGTGTAATTTCTGAATTATTTACAGGTTATTTTTTACTTTCACACAGCAGCACTTGCCTATCTACTGAGAGGGTAAAAGTGATAGAGCACCCAGCAGAGGAAATTCCCCATTGAGGCAGTGAGCTGAGTGGTCTCTGCAGATGRGCACAAATGAGTCTCTCTGTTAAACCTTAGTAGATCTTTAACAGCTCCATGGCTTTGACTGGATGAGGTGAATCTAACTTAACTCATAAAATAACACTTGGGAATYAAATGGTAGATGAAATGGAAGACTGTGCACAATATCCCGTTGTTATGAGTACAAATTAGGATGGCAGGCCTCTGAGCAGTGCTAGCTGAAAGTTCCTGTCTGATATCCTTGACTCAAAACAGAATTTTGTGTAATTCTGGTCGTGCTAACTGTGGTGTTCAATCCTATTTAATCAGCAAGCTACAGTAGGATCACAGAATCAATAAAACTACCATGCCATCTGCCTTCCCTGTCCTCACCATCATAATGAATAATGACTCATTAAGTGTTCTACAAGACAATTAGCTCTGGTTGAAAACAGTAACAAGGCTTTCTTGATTGTATTTGTAATTTTTCTCTGATTAAAATACAAAAAAACCTAATGCATCTCATAAGAGGCACATTAACATAAATATGAATTAACTAATAGATTTTATAGAGTATTATATTTAATTATATTGCTCATTTTTTCTGACTCTTGGAAAAAAAACCATAGCTTACTGCTTTTCATTTGTGGAATGGCTTCATGTGTGTACCTGTCCCAGTCTGCAGAACTGGTTGCAGACATACACTGGGACATGTCAGTCTCATGAGTTTCTATCTGCTACAAACACATTCCTTTGCACAGTCCTTTCATACTTGCAAAATAACCCAATAAAGTCAGTAGTGCTACAAGGATGAGTATAGATTTTCCTGTAGAAAAATASAAGTAAAAGATGTAGCAGAAAATATTCTGTCATTAAGACACACAGAGGAGGGCTGAATCTCTGCTCTAGTGAGGAAAAACTATGAATACTGAAAGTGGGGAGAAGAAAAGTGAAGGTAGCCATAGAAATGGGAAGATAGTCACAACTGATTATTTAGGTGCTTAAACATCTAAAAAAGAAACCTAAAATTAATATTGCAAAAGGAAAAAGGAGCTCTGAAAAATGATAGATGTCTAGATAAGAACAAACATAGTTCYGCATTCTGTTTTTCCCAGCTGGCTTATCAGGCCCTACAAAGTAACATCCTACTTTTTATTTAAGCAAATATATTTCTGTGCATCATCCTCTTCTTTGTTCTGTAGCAATCCACTTGTCTAGATTGAATGTTGTCTCTCCTTTGTAATTTTGGAGACAGAATATTGGCTTGTTTTCATTATTTGCTGTTTTATTGACATTGATTCACCAAAGTATATTTTYTATTTGTAATCTAAAAGTGCTGTTTAGGTAGGATAAAGTGGCAYGAAAGCAGAGAAAACATAAAAAACTGAGCAAAAAACTATGCAACACCCCTAGAAGAGACAACTGCCCCTATCATGAATAGCAAGCTTTTTCAAATAATGAAATATCAAAACAAAAAAAATCTCAGTTCTRTTATTTCCTCTGAAGTCCCAACGTGCAACTGGAAATAAGTGGAACTATGTATTAGACAAAAACAGTGCAGATGTCTAGAGCTTGTGTTCAAATGAGGGATGAGTCAGACATTTTATTTATTATGCCAAATTGCACAGTCATGTTCATTTGACCAGAAGATCTAAAGATAAGCAGAAATATTATAAAAGACTCGGTGGGGAAGAGAAATATTTGAGTTTCCTGTTTAGACTGTGTGAAGACCGGGTTTAATCTTTCCCTCTAACCTAAGGCATGACTAGAGCATTTGGTATAGAAGTGTAATTTTGGTAATGGTGTTGAGGGATACTCCATATTAGTTACAATATGATGCCAGTTAAATGCTCCAAAAAGTAGAAAACATTAACATTGTGGGAGAAAAATCAAAATGGTCTTTGTAAGAGTTTTAATGACTACAACTGAAGCTAAACTCCTAATTAGTACATTAAGCAGTAACTTCAACTTACTGACTCTGAGTGACTGTAAAATTCAGGGTTCTTTTCAGTTAACTGGATATGCTTAACAAAATAGCTCTAAGACTTGGTGTAAACTAAAACCATCTATTCCCAAGATCATTTTTCTGAAGGAGTTGCTTCCTCTTGAGCAGTGAGGCCTATTTTTGGAGTGACTATTTTCTGCCTAATGCCATCCTCCTGCACTGCATCAGATGAGGGAGCAGACTGTGTTTATRGTAGTGACACTGTGAAAAGAACACAGTGGTAAGTGGCAGATGGTGCAGATGATTACTTAAAAAATATTTATGGCAATAGCAAAAACAAAGGAGATAATAAGACCTGCTAGCCACCACCACCCCTACTGCAGCCCAAACCCAGAGCAGTTACTTGTGCAGGATAAAGTGTACTTGAAAAGCACAGAAAGCTTTGCAAATGATGAAGAATGAGGTGTTGTGTTGATTTTGGATGCTCTTTTACATTATTTTAGGTGCTTCTGTAATGAATTACCTTTTACATCRTTCTAGCCATAGAAACTTTAAATTATGAAGAATATACTTGGAAAGGACATAAACATTTTAATATGGAGAAACATGCAGGATAATGTTAGCATTGTGTCTTCCACACATCTTGGCAAAAGTAACTTATTGAGTGTACAGTAAAACCTGCATGCTGTGGAGCCATCAGCTGAAAAAAAATTAAAAAGAGAAGGAAAAAAAAAAGGATCAGGAGAATGGAGGAGGTGGAGTTGGTTGTTTTACAACTTTATCACTGGATGTGCTGCCCTAGAGGGACTCARTAAAATGAGACATATTAATAAAAACTGTTAAGTACTGTGAACATTTCTTTGACAACTAGTTATTCATTTTTCAATCCAAAACTGTCACTCTTTCTCCAGAGTATTAGAAATACTTTATTCTATGGGGGTTTTTGCAGCTTTAGTTGCATAAAGGGAGCTGAAAGAATATCTGAAAAGGGTGTAAAATTCTGAGCACTGGGAAGTGTAAGAGCAGCCATGTCCATCTCTTCCCCTGTGTGGGGAGGTTGTCTGAGCTATTGCCAGGTGGCATCCAGGGACAGTTTGGTGGTTTCTTCTCTCCTGTTGTCGTGGGAATGGAGAAGCAATGATGAATGCTCATGATCCAAAGCTTCTGGCCAAAAACAGATGCACTGGAATTCAAACCTTTAGATGAAAGGCTCTAACCTGGAAAGAAACACCATCCCTGGGCCATACCTGCCTGCCCACCATCAGCTGAGTCCTCGGGGCTCTGCTGTTCTCATCCATCACCCACAGGGCTTTAACAATCACATCTTGTCTCCACCTTCATTTTGCCAAGGCAAATGAGGTCTGCTCCAAACCTGTTCTTCAGTCTCCTGAACACCTTTGTAGTGCTTTGTGCCAGTTTTAGCCTCAGTTCATCTCTTTTTACCTTGCATGACCAGGTTTGGACTCAAAGTGCCATGTGAGGGCCCATCTGGCATTGCCCAATGGCATTAACATTTTGTTGCTGTATTCCTTTTAACATTTACTTTTTAAAAACATTTTTCTCCCCTTTCCAACTTGATATTTCTGCAGCCAACTTATTTTTTCCCTTGAACTATAAACTTTTAGAGTAYAAGTTTCTGTTTTCTTCCAAAGTACATTGCTTTCAATTTTGCTGTTTCATCTGAGTACATGTATATTCCTCAAGTCCTGGGGTCATGCATCTCTTTCTGGATTATCTTCTAAGCCTTCTTTGTATTGATGRTACATTGTGATGTTTGCCATGATTGAGTGTAATTACATTAATGCCAAGCTCTTTAATGAAAACAAAAATGAACAGTAAAAAGTATGACTCTTGTTCCCATAYTAAACCTTCATCAGTCTTCTTTCTCTCCAAAACTTTCTGTTTTCTCTCCTTCATGCCATTATTCACTCTCAGTAACTTCTCTGTCTTCTCTTTTGATAATTTATCTGTTGATAAATTCTCACATTATAGGATTCCAGAAATCTAGARAATATTCTACATGGGCTTCCCCAGAAAAGCATCTAATTTATTGTATAAAACCATCAGGGGATTCTGGCACAGTCTCTGATGAAATGYTGTTGCATTTYGACCTGTTTTCCATTTACCTGCCTTTAATTATTCCTTCTAGCTAAGTAYCTCATAGCAGAGTCTGATTAATAGATCAGTAAATGACTGAATAYATTTTTCCATGAATCCAGACAATACTTAGTTTGAAAGAAACAGCAGTTACTGTTCTCAATTTGTATGCATCTGACATGACAGATTATTAAATTTGCCTGTTACCAGCCTTTGTTTTCTGGTATTCTTACAGAATTAGTGTTCTGATTACCCTAATGTCATTTCATAAAACTTCTGTTTCTTGTGTTTCCATATCCTCATTCCATTATCCATAAAGATGGAACCCTCTTTGATAAACGTTATCTCCCTCCTTGAAAAACCTTCAAACTCACTCCTGGGACAATATCTAGAAAATACCTCATCTCTTCYTCATTCTTTCTATGGAATGACTTTGTCCTGTTTTGGTCTCTTAGTTATGTACAGTGAAAATCCTTGGATGTTTTGTTTTCCTAACCCTTTGCAAGGTCTAATTCATCTTGACTTTTCACAATTCTTATTTGGCTCTTACATATCTTTGCCTGCAAACRACAGCCTACTTTGTTGCTTGATGCTTTTTAGCCATTTTCATAGRCTTTCTCAATTTAAAAAGCTGTAAACTCAGGTCTTCAAATTTGACTGTCTCCCAGCCTGAGGCCCTTTGCAAGGCTAAGCTTTCCCTGGTTGAAAGAAATCATAGAGTGCTTTTCTTCTTTTGACATGAATGATACAGGCGTCGACAAAGGAAAGGAAAAGAAAAAAAATGATAAAGGCAAGTAACAAACATGGGAAGTTTGCTGAGAGGTTGTACAATACTTRTGTAGTTTTTAATGGAAATCTCATGGGAGAAAAATCTTTTAATAGTGTGATTTGTTTTACACAAGCAGAAACATTGGTGATCAGATGGTGCTGTAAGGCAGCATCTTGTTCTCCTCCCAGCACAAAGACACAGCTTCTCACATGGAAAAGAGACAGCAGTGGGGCCCATGTGAATGTAGAGGGCTCATGAGAATGTACAACTCAACCTAACAGAGCACCTTTTTAGATTTTGTGCTGTTAAACTTTGAGGATTCAACAGATGTCCAGCTAGAGGTGCAAAATCAGGTGAAGTGAACAAATCCCCGTGCAAGTGGCACGCTGAATGATGAGTGTACTTCCTATGTGAAACTGGTGGTCTGGTTTTATTATTCAGTCAACACATACTATGTGGAGCAGATGGCTTACAGCTAAATTAGAACCATAAACCTTTCAAAGTTAAAGTTATATATGAATTAAATCTTTCAGCAGGGGTCCCATCACCTATTTCTCCTTAATCTAACATTGAATCCCTGGAAAAAGCAGATTGTTTTCTTTAATCAACAGAAGTCGATCTTCAGCTAAAAAGAATTACATTGAGATCTGTCCTGATGCTAAGTCCTGGCATGGAAASTTTCATTCATTACTGGGACAATGCAATTGCCCATAATCTACCTTCCCATGCTTATTTTATCACACTCTTGGAGCAAGATGYTTCTACTGCCTATTTTTGGCATAAAGCTGTCCAAAATTATACAGAGACCAATCAGATTTATCATTCTTTGGCATTTGATGGCATCCATCTGTTTATTTACAAAACTGCTAAAGACTTATTGAGTTACTAGACTACAGAGAAAATAAATTGAGTTATCATATGTAGTTAAATTCAGTCCTTGCATCTGCTGTCTTTACAGCCTGTATGGTGTTTTCTGAAATTACACTGGCTTGCAGACCCAGGCTTCAGAAATACATTTACTTCACAGCCTTTTTATGCCATTTCAAGTGAATTTCTAATGCATGAGCAATTTGTGGTTCAGGAAAATGTTGACAGAAGAATGTCAGGGCTCTCTGTTGTTAGCAGTTTAAAAGCATGATAGGGACGGTTCTTACTTAAAAGTAGCTCTTAAAAGTTTGGAGCTGCTCAATTTCTGGGATAATTTGATCTAACCCCTTTCAATCAATATTGCACAACTATTGTAGAAGGCTTTAAAGCTTATGGGCACAAATAAAGTAATATTATTGGTRAGTATAAAACACTTTTAAGATGAGGGACGGGGAATGAACTCCTCTTGTGCTCTATTTATTCAATTACTGTTGTAAGTGCAAACAAAAAGAATTAAGGTTTAAAGTTCAAATCTTTCCATTAGTAAAACTGAACAGCAGAATGAGGAAATGCATCTTAAAGGATACTTTAGTTCCTGTAGCAAGCATGAATTTGCAGCAGTGAATCCAACTATTGCCCACATCCTTTCTGTTTGTGGATGAAGTGCTGTGTAACAGTGAAATCACTGGAAATGTCTTTTTGAAGGAGCAAGTCTGAACCCAGCAGAGATGAACTCAGAGCACCCACTGAGATAGGTAGCTGAGAGTCCTGGCTTTGTGTTAATTAGGTCACAATTCTTAGAGAAGGGTTGTTGCTTGTTATGGCAAATCTCTCAAATTCTCAAATTATCTTATTTGTATGTCTTGCATAGTTCAGCTTCATAATTTTGGAACTGAGGGGTGTAGGGAATATCTTCCAGAGAGATCCACATGTCAGCTGCTGTGCTGTAGGGACACAGCAGATCTGATCACAGGTCAGAGCTGCCTGCAAAAGCCCAGGGCTGAGTTCTGCATCTCCCTGCTCCATCCTTTGGCATCCAAGTGTGGCACTGTGCCTACACCCAGCACCAGCTGAATGGTGCATCCAGCTGACTGAATCTCTGTGGGATATGAAATGGGGAGCAGCATGGAAACCACCAAATGCTGTTTTGGGAATGATTGGGAGCCTAGCAAGGCTTTCAGGACTTGTACAGCCWGGTGAATCATGCCTGGCTGCAGAGCTACTTGAGAAATTTCTGCAGGATGCAATATTCTGTATGAGCACTGGATGAGTGGSTTTCTCTCATATCACATCTGCAATTCCTTAGGTTAAAAAAATAAGAATAATAGCAAAACAMAACAAAAMAAAAAGGTTGGAAGTTGATTTTTCTGCTCTTTCTTACAAAACACAATAAATATTAAGTGCTGCAGAAACAATGAGAAGGACTAAGTTTGGGCACACAAAATTAGCAGGTTCATAAAATAAAACCAGGCTGTTGAAAWGAATGATTTAAAAATAATTCCAAACTAAAAATCCAGTGATCAGTTAAATCTATTTAAAAATAYAACGTGAGATGAAACGAGGCCTCTGTGAATGCTATTGGACCTGGCAAGTGAGTCACACACTAAACTGCATATATTTTTCATACTGGAGAAAATGAGTTTGAAAATGACTGGTAGCTAGTTAATATGGGAAAACGGCAGACAAAATAACCCATCTAAAAGAGGAACATTTTAAAGTAGTACCTGTATGTGAATCATTTCTCAAGGAATCCCTCTTTATAAACCTCCTCTTTCTAAAATGTTTGGGTCTGAAAAATGTTAGTATTTAGTGAATCCTCCAAATTCCCAAGCAGGAAGTGGCAGAAAAAGACTCCTGTCACTTTAAGTCATTTCAAGAAAATTGTCTTGAGTGCTTGAGTCTTGAGCTACATGCTAGGCTRTAAGAGAAAAATTAAAAAGAAAATGACAATGGCAAACTATATTTAGGGTTGAGAGTGACTCAACGTGAAATGATCAGGGAAAGTTTAGAATGACAATGGATCCATCTATCTTAATTTGTACTATTTATATATRTATTTACTGCTTAGAATTCACGATTCAGTGAAACACAGTCTGAAGTGTCTTCTGTCAAGTACTCAGTGTCCTCAGCTGCTTTTGAGTGCATCTGACTATAAGTGGGATGTCAAATTTCTGGTGCCTTGCCACAGGGCAAACCCTGGAAGGCAGAGTAGTTGGATTGCAGTGATCAAARGGTCACCTTCCTCACCCTCACCCTCTGACAGTGATGGAGCAGTATAAAACCCAGAACTGCAGTTCAGGGCTTGTGCCTGGGAGCCTCATTCAGGGCATTTTTCCAGGTACAAAACTGCTTCAGGCTTGTGTTGTCCATTTCCCCCACAACCCTTCCCCTTCCTGWGTGTTTGCAGCTTTATCTGCCTCTCACTCATCAGTGGGTTCAGCAGAACTTGCTCTGTAGTGAAACAGCTTCATTGGAGGTGGAAGTTTCAGGTGGCTGATTGTAGTTCCTCATATCAAAAAGTGAGAAAATTCTTGTGGGCACTTGCACATCTGGGATTTGCACCCAGAGCAGGTTTTAGCCCTTGTTCTGCTAACCAGATCCCTGTGTGTGAGTGGATATGTGGTCTTTCTCTGTGCTCTCTGTRAAATGGGAATGGTACTTCATGAGGATGTTGTGGGAATAAATGAGCAAGGTTTGAGTTGTTGTCAGATTCATTGTTGTAAGTGTAATAGAAAAAATCCAAGCAATAGTTCATAGCATGGTTTAGTGCATAATACCATTCTTTAATTTCCAGATCCCTGCATTGCCTCAGCAGAAATGTTTGAGTCAAGAAGAAGGACTCTTCTTCACTATTTGTTGATGAAATTTCAGATCAGTATCTAAATATATAAGCTCCTCTGTTGTTCTGTTTGGTTGGGTTTTTTCCTCAGGGAAGAACAGATTAATCTGTTTTCTTTCTGCAGATAAATGATTCCTGTCAAATATACTCATGCAGGAATCTTTGTCCACAGTAGAGAAAAACTGATTAGTCATCATGATGGAATAGATAAGGAATCTTTGATAGCACATTGCACTTCTCACAGTGAAGTTTTTGTAGAGATATTTTGSTTACCTGAAAATGTATCAATATGCAAAAGGCATAGCAAGTTACACTSCAAACTATTACAGCATAACACATTAAATTCAAGAATAGGCTGCATCTTTTCCTGGGGAAGCAACAAAAGAAAGCTGGTCATAAAGAAAAGAATTATCTAGGTATAAATGTGAACTTCAGATGAAATTTTCTTYACAATTTCTGGAGATTGTAATTTTTAAATTTCAGATTTGAATGCTGAAGAAATAACCTTTGAATAAGTTCCATTTGCATTTGTATATGTAGAGGATGAAAATAATGGGGGGTTGTTTTTTAGAAAACACCAAACCATGGCTGGCAGCACAGGGAGCCACATCCTGAGCTGTGTCAGAGCATTGTTCTGACTGATATGGGAGAAGAATTATGTGTAGCTTTAAAAAGTGTCTTAGATGAAAATTAAAATCTATAATTTAATTTACCGTTTTCTGATGATTTAAGAATATATGCTCAGAATAATATTTAGAGGAGAGAAAGCTCTGATTTATGTGAAACAGTGCATTAAAAGCAGTTGCTCATCCACCTAAGAAACATTATCAGCTRCTCATCAGCTTCAATTCAGAACAGAATCTGAAGAATGGACTGAAAGAGGCATCAAATTTATTCTGCTTTTTAAAGACCTTGGCAGTGCAGGATACTGAGTGTGACAGATGCAGTTAGGTATAAATTACCACCCTTCTTGCAGCTACTGGAGCTCGAGGTCCCACTTCCCTCCACTGAAATGCACACAGTTCCACCTTGGTTTGTACTGCAGGAAATCTGGAATGCCATTACAGAACACTCTGCAAGCTCCCATTATTTTCAACAGGAGTGATGCCAAGCTCCTTTCAAAGTTGATTACAGAACCATAAAAAAAATAAGGCTGGAAAGGACTTTTAGAGATCATTTACTCCCATCTCCCCTGTTCATGGCAGTATCAGCTGCATGTAAACTATTTCTGGCAGATGTTTGTCTAACCTGTTCATAAAAGCATACAAAAATGGACTTTCTGCTTCTTACCTAGGAAAATTTTTTCCCCCATGCATTCCTGTTAAAAATCTTTTCTAATGGTTAACCTAAATTTCTTCTGCTATGGTTTAGCCCATTACATTTTATCATACCTGAAATAGCGTGGAAAAAAGATTAATTCCTTCCTTCCTTTTCTCTGCAGACATTTCTGTTTTTCTGTTTACACTCTGTCACCTTTTGTCTTTATCAAACTGGTTAAGGTCATGTTTTCTAGACCTGGTTGCTTTGTATCAGTCCCCTRGATTCTACCTGTGCAAAGACAGGTACAGCAGGAGGGTAAAATACTGAGGGATGGAGGGGGAAACGGAGTATTTTACAGGAAAATGTTGCTGAAATTATACCAATCATTCAGCAGCTTTTTTCTTTTTTTTTTAGGGTACCACCTTTCAGCCTCTTCTTCAGTTTGCCTTTATATATGTGCAATATCCATCCTTCCTACACTGTTAATTACTGCTGTCTGCCACAGTCAAAGGCTGGCATGCCTAAAATGAGAACTGTGTGATATGGGACACTGTAATTCTGGGCTTGGGCAATATGCAGGATCTGCAGAGCAACAGGAAAATCAAAGCTGTGGTAGATTTAGATTTTCTCCTTCCAAAATCTGAATTTTACTAAGTGGCTTGACACTGAAACCAGAAAGCTCACTCCCCACTTCTTTTAAGTTTGGCTATTTTTAGGATTTCCTGTGGAGATCTTGGCCCTGAGCTTTAATTCCTTCTTCCCACACACATGCCCATCCCTTCCCATCCACAGTGGAGTCAATGATTCATGTCTGGTGCACTCAGCCAGCAGGGATCAGTTATTTCTTCCTGTAGGGTTGTGGCACTTTGTAGCAAGGTGCAATGAAAATTCCTTTTAATGAAGAGAAATTTCTCTCAGGAAGCAAGTGTGGCTTGCATCCCAGCACAAGTGGTGTGTGGCAATTTAGGGTCTGTGCACATTTTGCTCACAAGGATGCATAATTCCTTCATGAGGGAATTTGTAAATTATTCARGTAATCCTTACCTGTGGGATAAATATTGTCCCCTAAGAAGCTCATATAACTTTATAATCTGATCATTTATTCTGTCAGGATAATACTAAGAAATTCTGYAATAAACTTTCACTGCTTGTTATTGAGCAACTACAGCTTCACTCAGATGCTGTTTCCCTGATATTATGCTTCAGTGATGCTTTTTCTGATTCTTCTCCATCAATCAATAGTGATGTAAAACCAGATTTTTAAAAGCACCATTCTCCTACATCTTCTCATCAGAAATTATTGGTTTTTTTCTTTGATGGTAGGTACATGAAACTATTCCAGATAGTCAAATAAACAATCAGAAACCACGTCAAGCATTTAAGATTCAAGTCTTTTCACTGAATACAGAATTTGTTTTACCATCTTCACCATAGATAATTTTTCTACACTTATTGGAGGCCACTTTGCACTTCTGGCCTGTGACAGTCCCYATGAAAAATTCAAGAGTTGCAGGATTTTATATCCCAAATGAGAAAAATTGCTACAGCAGGATTAGAGTGTGAAGGCTGTAACAATCAGCAATGACAGCCATGGTCACAGCCTGTCCCCCCCAGAATGTGAGCCCAGCTCCCAGGGAGCGTTTGCATCAGCTGATAGCACAGGACATGCTGGCCAAGGCTTGAGGAAGAGGCAGCTCCATCCTTTGTAGCAGAGCAATTACCCTGTCAAATCCCCTCAGCAGCTCTGAGGGGTGCTGGGCAGCAATTCCCTCGTTAGATCCTACCCAGAATGTCCAAGCATGCAGGCAAATGCTGCTTTGGAAGCATGGAAATGCTGATCTGGAGTGTGATTGCTGCACAAAGCCTGGAGCTTTGTCAGTCACTCAGCCATCAAGCTGGACCAGTAAATTTCTAGGAGGTACAGCCAACATAAAATATTTCACTTCAGGAAGTGCCCTGCTCCCTGTCATTAAATTCCATGTATTCTATCCTTTTATATCCTCAAATGTTCCGAGGGCATTTATTTATACAGATAAATAAAGGTGCAACTTGAACACCTCAGTGCTGCAGAGTGAACTTACAACCCACAAGGGATAGAAACTCCCAACTACCAATAAAATAATTTACATTACAAATTCTAGTTCTCAGTCCTGAATTAAGTTAATGTGAGTTTATCCAAATGAAAAGGGTAGTTCTCAGATCAAATCTGTGCTTTCAGTAGATGAAAGRTGTCTAGAAAATGATGGAATTAGTTCCCATGCTCATCTTCTAAGCACACTTTAGGGGTGTACTTGTGTGTGGTTTTTAGCCTTTTTCAGGTGTCCTAGTGAAAGCTGATGTCCCTTCAGTTATAGCTCCTGTAGCTGAGAGATGGAACACAGTTATAAGAAAATTGTTGTTAATTTTCACACTCACCAATAGTACAAAAAAACCCCATAAATGGAAGCTGAGCATGGACACTGTCAATAAATTAACAAAGCAATTATGATTGAAAATTAATTACAATCAAAAGGACTTTGCTCACCAGTTGCAGTGCAGCCTGTATAAACAGTTTAAGTGTGCAAATGCACCATATACTGAGAAAAATTACTAGCTTTCTTTTTCAGAAGTAAAATACTGTGCTATGGCCACACTTCAATCTATGGATACACCTCCAGATTCTGCTCCTGCTCCATGTGAGGAATTGCATGACTACAGTGATACCAGTGGCTTTAGGACAGAAAGGTCTTAGAAAAGTCTTAAGAAACTTCATAAAACAAATTATTTCTGTCTGTTCCTYCTGGTGTTTGTTCCATGTTTTCAATACTTCCTTTTAATCCCAGTACCTGGCTGGGCTCCCTTGTGCTTTGTTGCTTGTGCACTTTAGATAAAAGTAGTTGTCACCTTCTCCTCTTCAGATTTCCCTACCTAATCTCATGCATTTTCTTTTACATTTTTGAAAAGCAAAAGTTGAGACACTTTGCTTCCCCAAATTATTTTCCTTTTGATATCAAATTGCATGCTTGAATTTTAATGCTGCATTTCTTGCTCTGGGAGCTGAAACTTTGGTAACTCAGCTGAGCAGTGGCAGCACTGGTGCAGGGCTCACTGAAGGGAGCTCCTTCCCTTTGAAGGGAGCTGTTTCCACTTGTTCCTTAATGCTCCTAGGGAAAATGCTGGCAAATATGGAAGTTGGTGAGGGCTGTTGTGGTTCTTGTAATATATTTTCTATTAGAATGAAATGAAAAAAGTGCCACATTCACATCAGAGAGCAGCAAGCTCATAATCAGATGGTAATGATCTGTAGATGAAGGGAAGATCCGTGTCCAAGCACGTAACCTGCTTTGTACTTGTGAGATTGAACTGAGCATGACTTCAAGTCATGAGCTCTTAACTCTTGGTTGGCTTTGTTTCCCTTTTGGTATTATTTATATCTTTTGGATTGCAATACAGAGGGCTCATTGAAAAATCAGTAGTGAATAAAAGCCTCAACCTCAAATCAGTAGTTTTAAGCACTCTCCAAAGTATAGGGAAGAGAAGGGAATATTGATTTCTCAAGAAATCAACTATTAGGAAAAGAAACAACTTTTAAAAGGTGGGGATGTACCTTATTGGCAGTGCTTCATGATCTTGGCTCTTGGATGCCACTTATACCATCTCCCTACAAACTGGAATGCTGTTTTGCCAGAGCTTGAAAAGGAAGCTTTTTTTCCTGTTCAAAACATTTTCAGCCAAACAATTTGTGTAGAGGAATAGATCTCTATTTAAAGAAATAAGRGCAGACTGTTCATTATCTGGAATCCTACTTTAGCATGTTCTTTGTTTTGGAAGCAGGGCTGTGAATTGGACTCAYTTTATGACCTGATCAGCCATGAATGAAAGAGCTGGCTGCTCTTGTCTCCACACTTTTGTGCTTTTCTTGTAAACTCTGACTGAGCATGCTGTAATAAGGTTTTCTTGTTCCAGACTGGTGAGGTTGAAATGGAAAGAAGCTAACCTGATTGAAGTTGCAGGTCTGCATGTTGCTTGTTTCATTCTAGATGCAGTTGGAGCCAATTTTATTTCCTATTAGTCAAGATTAAAAAAAGCCTCCAGTCTCACATCTACGACTCCACAAAGACAGACAGATCTGCTGCAGTTTGATTTCCTGGATCTCTCCTTGATTCAGTGAGAGAGGGTTGTTAGATGAGGYTGGAAAGACAAATGCCCCATTTAAAGGTTGAGATGCTGAAAATTGTTTGAGCAGGCAGCTTTTTTAACTGTGAGGTCGCCCATGGTTTTAACAATGCTATCAAAAGTAGTAGGTTGTTATGGGTTTTTTTTTTCAAATTCAGTGTGATGTTTGTATTGAGAAATATTTAATTGSAGAGAAATTCTGATGCTGTCCTGCACTCACAAATATTATTCAAGCTAATGCCTCTCCTATTTCTTGTCAACAAAACCAGAAGCATAAATGGAAAATGAAGTCAACCTKAACAATATGTACCATTCCTTTATGAGCAGATTTATTGTTCATTGTCTGCATACAGAGTGGTGTGCTGATATGACAGCACAGAATATTCTGAYTTCTCCCAGACTTTTAGGACACTTCAAGGTGTGATTATGGAAAGTAAAATTCAAGAGATTGTGCAGGTTCGGTGTGACATGTTACTTGGAAATGACAAGAAAATGACTGCTCCTCTGAGGAGGATGCTGCTGCATGTAAACATGGGAAAATGTAATTTACTACATTTTTCTTGTGGAAGCAGTTATTTTTATTATTTAAATGGAAAGAAAAGATTCTTACAGTGTTACTTGGTATTAGTGAGTTAGCTGTTCTTCCCACATATTCAGCTTTCTTTTGCATATTACTGCATATGCATTTTTTTGAGAACATGATAGAAAATGCAGCCCTAAAAAATAAGTTACGAAGTTTTAAGAGCTCTTAAGCAGATGCTTTAGAAATTATTTCCACATCATTGTGCCATTCCTTCTATGCTTTTTGTTACTCTCAAAATAACTTGTTCTGTTTTAGAAATGYTGAGACATTTAAGTGCATTTTAAATCTGTTTCTATGTGCATGTGTGAGCATAAAATTCCATGGGTTTTTGTCAGCTGAATATAACGTGCTTGGGAACCCTCTCTTTAGAAAGCTCAAGTCTGTCGAAATGGTGCTGTTTAAGAAAACCTGTATTTTTTCAAATTGACCAACTGGTCAGTACCATCTCTCTGTACAAACCCTACCCCAATGTCAGTCAATGAKGTATCACTGTGATGCATCATTAAATACTGAGCATTGATTATGGAAGTGCTGCAGGATTTASTGTATTTCACTGGACATAAAGACCTGTGAAACTTGGCCAGCAGGTTTCCACACTGTGAGGAAARAGTAGAAATGCTTTGTGATGCTGGKCTTTTAAACAGGAGTTAGGTGRCARTGAGGAAATTTGAGATATGCCACAGTRCAATTCACAGACTTGAGAGAAATGCTCAGAATAAGTAGTCAAAAACACCTTGGCTGAGAACTTTGCTGATCTGAACCTGCTGTGGGAATTATCCTTGTTATTTAAAATACAAGATCTAGCTTATTTATACCTGAATTCTGATTGCTTAGGTACCAAGCAGATGTTTATTTTCTAATAGTGTTAATGATTCAGTCAGGCTGTGTATCAGGCATTAGTACCTTTACATAAGGTTGTCTGTATCTGCAGCTATTTCAAGCAATTAACAAGTTTAAATGTAGCTGCTGTCATATGGGTGGCTATTTTGTCCTATTTATAAGCTTGTTTTTGAAGTGTTTCTGTAGTTAGGTATGAAACATATATTCAGACAAACTTAGGTCTGTCTGCTGAGTTTCTCAGCACAGTGCAATGAAAGATTTTTGCAGAAAAATGTGTTTATRTTCAAAGGCAATTTCTAACACTTCTGCTGTTTACAGCACATGTTTAAATCTGGTCAAATTAAAAAAAAACCACCAAAAAACAACAAGAAAACCAATAAAAACCAAGAATTGAAGAAGTGCCATTTCTCATTCCCTTAATTCAGTCCACTTTGGTGAACTCATAAACAGTAGAACATTGCAAATTTCTTTCTTTTAGTTGCATTTCATAGGAAACACTGGCAGCAGGCCACAATAATAGCTGAACTCAAACAGTTTAAAGGATTCAGGTCCTGGTTGCTAACCAGAGCAGCTGCACTGTGAGGTGTTGGTGCTGCTGGAGCAGTGGGGAAAGAGAAGGAACAGTCAAAGTTCTGCTCCTCAGCCACACCCTCCAGAGCTGTCACAGAGCATTGTCCCTTTGCCACACCTGGGAGGCCATAGGAAAGATGATTTTCACCCATGGGATTATTRCTGACAGTTCATATATTTGGTCCTGGACATAAAGTTTAAGAGTTCTATGATGCAGCTGACTTGTCCCATATCAAGCAGTGGGGCACTGGGGACAACATTGCAGCTGAGCTAGCAAACCTTTAAAGTCTGTTCATTAAAGCAAACAAACAGAAAAATGGTGGGGGGATAATTGCTTCAAGGGTTATTTTAAGAGGGAATAAATGAAACTAGAAAGCCAAGTYTTTGCAAGTAATGGGTTGCCAGGTTTGACTTATTCCCTTCCCCTGGGTGAGTGCATTGTGACAGAGCCTTCAGTGGTGTGGTGTTGTTGTGTGTTTGTGCAGAACACCTGCAACGTTCTTTGCACAGGCTGGATTATAAGAAAGGACAAAGTTGTGTTTGAACAAACAGCTGCAACGTTTGAGTGTTTGCTTTTGCAAACTTTGTAATGATTGCAAGCTTTGTAATGTTTTCTTCTGAATGTTGCTTCTGTTGGATGCACGTTTAAGGGTGGGGAATCTGTGTGTGCAAAGACATGCATGTAGAATTGAGGAAATGAGGAGCTTTCTGTTGCTGCACAGAAAGAACTATCAATTTCCCAGAAGAAGAATGCTGTGGGGCCAGTTTAAACATTTTAGTGCCGTAGATGTGTGACTTTAAGCCCTGGGTAAAAGCTGGCTGAATATGTCAAAGATGTGATTTGTCTTTGGGTGATAGCAGCATCTCTCRTAAAGCACTCCACTCAATCTGTGGGATGATATTGGTACTGAATGTGGAGAATGCTCTTTCCCAGTAGCTTGAGGTATACTTATATGAATCTGGCTGGTGAGTGACATGGTAAATAAAATCCAGAGGAAAAATGATACGCAGTTAAAGATGTATTTTAGTGACAGGCAATGCAGCAGCAAAGGCAAACAGAGATAGAGTCCTGCAGTTAGCATGTGAAAATAAGAGGAAACAAATGTCCTCAAGAACTAATGATCCCTTGAMTCTTTTATCTGTTATCCCAAATTAGACTGGGAAAGATCTGTTTAATGGAAAAAAACTATTCTGCTCCATCTTTTACTAAATCTTGTATATCCCCCCCTCAGCACCCACACTTATGAAATGCATATTAGGAATAGAATCATTCCATTTGGAGAAGGGTGTATCAATGCACRTATTAACAGTGTGGAGGTMTGTGTAGGTACATTATTTTACCATCTACATAGTTTAATCCACATTTCCTCTTATCTTTCTGACAGTAATTCCAGCACCAGAATTACMKGAGTCCCCATAGTGGATCTTCGTTTCTGACAGTAGATTTCTGAGCAAATGAAAAATCATCCAGTCATTTCTCTCTAATTAGTTGTGTCTCTAAATACCTAATTATCACTGGGAACAAATTGCATGCTACAAAGATAATATTATGGAGAGCTGTTAATCTGTTAAGATGCTGCTTTTGAGTTTTGTACAGTTGATGCAGCTGTTAAAACAGAATTTTTGCCACCTGGATATATCATTACCATTTTATTAGAAGCTTCAAAAATAACTGATGGGAAACCAGAGCATTGGAGTTGGCTCCTTTAAGCTTTGTGCTTGTCAGATAAAGAAATGTATCCTTATGTCCTTCATAATCTACTCTTTTCCACACTTTAAGCTACTTTGGCATTCTTAAAAGGTGAGTCTGTGGCAGCAGTAAAAATTAAATGCTCTTTCAGGGTTATTTGGTTTGTTAATAGCTTGGTTTGCMTTGTCCACATATACATGGCAAGATAGAATAACACAGTGGATTCTTGGAGTTTTCAGCCAAATGCAATCTGCATGGAAATTGCACATTTCTGTAGAATACTTGACAATTATGCTTAGGTGGCTTAACTGTAATTAACGTGTAATGTGCACTTTGGCTGGAAAAGAGAAATTACCAGGTACTTACCTCATGATTATTTCAGCATGCTCTGCACAGTTATGGTTTGTGGTCATAGCAGTGCAGACTGCTGAGTATTCCAGCTCATTCTGWAGTCCTTTGGTGCTGAGTATCTTCAGAACCTCCTAGATGAGGTCCTGAATCCCTGGGAGATACACAGTGACTGTATGTAAGGCATAATTTATAGCTGATGCCTGCATAGAAGTGGTGCCACTGCTTGTTAATGGTATCATCAAAAATTCCCTGCTTAAGGATATTCCTGATCACTAAAGTTATAAAACTTTATTTGTAGTAAAACCTCCCTTTCGAGGTAAAGTTTTGGATTTTCTGATATTCCTTTTTCCTTTCCAYATAGCAATTCTTCAGGCTAAAATATTTTAGAGGTGACATGTATGAGCTAGAGGGATTTCAGTTTTAGAGGTAAATGCAGCAGGACACATTATGTTTTTGTATTGATCTGATAATATGAAACCTATAAAAATGTGGACTGATAATAAGTTGAGTGTTCTAATTAGTAGTCATTATGCTGCCACCTCTTCTGTGTAATCAAATCAGTAAAAATCCTGACAATATGAAAGAGAGGTGCTTGAAGAAGCCTGTTAGAAATCTCATAGGAATACAGCTAAAATTTATGCCCTATTTTACTTTCATGAAAAAGTTAATTAAACTAATCAGAGCACTTCAAGAACCACAAGAGAAATCTTGTCCCAAATTCTGTGTACAGACAGCCTTGAAATGGGAATGAGGAYGTAACCACGCTGTGTCCCTTGCCAGGATCTGCAGGGACCTGAGAGCGTTGTCACCTTCCCCTGCTGTGCTGGTCAGTCCCACTGGACTCAGATTCTGCATCCGTGGGGCCCTGGAGATGTTGTAGGATTCCTCATTTGCTGCATCCAGAGACATTTGTGTGGTGGTTTGTTTTCCTCTGGGATCTGCCCACGTTGGTTTCTTAGTCCTCATCTCCCCTCTCACACAGCAGAGAGCTGGCTGGGTGATCCATGGGTGTTCTTTGCACTGGTGTGGGGGTTTAGACAGAGGAAGCTGAGGATCTAGGCTTGGAATCCAGCTGGCCAGAGGTGGATAGAAGCTAGTGCCTGAGCAGGACTCCAGGCAAGGCTGAGGCTTTTCCTTCCTAAGGAGGTTCTTATCC
>CADDXX010000494.1:334452-383658 GCA_902810485.1 Alauda arvensis
AAGCTGTGAGTGAGCAGCTCCTTGCACCCAAGTTGGCTTCAAGGAAACTGGTTTCAAACTCCAKCTTTTTCTGATAAAAGAGAGAAACAGAGTCTCTGAGCCTGCTTACTTTAGAGGAGCCAAGGCAAAGCAAGCAGAGCAACATTATCTAAAGCACACAGTGCAATAGTTTGACAAGTTTTATTCAAAAAACATCATTTAGCTAAAAGACACAACTGTGAGCAAGATTGAAAAGCAAGAGAAACACTAAGGCTGTTTTCCCGTGATGATCAAGTGGACCAGTATTGCTGAGTAATTCAGTTTTGGTGGAATTTGATTCCTGTGTTGTGATGTCTGCAAGGCAGCGCCTGTTTCCGGCACTCCAGCTGGGTTATTTGTTACAATGTTTGCTGTTTTGTGGGTTTGTTTTTTTTTTTTTCTAGTGCTGGGAAGCCTTAATCATGGGTCAAGCCTGCATTGTTTTAGGCACTAAATGAACTCAGAACAAAGAGGCAGTTCTGCTGTGATGGAGTTTATAATCTAAGTAGAAAACAAGAGACAACAGATGGGTCTAGACAGACGGGGGAGCATAAGGAAACAATGTGACAGCACCGGGCAGCCAAAAAGTCAGTGTTCAGGGGAGAGCAGCAGGCCAGCTATGAGTTTTCTATAAGCAGCATATCAAAGACAGGATCTGAAATGAGATAATTAAGACAGCTTTGCAGATGGCTTTAGGGAACTCCTAAGAATGAGCAGTTTGGTGGGGAAGGGCTTTGGAAGTRGAGACAGACATTTTGTGTTTCAGGGCATGTAAAGTGGGAAATAAAGCAGAAAACACTCAGATAGTGGTGTTATCACAAAAATATTAGATAAGTACATGGGGGGTTTTTTTTGCAGCATTCTGTATAGGTAGGAGTGAGCTAAAGCTGTGTGTCTTTGATCTGCTTTGTAAGTGAGGAAGAATGGGAAGAATGCTCCTTCCTCTCATCCTCACTGAAGGATTTCTCCCCCATTGTATCAGCAGACACTTCTTGGCCATGGAGAATTTGATGAGATTCACTTTTGAGCACATGAAATACTTTGTTTAGGCACAGAGGCTACAAAACACTTCTGAACTCCCAGAATTCAAAGACTGCTGAAACAATAGCCTGGATTTGGAAGTAAAATATCTTTTTTTCTCAAACAGAACAGAAAAATAATCATAAGACCATGTTTGATTATACTGGACAGTTGGTAAACAACTTGACAGCAGTTTCATCTTATGGTTACTTTAGCTATTATTTTATATGGCAGTTGTATTTGGCAAATTGCAATTTCCCTTTGAAAATGATCCTTGGAAAATAATACATGACATTTTAAATTGCYGTGGTCCATATATGCAAATGAATAAGTGCAAGATAACTACATACAGCTAGATGGTGTTAACTGAGTTAAAAGAGCCTTTAGCCTTGGATCTCTCATTTTAGTATTTCAGTATCCCATTGCTTTATTAATAAAGTTTTCTGTATTTAAAATGAAAATTGCTTGCAAAAAATATATAAGCATTGTTTGCTTTCAATTTCTATGCAGTACATAAGGAAGATAAGAGCACTGAGTATCTCTTAACAGAATGAAATCCCTCCATATGGCACCCTTCTCCCATTAAGATGTATAATATGAACCCAAAAAGCATCTTTTAAAATAGTTCTATAGCTGAAATGGGATTTTAGTTTAGCTTARTTTGTGAATTGCCAGAAGCAAGAATTATCCTTAATGCTGTCTGTATAAGGCTGCTCCCACAGCTGCTCTTAAGCAATTCTATATCAAAATAACCAGGAGCTGTCTCACATTCATCCAGAAGTTAGGTTTCTAATCTGAATTAATCTAAGTTTCCTTGCGAGTCAACAGAAAGAATGAAGCAGTTGGACAGGACATCTTGTCCTGTTCTGTTACATGAGTTAGAAATAAAATTATCTGTTAAATCTCACTCTTGAGGTATCTCTGTTCCTCTTCTACAGAGGGAGCCTRGATGATTAGCTGTGTCTCCTCACCTCACTCTAGGCAGCTGGAGTTGGAGGAGATTAAACACAGCCTTTGAGCTGAACTGCCTTTTATTTCAGGCTGTCAAATGTAGCACAGCACTGCAGTTCACAGACATCTCCCTGCTCAGCAAGCCAGGGGAGGRTGAGAGTCTCAGCAGAGCCAGGACAGAATAGCTGCATCACTGAAGCTGGCAGGTTCACAGGGCTGTGCAGGTCAGCAGTGACCACGAGCTGTAACAGGAAATCTCCTTGAGCAGATCAAATGTGAGGTGTGAGGTGACCCCAATGTCGTGTATTGAGTGCTGTGTCAATAATTAACAGCCTCACATGGWGATTCTGACACAAAGAAGAGGCTTTACTTAAAAGAGCAGGATTTTTTTTGCATGACTGTTCTCATRTCAACCTCTTTGTTTCATCCATGAGTCCTCACCCAAGTACCCAAAGCATCTTCTGTGCTTGAGGTGGACTCTGCAGTGTGGCAGCATCTCTTGTGCTGCAAAGATCAGATCTGGGGAATGCAGGCTGAGAACTTGCAGGAGTCTTTCYTCAGCTCTAACATACTTAATTCTTAGAGCCAGATGCAGATACATTCAACAGAGTGCAGCAACCATGATTCTGTCTCACCTGCTCTCAGCCATGATCTCCTTCATCAGTTCCTCTGTTAAAAGTTCTGGTAGCCCTGCTGTTTGAAAGACTTTTTATGGAGTTCTCAGAGCCTGTAAAAGAAGCCTTTTCCATAAATCATATTTTTTTAAGTGCTGCTCCGAGTGATTTGATATTTTGTCAAAAGTAAGATAAAAGTTTATGTACTTGGAAATTATGTCCCAAAGAAGTATGCACTTTATATTTTATTTATTTTGATAGCTTATGTTATGATGCACTTGATAGATCCTGAAAGACACTTGACAGTTTTAAAGATACAGCCAATAAACTTTTGTTAGTGGGGAAAATGTGCCCCATAATGATCACATGCCTTTGTCTATGCAAAGACATTGTGTCAGCCTTAGGACATGTTTTTTTTACAATATTTTGGTTTGTGTTTCTGAACCAGTGTTACATAATTCCAGAAAAGGAATGTTTGACAAACAGTGGAAGGGAAGTCAAAAAGCTTTGGGGGCACAAATTCTCTGGGATTATAATCCTTAAAGAAAACAGGTGAAAGACAGTAATGATACATTTTCTTATGAAAGTTTAGTCCATATATATGTGTATATGTAATTCAAACACAAGCATACTGTAAGTAATTTCAATTGGACTTGCATAATTTGCTAGCCAGGCAGRAAGAGAACCAGAACCCCAGAAGGCCAAATTTTGGATTAACCCATTGCATGTGGAAGAGTCTATTCATTAACACCAGCTGAAGATATGACACACAGCTCTTCTTAAGACTTCAACATTACCTTTCAAAATAAAATATGTTTCCTCATAATTGAACAAATTTGGAGAGCAGTGTGGAAATTCATTGAGTGGAAAATACAAATTAATCAGAGTGGAAAATACAAATTAATCAGTAATGCTATTTAAAATAGCATCAATCCAATGGATTTTTAAGCTAGAAAAAAAAATGAATTGCAATTACCAGGTGGAAAATTTTTAACAGATGTATTAAGTTTCTGGCAGCCTTCAACCAGTTTGATTGGTGGATTACAAGGTGAGAGCAAGACCAGCACAAAAGTCTAGTGCATGTACTGAGGTGCAGTACAAGCAGAACTGCAGTGTGGAGATAAGAGACTGCTTAAACTCCTGCCAAGCAGTTCTGCTGGTCCTGTTCTATTTACACTGATCCTGCAGTCAGTGCACGCAAGGCTTTCTCTTTGTCTTGTGAAGGACCAATAATTCTGAAATTTCRTAAGGGTAATACTGTGGATTTTACTGGAGCAGAAGCCCCTTCATTTGTACAAGCAGTTGTTMCTGTCATTGTTTCACAGAATGATATAAAGTGCTTGTTTACAGGCATATTTCTAAACCGAGGAGAGATTTGAGTGTTTTATAGCTGTAAAAATCTTTGCAATTCTGTCAGAGCATGTCTACATGTGCARTGCCTCACTAACATCTCCTTTCCTCATCCATTCTGTATCACAAGTATCTTTCCTCCCCTTCCTACCAAATGTCAGAATACATTCACTGTTTGTATCCTCTTGACAATAAAAGCAACAGCAAACTTGAAGGCTGTGTCTGAGGATATAACTTAATTACCTTTAATAGTACTTTTTTTGAATAATTTTTTCCTACAATGATATTTGATTTTCAACACATTTTCTAGGCATCTWACTCTCAAAGAAAGTAATACCAACCCAGTGGAAAATTGATGCCATGTAGATAAGCATTACTGAATTTATATTTTCTTGAGATGGTGGATAATGTACCATGGTGAATTTATGGTCTGCCATCTCATTTTGGTCATGAAAGGAGCCCTCTATGAATCTGTGAGTTTAAGGCAGGCAGCCATGGGACCTTGTCCTTTGCAAAGACTTCCACTTGGGAAATGCCCTGGCAGAAGAGCTGCCAGAAGTCCTACAGTGAGAGGGGCCCTGCTGAGCTCTGCTCAGAGCCCTCCCTGAGCACATCTGAATGACCTCAGGTTTGGTCTTCCCTACTGCTGCCCCAGTGCAAAGGTTTCCCCTGAGTAATTCATGAATTGACTGTTTGCATTTAGCTAGATCCTTTAACAATRTACTATCATAGATGTCTGTTATTTGTAGAGAAATCACCCATTTTCCTTCTGTTTGGATTTCCTTCTGTAGTATTACAGTGATTTCTATTTCAAGTTTGTTCATTCTCTGAAATAAAGTGTGGCAAAACACTATATGTGAAATTATCCTAATGCCAAAAGCTGAAGTATTTATAGTTGGTAAACCTAAGTATACTGTATAATTAAAACAATTATTTAATCAAAAGATGCTTTCTTAAACTGCTTTGCAATTAGTACTATTGAGATAGTTCTATTATTTTCCATGCTTTAATTTCTGTTTTGGTCTTTCCAAAGCACATTTTTTTGTAGAAGGCAAAACAACTTTACATCTATAATTATAGTTTAAACAATTTGGAGTATGCATGATCAGATTAAAAGACTAAAGTAAACCTTATCATAATGGGACCAAAGCACAGGAGAATATACTGTGGTGGATATAKCTGTTTAAAATGATGAGCCTGTGGGTTTGTTTACAATATTTCCTAGTTTCAGGGATATTGTGTCACTGTATATTCCCAGAGAGCTGAAAAAAGGATTTCCCACTGCTGACACGTACTTTGCAAGTGTTTGCTGAATAGCACAGAGCTGGTTTATGTATTGTAGCAGTAATGGATCCCTGGTTGTGGGTTTGTTTGTAATATTGATTTCCCGTCAGTCAGATTTTATAAAAAGCTTCACATCCTTGTTGCACATCTCTGGTCTTGATGCTGCAGGTATTAGCCTCAGATTGTGAAGGAGATTTGCAAAGAGAATTTTTTGTGTGCATGGCTGCATTAAGGCTGATGGGAAATTGGGCTGGAGCTCTGTTTGAGAGCCTTTCTTGCTGCAGTTCTGGTGTTCAGTGTGTGAAAGCTGTGGGCACATCTTTTCTTTCCACAAATATTTTTGTGGAAGACGACAATGGGGAAAGAAAAAAAAATCACATGAAGCTCTTAAGAGTGTTACTAGATGCTTCTATCAAGGGATAGTCTCTTCCCTTCTGACAGGATGAGTTTCTGTAAAGTTCTAGTCCAGACACCTGAGTAGAAATTGAAGTGTGCAGTGTGTGCACTGATGTGAGGACACCTCAGGAAAAGCTTAGCAATATGAGGAATATTTTGGAAATCAAGAGGGAAAAGTCTGAGAGAGAGGAAATCTACAGAGACCTGTCCTTTCCTTCAGTGCTGAAATCCCAATTCTCTTCCATGTCTGGTCTGGCAGGTTGGGGGTGGTGTTACCCTGGGAGAGCACCAGTTCYCCCCAAAGCTCCCTGCTCAAGGGTGGAACTGGAGCTCAGCTGGGGAGGGCTCCTCAGGGCACTGAGCCCAGTGTGGAGGTTCTCTGGATCCATCCCAGGGAAAACTGGGAATGATCTAACAGGGATGAGTGGAGACAGCAGAGGTTGTGCACCAAAGYCCAGTGATGTTTCTGTACTGGAGGCAGCAGAACCACAAAGAGGAGGAGGCCTTGTACGTCCATAATTCACAATTCACTGCAAAGTTTCCCAATGTAATCAAGAGAGATTAGTCATGCAGAAAACGTCCAAAGCTTAATTTCATTATGGCAGTGAGAAGCACAGTGCCTGACTGTATGTTCACTGTCTGGTTCCTGTGCAGGGTCTGTGCACTCCTGGCATGGGAACAGCAGAACACTGCTTTTTTCCCAGCAGAACACTCAGGGAGGTGAGGAATCTCAGAAGGGCTGCAGTCCTGTGGGTTTTTTCTTTTAAACAAGAACTACAATTTTGTTTTTTTAATACATTTTTGGTGTATTTAAGCTTTTCTCCATAATTTTAAATCTAGAAAGACCTGTTGTAGGCAATACACTCTCTGCTTCCTTTTACCCTGTCTTCTGTTCATGTTTAAGTTTCAAACATTGGGTGTGTCCCTATTAAGGGACAAGGTTCATCAGGCCTAATTCATCAGGCTTTCAACACATCACTAGGAGTAGTAGAAAACATTGTTGCAGTAGGAACACACAACTAAATTTCTTCAAAGTTTTTGTTACTGGAATTCAACAAGATGATGATCTGAAAAAATACGATATTTACAGCTCAATTTCACATGGGGTTTGTGTTGGTTCTTTACAGACAAACCCAAAATACATAGACAGTTTGATTATTTCAGGTGTGTTTTTTGCACCTAGACCTTGTTTCACATGCTAAAATAACTTTATTTACTAGACAGTAGGCAGTAGAAGAAATCCATATTTTCACGGAGTTTAAGATGCGAATTGTTAATTTACCTGCTCTGATGATTTGTTTATCACAGTTCCTTTAAACTCCTGTCCTTCAGGTTTTCTGAGYTCAGCCTTCAGACGTGTGTGTTAAACCTGTCTTGCTGAAAGGGTGAAAGAGCCYTTTTAGCACATGATCTTTCCTTCCTCAGAACTTCTAAAACGTAATCAAATCCTTTCTTCTTCCCTGAGTGTAAAGYCGAGAGCCTTTCTGAAGCCACTGCTTTGATTTTGGTATATCCCACATTGTTGTCCCAGACATGTGACTTCATTTTTTGTTCCAGTGGCAAAGAAACTGGTAAGAAAATGAAAATTTAAGAGATTTTTTTCTTTTTCTATGGGTGCCATCTTCATCACTGCTGACTGTTCTGTTGTGCCTACCCCTGTCACTGCCACGTTTTTGCATAAATGGCAAGACTGAAAAATATGGGACCTGTAAAAAAACCTGTTCAGTAACAATTCCTGTGACAGCTGTTTATTTTGTCCTTCTTTAATCTATTTTACAGTAGTCCCATTGACTCCAAACATTTCATGTAATCTGTGCATGTTATTTCAAATGTGTTATTAWTGTGATCACTCCTGTCCTTTCTTAACACTTCTGTCAAAGGGCACTTGGAGCTTTGATTCCTCTTTAGACAGGCTTTTCTGCTGATTTTTCAGATTTTGACAGGAACCTTTCCACATTTGGATGTCTCAGCTAAGTGCCTAAAGTCAGGTGGGATGAATTTRAAATCTTCATCCCCATCACAAAAACCCAATCTACCTTGATCTGATGGATTTCTCTAATTTAAGCAATYTGTTCCCCCACTGTAATGTACTTCTCTCAATCTTCACTTCTTAATGTTCTCTCCCTGCCTTTCCCACTTCCTTCYCTGCAATTTGTCTCACCTCAGTCTRTTCCCCTGTTCCCCCATGCACAGCTTAGCTCCACCACTGCCCCTTTCTTCCCTGCACTATTTGCTTCATCTGTCCCTGCTATGCCCATTTCATCTCTTGTTCCTTGAATATTTTGCTTTTCCATTGGAATAAAGCATATTCTCATGTTTTTAGAGCCCTGCAAAATTTGATATATCTGCATATACTTTTTTCTTAATTATCACATTGCAGTTTCAAATAATATTATGTCTAATTCTACTATGGTGTTGTTCAGTTTATTTCTATTTAAGTAATGCTGTRGAGCAGTGTGTTGGGCAGAAATCTTTGTACTATAATTGGGTAACAAATTATTATTTTCTTCTCGTGTTCAGTGAACTGGTTTTGCAGATCTTTCAGCTCAATTCATTATGATCRAATGGAGAAGCATTTGTTTCAATAAGATTTTAATCTCTAGGACTATCTTTTGCATCAGTGACTTTTCATTGTTAATTGCTTTCTTGTCCCCCATTAAGGTGTTCTTGCAACTGCTTCATCCAAACTAAGCTCCCTTTCCACACACACACAATTTGAAAAGACTCTTTTCAACTTTTTAGGTGAAATAACCATTGTTGCTTTCTAAATCCATCATTATGGCTTTTGTGTATTACCCTCCCTTGATAATGACAGAAYCTGTACAAAATCACCTCTGCAAGGGATTTTACAAATGTCCTGAATTTCTCCCCACATTCATCAGAATGTRAGAAATCATTTTATTATTTTATAGCACCAATTAAGATCACCAGGGTGCCCGGTATGTGCTGGATGTTTGTGAGTGAATTATCATTAATATTAATGATTTGAGAGGAGATGCACTGACTGGAGAACACCCCTAATGTCTCAGAGTCATTGTACCAAGAAGGTTTTTTTATTACAAGTTCTCTGAACCTGTTGCCACTTTAAATCCCATAAAGGGCATAGAAAAGAAAGACTTCAAACTACAATTTTAAATATGTAAAGAAAAAATTTACATGCTGAAATAACGAAATCAGGAGATGAGTTCAAGTGGTTCTCTCCCTTTTCAAAAATCAATTGCTTGTGAATTTATTATTTTAACACAGCTGACAGAACATACAGAAGGAATTCAGTAATGAAAAGCATTTGGGGGTTTGACAGGTCTTGGCTGAAATGAAGTCCTTTGAGACCAGCACTTGGAGGCAGAGGTGAAAGTAAAAATTGGTTTACCTGAAGATCTCTGTATATGGAATCTAAATTTTCAAAGAAGGCTGCCTGCCAGCATCAGGGCTTATCTTTTGACACATCCAACCTGAAATCTATCAAAATCTGGAAACTTCCTGACTTTTCATTGCAACGTCTGTACATGTCATTTTCTACACAAAACTTTGCACATGTGCTAAAAGTTCCCTGGAAATTTGGTGCTAATTCAAGKCATTGAATTTTGCAGCTCACTCATGTATTAGTTTTCAAAATAATTTAGCCCAGTTCTCTCTGTCAGAAAAACCCCAAACAATCCAAATCAATTGATTAATGCMGTTCTGTTGCTCCATGGATCATTTATATTGACAGTTTTTAATATCAAGCAGTATCTTTTTCACTTGTGTTAGAACTGTGAGGCCAGCCTAGACAGGAGTAAAGTAGATGGTGGTTTTTTTTTTRCACACCATTAATGCAGCCATTCACAACGGGCTACTTGGTGATAGCTGTGTCAGAAATATCACCTGAAGCCTCTGAACTGCACAGCATAACTGAGAGCTGGTAGTGATTTGCAGAACTTTCATTGCTCAGTCCATTATTGCATAAAAGAAAAGTCCAGCTGAATTTGCATGTTCAGCCTGAATTTTAAAGTCTGTGGGTTAAGGAGGTCTGAGAGTGGATTTCTCCTCCCATGAGCATTTAAGTGCAGTGCAGAGGTGTTTGTRGTGCAGGCTCTGTGCTCACACATTACACCCCAGGCAGTGAAGCTGTGGCCCTGATGGAGGCTACAAGGAGGTGGCTGAGTAACAGCAATTACACCCAGAAAGAAAATGAAAACCATCATGCTTATCTGAAGAGCCATTCTGTCCATGCATGCCATAATATCTAACAGATCCAGAGCACATTTCTCTGTGATTTTAAATATTATTCTGAAGTGCATCTAACCTAGCAATTGAAACCTGTGCAGGAAAATTGGCTGTGCTGTAGGAACCTTTGCCCAGCACTCAGAGCATGCACAGAATTATACCATTGAAAAGYAATCCTTTCTTGGAGTCATGCTCATATGTATCTTTGGAGACCAGAATGCTAGTTATACATTTATTTACATGTTCAGTATTTACTGTCTGAAAAATTCAGCCCTGTGTTCTCAGAGCACTGAAGGCAGAGCCAAGCCCTGAAGCTCTCAGAGCTGAGTCACTTCAGATGGCACAGTGATGCACCACATCCATCCTGAACTGTGCAAACCAGGAGATATTGCCTGCATTTGAAAATATTGGCAACAAAGCGTGYTAACTGTCATGTGCTCACTGGAATGCTCTGTGCTAGCCTTTGAAAACATAAAATGTAAGAAAAATATGATAATATGAAAAAATCCATAACCTCCTGTCAGACATTGCAATTGCTTGAGTGTTCAGCAGGAGTTAGGATGGATAAAAAGTGCAAGGTATAAACCACAGCAATGAGCAGCAGATGAGCTGCATTCAAGACCAATAGATTCTTCATGAAAATGCTGTGACATTTATTTTCTATATTAAAAATTCAAATGCAAGTGTTTAGTATGTCTCATACATATCAGCTCTTTCTGTAATTCTGGGACTGGCACAGTTTTGCCTTTAGTCATTTGGGTATTGCTTTTCCATCCACTTTGATCACATTGTGCTTCTGGAATATTCCCACCAGTTATCCTAAGAACTGTGATAGCTGAATCTTGCTTCATCTGTCCTAGAAACAAAAATATCATGAAGGAGAGTCTCAAATAAAACTTTAGAGGAGCAAACACCACCCCCCAAATGTTTATTAGCACTTTTAATATMAATATTTGTATTAATGGGAATCTAACCAACCATCTCAAAATKTATGGCATAAATATATGTATGATAAACATCCAGTATCTTTTCTTTCCTACACAAAGGAAAGCATTTATCATTCTGGTAACACAAGGGACAGAAAACAATGCCAATTCACARACAAAACCTTTCATGATTTAATATTGTTGGTTTGTCCCCTTAGATSCTGGAATGATAAATATTGTTCCTCCTTTTGTCAGCATCAGAAGCACTTTCATATGTGGAATAAAAGCTCATTCATTATAATCATACTGGGTTTTTTCCAGGTTGCTTTTTCCAATCTGGTTCAGAATGCATCATGCCAGTGATACTGTGCCAGCCTTCTGGTGGTTATTCCAAAGCTCCACGGGTACCTGTGATGCTCCCAGTTTGATTTCTGTTTATGACTGGGGTTTTTATCATTTGTATTCTCAAGGTTTCAGAGTCCTCACTGTGTCTGGGACTTCACTACACTGAGAGATGTACAAACATGTACCTAATCTAGCCTGGGCATGCAGGTCAAGGCTCCATGGAGTGTGATCCTCTGGGAAGCCACAGGTTAAGTCTCTCTGGTCTCATGGTTTTCCACAGAGGAGGAGGGAGCCTATGGGCAGCCCTGTGCAGGGGATGGCCCTTCCCTTGAATGCTTTAAAGTATTTCCTGTGCTATTTGCTCTTGAGAAGAAGCTGTGAGGGGTCATCACCTGTGGTGTTTGTGCAGAACTCAGGAGTCATTCCAGGTGAAACGTCTGTGGCTCCATCCTCATCCCAGCCAGCCAACAACAACCCATTCTGACTTTGTCTAGTGTTGCAGTATTTCAATAACTCAAAACATACCTTGACTTCAAAATGTGTTTTTTGCAAATCATGTCATTACTTTCAGRCAGAAATACACAGAATTTAAGCACRTTATGTTTTAAGGAGAGCTGTTGGGTTTGGTGTGATGCCACCTCATCTCTCATTCAATGGTGGCTTTGGGAAACACAGTCATTGCACTAAACCTAGGCAAACTATCTAATTACTRCATTAGCATGTATTAGTTAATTTGTGTGTAGCACTTTGGGGATAAGCTCAATATTTTAATACAGTTTCTCCTCCCCGGACACATTCTTGTCTCCATTTTTAAACCACTATGAAAAGGTCACTAAACATTGATTTTGTAAATGAAAGCTCTAAAACAGGACTTGAAAGAGTTAGTGCTTGGGGGGAGGAAAAAAAGTGTGAAAATTCAACTTGTTTAACTCAGACCATGGATTTTGGGGCTCAGATTTCTCCYATCAAGTTTTAAATCTGTTAATGGTCTCAGAAATTACTTACCTCACTCTGGAGGCTGTTTGTTCTTGCAAGAGGCTCCTGGCCCTACTTCCCTGCCCTTGAAGCCCATCCCAGTGGATCTGGAGAGGATTTAAACCCCACTGCCTGAGCCTCTGTGGATATTCAGCAGCTCCATGCACAGCTTACACTGGCACAAAGGATTGCTCTATCCTTGAGGCCACCCCAGTGAGGAAAACGCATTTTTGTCCCTTCTGCACTGTGAGTAGAGAAAGCACCATTAAACACATCAAAGATGAAAAGTTGCATGAGAAATGTGCACTAGTTAACAGAGTTTTCACAGTAAATATTCTTCTTAAAACACAAGGGGCTCAAATAATGAAATAAGGCTGGCTGCATTTAGATTGTTCACAATCAACTTCATTGCTCTTAAAGAAATAATTAGGTCATAGTTCAAATGTGAACATCTGTTTTTGTGTCTCTTTGGGTGTGTGCACCTTTGTAAAAAGGAATTGCCCACTAAAATGAGAAGTCATGAGAAGGACAAGGAATATAAATTATTTTTAGGGTGTTTGCAACTTTTTAAACTACCATGCCACCTCCTTA
This sequence comes from Alauda arvensis, assembly GCA_902810485.1. Lineage (NCBI taxonomy): Eukaryota > Metazoa > Chordata > Aves > Passeriformes > Alaudidae > Alauda > Alauda arvensis. Next base: position 347,129 of record CADDXX010000494.1, read on the forward strand.
CACTAATGCAATGCAAAGAGATGAAAGAAAGGAATTAGAGTAGTCTTAGTAGCTGAGATCAGATTCACAAAGAAAATTCCTGATTATTGGAAGTCTATACTMAAGACTTTGTAGAGGCAGTTAAATGTTGCGCTGACTGAAGCTCAACGGAAAAAAAAAAGCAACAAAAATAAGAACAGAAAATGAAGGGCTGTTTGGAAAGAAGGCATTGAAAAGTAGTTTAGGAAAAAGCCAGGAACCCTATCTGTTCCTCTTGTTGTATGGTCCAGACCAGACAGAACAAACAAAAATCAACTCCCAGGGTCACACATCTGGACACAAAACTTTCCTAGGTTTATATGGATCCCTCTTGAGTCTGGCTCTTCCCCTTTTGGGAGATAATAGCTTATAATTCTGAACTTCACACGTTGTCAAGTCCCATTCCCACCACAGCTTTTGTTTTCCTCTCACCTTTTGAGATAGATGTCATAAAATGTGGTGTCCCACATTTTTAGAACAAAAATTTTTAGAAGAAAGGTGGTTTGCCACTGATTACCTGCTATTTTCATTCTCTGCACCCAAATTGCAACAAGCTTTTAATGAACTAATCCCAAGCATGAACCATGATTTCCATTGTCACCTTTTTTCCTGTTCTTTATGAAAATCAATGTTTTCTTATGGCTTCTTCAGAGTCTCAAGTGCATGATGTCTAATGGTATTGCTTTGTAATTTCATATTACATCTTTAGAACTTAGGGTAATTATTTATAGTTGCAAATCATACTGCAGCAGGCTGTAGGAAACAGAATGGTGTCTTGCACAGCAAAGGGAGAGCAGATTCATGGTTTAATATATTATTGTGTTATAGATGGCACTTCAGGGGCTACAGAAGAAAGCTTCTCAAAYTGTARCAGTTCTCAGAAGCTGGGAAGTACAAAACAGATTTMATTCAAAATRCTGTTGGATCTGTTGGATCATTATCACTGTATGTGTAACCATTAAAATCTAATTTAAAAATCAGGAAATAAGAGAACCAAAGGTAAGTTTTTCGCACATGATCAAAAAGCATATGGGAAAAAATAGAGGGGGGGAAAAAAGGTCAGCAGTTAAATAGCAAATAGAAGCCTCAATGCAGTTTCTGCTTTTAAAAACCAGATGGGAGATTTAGCACAATTGCAATGAAGGAGTTCTGATGTCCTGCTGAAGGTTTGTTTCTCCTTCATCACATAGTAAAAGATTTTTTGAAAATGCTTTAATGAAAACCAGCTCCTAATCACATCCTGGAAATACAAAGACAGCATGATGCTTTGTACAGCACAGCCATTTTTGATGAAAATATTTGGAACAATGCACAGAATTACTGTGAATTTTGCCTGTTGTCTATAAGAACCATCCTGACATTGGAAAACTCCAAGTTCTGTGTATCTCTTACCACATCTTCTTGTCCATGGTTTCATTTCATGGGTATGAATATTGATGAGGATGGGCTGCTGCAGTTATTCTTTAGTGTCAGATAGCATATCTTCATTGAGTGCATCTTCAGAGAGCTGACACTGTTGGGAAATGGACTTTGTGAGATTGTCTTCACTTTATCTTTCACTTGGTTTCTGCCCTTTTTTTCCASAYCCATWTAGAAGCACRAGTCCTGTTCAACAGGCCATGAGTWAGAGATCTTATTTTGTTGTATTAAAAGGAGCTGTGAAAATCAGGCTGAGATTTATGCCACATCAGATCCTCAGAGGAATATTTCATAGCTCCTGTATCTCTGAAGGATGTTGATCCTAAAAGGAGAAATGTGGAATCTGAATATGAGACTATCTCTTTTTTTTTTTTCCACAGCCATTTAGAGAAATGTTTTAAATGCCTAAAGTTATAGGTTGATAATATTTTTTTACAAACATTGTTGGGGTTTTGGTGTTGTGGGTTCTTTTATTGATTTAATGGGTGAATGAGACAATGAGTGCTACTTGTTGGCTTGTGAGTACACACAGAGGTAGGTGGCAAGCTGKGACTATCAGTTTTCCAGTTCTTCCTCTCCAAACTAGGACACATGCCTAGCACATATAATATAATATATTTGCAGTGATATGCAGCCATTGTTTTGCTATCTCTCAGTTTCAGGCATTTGCTGTATCTGAATGTGTCACACAAGCAGAAACAGTGCCCTTCTGCTATCATTTTACTGATATTTATCTCTACTGACTGCTCAGGACCAAGTGTAAGTAATGAAGTGTTTAAAATGGAAACCTATTTCCATACAATTTGACAAGTSTAAGTGTGTAATTTTGCCTGTTATAGTCAGAACATGGTGTTTTCAATGTAAAATAGAAGATTCAGTGAGGAATTCATGAGTAGCTGTGTAGCTTACTTGTCTATACTGGAGTCCCATACAGAATTGCTCTCTTTTGGTGCAGACTGAAAAATTGTGGTGGAGGTATATGTAGAAAATCTTTGTGGGCTAAAATGGTTTTTCATGGTGTGAGCTTTTCAGCCTTTTACCAAGCTTTTCTACTGAAATTACTAAAAATCAATTTTCTATGTAAGGTGATGCTAGATTTGCTGATGGAGCCACCCTAATACCAGGKCATTTATGACTTTATTTTTCTTTTTTCTTTATTGTTCTCAAGTATTAATAGTACTGAAACTACAAATACCCTTGTTAGGAGATCCTGAGGACCCTGAAGTTGTCACTTCAGTGATATTCAAAATATGGTTCAAAATTCTCAGCACACTKCCTGTCCCATTGACTTAATTCTGTGTTACCCTTCCAAGATCATTTGTTTTGTCAGACTCACTCCTGGCTGTGTAGCTAGGGATGTTCTAAATGTCTAATTAGACATCAGCAGAATACTGAAAAACTGGCATTACAATTTGGCTAGAACCRAATTAGTATCAAAACAGTGGTTAGAGTGATGATATATTGCACCAGTRTGTTGGAAATGRAAAACAAGTCCAGTACTTYKTAAACCTTTGAAAGCAGAACTTTAAAATGAGARCTCTRTATGGAAAAGGACAGCAGATATCATGCCTGCTGCTGRTTAAGCTGTAATCCTATTGAATTTCTGGTGAAGTACAATAATTTCTTTGCATGARCCTATTCAGTAGTTTCTGATTTAAATAAACTTTTTGTCGAGGGAAAAAAAAAAATCTGGCACCTGCAACATAAAGGATGCAAGAGAGAGAAAAAGGATCTTAGAGGATTATTGTTCTAATCTTCTTCYTTAAAAGTAAATGGTAATGTAAGTAGTATTGTTTTATCAGTGTGGGCAGAATTGGCCCCTTTTGGGCCCTTAAGCATATTGTCTTTAAGGTGGTGTGTTTTGTCTTGAGGAGGAGAGYAGTAAAGCTGCAAAGCTGACAGTGTATGTTATCACCCAGATGGAACATTAGGGAGGTATTCATAAAAACTGAATTTCACCTGGTGAGGTTTATCACCCCAGATTTCCTCTACAGACAGAAAGAGATCTGCTTTAAATCACCCCCTGCCAGAAAGGCCCCTCTGGAGGGAAGCAAACCCCAGACTACTGCTGCCTTTTCTCCTTCTGAGTGTTCTCCTGATKGCCCAGTTGTGTTCCATCCTGCTCTGTTTCCCAGATACTCACACACAGATATTCACACACACACAGATATTCTGATTACTGAATTGTGCCTGAAATATAATCCAGCCCTGCAATAATGGCCAATCACACTCTGTTTCTATGGATGATAAATCTCTGTCCCTCAGGTGTTCATCCTTCTCATGATGTAAGTAAGGCTTTAACTTTCATCACACTGGTTAAAGCATCCAGTTGCATGAATGGATTTGGGTAAAAAGCTTTTAAAATTTTGTAACTCGAGCTCACAATTTCTTACAGCTTTCATGTCTTCATTTTGCTCTGATTTGCATCCRTAGTCCAAGTCAAAAGAGTTTGCTGAAGACAAAGAGTAAAATAATGCTGTGCAGACAACCTTGAGCATGCCAGGCTGGAGGAGACTTTTGCAATCCAGACATGTCTAATTACTGTAGAGGGGTTCATAAACTTACCCCACCTGGGCCATAACTGTGATACTGACTTCTAAGAAAAACAATTATGATTTTGTTTGTATTAAACCAGGAATTGCTAAAAGTAAATGAAAATAGAGCTTCTTCAGTACTCCAAGTAGACTTTGATTCTCTTCTACAGAAATAGGTTTACAAGACTAAATTAGATTCTGGCATGATAAATGCATCTCACCAAATTCTTGCAGAGCAGCAAATTAGTTTATAGTGATTTTCTTGAAAACAAATTAAACGGCTGCACAACATCATAAGAATAGAGATGTTTTTCATAACATATGGAKAAATGATTCAATGGAAGTGAGATGTAATCAAACTGAAAATGTAATCCAAATGTCTCAAATATTACTGCCCATTGTAGAAAAATGTGTAATTACTTGCATTTTAATGCATGATGTGTAATATACAGTGGCAGAGCAGCAAGGAATTAATCTGCATGAGATTTGCACATATTCTAAGTAGATATTCCTTTTTAGGTGTTTTTATTATCATTCTGTTAAAAAACAATATGACGAGATTTGGCCTCAGGTTGCACCAGGGGAGGTTTAAATTGGCTATTAGGAAAAACTTCTTCACCTAAAGAGTTGTCAGGCCCTGGAACAGGCTGCCCAGGGAAGTGGTGAAAYCCCCCTTGCTGGAGATGTTTAAAAGATGTGTGTGTGTGGCACTCAGGGACATCTTTTAGTCGTGGGCTTTGCACTCTGAACTTAATGGTTGGACCCCCATGATCTGAAGGGTTCTTTCCAACCTAAACAATTTAATGGTTCTRTGGTTCTTGAGTTCCAGGAGGAACACAGGAGTTGAGAAAAGAGGGTGGGAGAAGAMAGTGTCAGTCAATCAATGTTAGATTGCTCCATTCCATTCCTGCAGCATCTCCAGCTCCCCACTGGGTCCACCTCACCATTTGAAGTATCCCAGAGTGCATTGTCAACCTCCCCTTGTCCACATCCAGAGAGGCCAAACAAGCCATGCTGCCTCTTAGTCACTGGCAGGCTGGAGACTTGAGAGGCACCAGATGTTGTACAGACCTGGSTTTCAGACCAAACTACGGATATCTCACTCTGAAAGGGAAGGAGAACTGCCTGACTGCATTAAAAAAAAAAAGTCACTACTGGCCCCCTGGAATACAAATATTTCACACAAATATGTAGGGCCATTTCCTTTTCACAATGAGAAAATTTGGGAAAGGCTGAGCATTTCTTCAAAGAGCCTTTATTGTATAGTCTGCATTTCCCACAAACTGACAGCAGGTAATTTATAAGTCTGTTCTGGGAATAAGAATTTCTTAGTCCCTTATAGATAGCCCTTATTRCTAAATAGCAAAGGTGTAATAAAAAGGAGCATGACATTTTCTCTCTACTAGTGTGTGGCTATTTAATTCCACACTATCATTATTTAGTTTATTATTGTTATGGTTTAAGCTCTGTCTCRTATTTTACTTATTTAATTAAGTCACATGCAAAAGAAAAGGAAAACATACCTCCTGGCCTCTTGGCTGTCTTCCCATCTTGCAAAAATTATCACTGAAAAAAAAAATGATGGGGTTACTTGCCCAAAGTAATTTCCTAGTTAGTTTAGTTTGTTTAATATATCTTTCCAAAAGTAAGAGCAGTGTCAACTTAAAATACACATTCATGCACCAAACAGGAAGAGAAGCCCATAAAAAGACTGTGAATTTGAGGTGCTGTCAGCTTGTCCTTTTGAAAATAATGTAATTCAAACAAAAAAAAAAAAACATTCAATATGACAGGCTCTGAAGACACTTATTGTTCTTGGCAGATGCTTATGATTATTTTTCTCTATGGCTGAGTCTGGGATCTCTGGATACTGTCTGGGCACACCTGCCAGCTCAGGAAACTCRGATACACATGGAGGATTTGACTATTTTCTGACTTCAAAATGAACTTAGATCTGTTGTGTTCCTCTAGCCATATACAGTCTTGAACTTCAGATGACTCTTAATTTTTCTCCTGGAAAGTACTCGAGTATCAGGTTTGTAYTTAGGGGGGGATCAGGTTTTTAAATACCAGATTTTGTTCTGGTTCTGTTTTGTGTGCCTTTTGGAGATCYCCCACCATGACTTGATCCATAGCAGAGGAGTGTGCAGCACAGAGAACAGGCTGGCCTTTTCAGCCATGAAAATTCAGCCTGAGTTCTTCTGTCTGGAGACAATTTGGTTGGGAACACAGGAACAACCAGAAAATGGTGAAACCACTGCTGAACAACTGAATTGAATATGACTGTCTCTAGCACAGTATCTCATAGAAAGTGAAGGATTTTTTTTTCCATAGGCACTCAGAAACACTGCCTAGTAACAATCCTCTAGAATGTTATGTTCCCTCTGGAATATTATGTTCCCCCACTGTTATAGACATTATAATGAACATATATTTTTCTATGAAGAATGAATGTGTGCATTCCATACATGTTATGGTGAATGGGATCTGCTTCTTCAAATTAAGAAGTTGGTAATACAAAACTTCATTATTAACTGTGGGAACTGGATGTGTGTGTGTGTGTGTATAATTCATGTATATAGATATAATTTTTACGTATATAGATATATAGATAGACATACATAGATACAAATTCATTACATTATTACATAATTTTTGTAAATATATGCATATACCATTAATTCACATATAGTAAACATTGTGTACTTATCAAGCAGTATTTTTATAAAGTTGAAATATTGATAAATGGCAGAATTTATTAAAATTCCCTACATTATAACTGTAGGGTTTTACTGATGGACACGAAATTGCCTTCATTGGCTTCACTGTGTGCTATGGTGACTTTCATGAGGCACCACAATCTGTGATTCTCATCACTTGGTGCATCTTCAAACAGCTCAGATCCATTTCTACAGGTTTCCATGGGCAGTAAGTCTTCTACAATGGAAATATTTTGAGTAACAGATCCTTTATGATAAAAGGAGTGTGACCACCACGAGGTGAGCATGCACAGCAACACCAGTCTTCAAAGAACCCACAGATGGAAGGAACACAAAGATTTGTGGGCACTGAAGGGTGAAGCTGTGACTTTAATAATATAGTGTTTGCCCAGTCTTTCTGTTTAAGTCTCTCTGGATGGCAGCTGACATTTTATTTTCATTGCTTAAAGKCACCTTAAACAATGACTATAATTTTGGTTAAAATGCCAAACAAATCTAATTGATCTACCTGACTTGTAGTTATTTTATTGTCTTCAGGTTTCTGAATAYTCTGATTCTGCATAACAATGACACGTAGAAATTTAATCAAATGAAGACATCTATCCAAATGTTATGTCTGAATAATGCATATKTAAATTGAAAGGCAACATTTWCAGTTACCTGCCTAAGCACAAATCYGAGGTCATTCTTTGTTCCCTTACTTTTAACAARAGAGATAGTAAGAATTCCATGCATTTCTCATTAAAATGAACAATAGACAAGGAAAAGAAAGGTTTTAAATATGCACACCATCATGTAAGACTAATTTTTTCAATGTAGGGATTTTTTTTCTACTTTTAGAGATAGTGTAGCCTTCCATCAGTTCAAATGTAGTTGTATACAATCAGAGGAAAAATGTTTAAACATCCCAGCATGGGTATTTCCATTTAAATCTGATTACAGTGAAATAAAACTGTAGCTATTAAAGGTTTAGAAGAACTACAAATACAAGCAGTAAAAGAAGACAGTTAGTAAATGAGGTAGTAAAACATTTCAGCAGGGCAAACAGTTTATAGCACTCAGCCTTCCTGCAGCAGACTGTGCTTTTCACCACAGCCCCTGCACTGTTCCCTGAACTGCACTTAAACCTGCAATTAACCTTTCACGCCTAATGAAGCTGTTTTGCTGCAAAATTAAAATATATAGTACTGCCTGCTTTTACAGAGACTGGGRGGAGAGCATCTCAGAATGAGTGACTTCTGATGCTCTTGTTTGAATGCAGGATTAAAGAGTTGTTTGTATATAAACCGTGAATGTGCTTTTCAAGGTAATCTCATTTGATTTGCTGTGTTTTATCCCTCTAATTATTGATGGCTTTGCACCATTGTAAATTAAAAAAAAAAATAAAAGAGGAAAAAATTCACGCCCCAGTAATTTTATGATTAGAGACTTTCTGAAAATAAACTGTTGCCATTTAACTTCCATTAGGAAAGACAATGGTTCTGCTAAAGATAACCAAGTTCATATTGCTTCCTCTGGTGTTTTCCTGATTGTGGGTGCAATTATCTCTTACAAAAATATGCTTTCCACTTATGATTTGACTGGGCTCACTTCTTAATGACTTATACATACATATGCTAGAGGTGGTTTGAGCTGCATGGAACTAGGTCAGGTTATTTCTATAGCATTTAGTAGAAAAACAAACTAAATTTAAAAATAGGACTGGTTCCACAACTAAGATTGAATTTCCAGAAATTAGAGGTGACCTGTTGAGTCTCCATGTGGGATCCTTACTGATTCCACTGTTCMTTTCTGCTGTGCTGCTCAAGGGTCTGAAGCAACCAGGGACCCTGTACTGGTTTGGAAAATGCCAGTTTGGAGTTGGGTAAAATATTAAATAGCAGCATTCAGAGGAGGTGGGTAAATGTAATAACTTAGGTGTTGAGGTAACACATCTAGAGCACTGTACAATTTACAGTTCCAACTTCAATGACTACAAATGTATTCACACTTGTTATTTAGATAAAAAACCTGTAAAATCRAGGGAATGTTTTGGTTTGGGGTTTGTTGTTTTTGGGGKTTTTTTTATGAATATTTAAGCTGCTGCACTTTCTTCTGTTTTATTTTGATGTAAATTCTCCCTGCTCCAAGTGTCTGTGCACAAGCTTGACTTGGTAAATGAAATTCCTTTAGACTGCCAGTCTGAAATAATGAATTGCTCCCCGAGTTAATTGTATTGCTTTGATAACAAGGAACTATGCTGGATGTAGAGAACATAATAAATGAATTTCATCAGATGATTTGTRTGATGTTTTGACAAATTATCTTCTGTAGTGRCCTGATTTTAATGGAATTCTATCAACATGCCAGTACATCCCAGTAGGATGTACTTAGGAACCTAAGGATTCCTTTTTGTTAGTTGTTACAGTAAGTGAGGTTATCTTAATACATACAGATATATTTTACAATAGCTTGTTAAATTTAAAAATCTGTTTACTAATAATGCTCCCTCTGCTAAGCCTAGTCCCTAAGCCTAGCTGTTGAAGATGGGATGGCATGCAAGCAATCATCAAAATGTTACAGGGTTTTATCCCTGAGTTTCCTAATACCAGATACTGCTTAAACTTGGAAGGTGCCTCAAAGATTTCTACAATTTAATTTGCCAAAGTCCAGTTTGAAGCATCACTGGCTCATGCCAGGAAGTATTGGTGTATATGAGAAAAAACAATTTGATTAATCTTGGCTCTTACATATCCTGAAATGTATCAATGATAATTGTACTTAGTGTTTTACAGTATCGTGCATTTTTAAAAAGCTGGGTGCACATTAATCAATTCTTGCAACTTTTTTTGTGACTTAAGAAAGGTAATCTTAACAGTGTGCAATACTATAGATTTTTTCAGGATACTGGAAACCTGAACTGAATCTGACCATATATCTTATATTATGAAAGAAGATTGTAGCAACACTTGTTTAGTGAAAAACAATTTTTGCAGGTTCTTAGTAGATAAATKCTGCAATGAGGGATTGCATTAAAAGTATTGCAAAATTGGATTCTGTGTAATAGATAAATTGTGTTTGATATTGGCTTGAGRTAAGAAATACAGACTGCCTGTTAAACACTGTGAAAAGCATTTTCAAAGGTTTCCTTGGAGAGTGGTGGTGATATTGGTTGGAGAATGAAATGTTTTGGGCAGTGTGGAAAACCAGCACCATCCTTACCTACATTTTGTATATGTAGATGTGGTTTTTGTGATTTGTTTGCAGTAGAACTTATAAATGATGTGAATACTCCTAATCCATTTGATTGCAATGTCACCTGTGTGCCTAGGAAAGCCTAGAGCTACCATGGGTTAAGTGTGTTGTTAATCACAGCATTTTAGAAGTCACTAATTTCTAGAAAGGATGCAGTAGTGRGCAAATGGAAGAGTAAATAGTAAAATATTAGYTTCTTRGGTCTRGAAGGGAAACTGAATGAGGAGTGGCTGAGGGTRCTTGGTYTGTTCAGCCTGGAGARCAGGAGCCTGAGGGSAGACCTCATTGGARTTACAACTTCCTCATGAGGGGAAAAGCAGGGTCAGACACTGATCTCTGCTCTGTGGTGATCAGTGACAGGAGCCAAGGGAGCAGCCTCGAGTTGTGTCAGGAGGAGTTAAGTTGGATATTAGAAAAAAATTCTTCACATAGAGGGTGGTTGACACTGGAGCAGGCTCCAGTGGTCACAGCACTGACAGACATCAACAAGGATGTGGACAATGCACAGGGTGGGATTCTTGGTATTGTCCTGCCAGAAACAGGACCTGGTGATCYTTGTGAGTCCTTTCCAACTTACAATAGTCTGTGTTTCTGTAATTCCTAAGCATGCCAGTCTGTACCCTTGGAAATGCCCTGTTAAGACTGCAACAGGTCATGAAATACCAGCAGATTAACCTGAATCCAAATCAGGAGAGTTCTGGTGAGCTGAAAACATTTAGAATTTACCCAGGCCATCATGGTTCATTACTTGTTTGCAGATCTGTGCTTTCTAGAAAGATATTTTCATATCTTTTTGTGGTCAATATTAACCTCTGGATAGTCACCAATTATAGATAGATAGATAGATAGATAGATAGATAGATAGATAGATAGATAGATAGACAGATATGCACTTCTTTCTTTTTTTTTTTGCAAAGGCAAATATTCAGGGATACAATGTTATCCTAACTGCAGTTTCTGTTTCTCTCATATTTTCTGATTTGATGGTTTTATCAATTTCCAAATGCCATGCACATACRTTTAATATGAGAAAATTCATGTCAGAAAGCTTCTGGTCCACGTAACCAGGAAAATGGTCATAAAGAGAGGTCATGCTGAGATCACACAGCAAATCAATAAGAGACACAAATGGAAGTCAGTTCTCCTCATTTCCAGTCTGGTGTCTTTTAACTGCATCTTTTGCCTTCTACTGTTTCTTCACTGTTGCCCAGTAGCATTTAAGGAAGTGAGAACTTKTTATCTGACTTTGAAACTAAACTGATCACTTCTGGGAAAGTACATAAACCTGGCTTGAAGGAAACCATCATGCTGCTCTGGAATTGTTCTCAGGAAAGCTGATCACTAAATTCTGTTTTTCCTGTATTTATCTTACAGGTCTTGCAATTGCAAGTGCTCTGATAGACATTTCCCAACAGAAGCCTGCGGACTGTAAAGACAAGAGTTCAGGAGTCAGGAATCGAAAGCATCACCTTTCAACACGTCAAGGAACTTGTGTCTGAGAGTCCAAAACTACAATTGTATATTCTGTAATGTTTTCTTTTTAAATGGCTTCCATTGAAAGCTATACCTACAGCCTCAGTTTTTATGGAGGCAAATGTATGAATGAACACATGAGGTACTGTGCTCTGTTGCAGTCACACAGCCCTGCTATCCCCCAAAGCTGGACACACGYGTGGTAGGAATGAGATGAGCTTTAATAAAAGGAGTGCATCCTGGTATCWGCAAAATACAAAATAAAATACCAGGTATTCTGAATCCTGAACATATCAGAGAAGAGAAAATCCTTGGACAGAACTGGGAAAAACYTTACATTATTTTGTAATGTAGAAGCAAATTGTGTAATTGAAAACTGAGCAAATTCCAAGAAACTAAAGGAACTTTTTTATAGCTTAATGTAACAGTGGGAATTGTACAGTTCTTTCCTTGTAATTGGCATTAAGATTTCTTTCCCGCAAGCAGGAAYTAAAGAGAATMATTTGGATTTAGGTGCTTTTTTATCATTGCCCWGAAGAGATAGGCAGCTTTTGAATTTAGCAAAGGTGTATTCCAAGAACACCACATGTAATATTTGAAAGATGATTCTATTAAATAGACTTCAGTATTTAATGATTATTTTTCTTTATATTGAAAAAAACCTCATAAACATAATTTGGGCTGCAGAAGAGTGATGGGTGGGCTTTCTTTTCTCTACCTGAATTAGGGATATTTTACAAAGAGGGTCCTCCATGCCAGCTGAATGATCAGTAAAACAAATTGAGCATGGAAAAGCTGTTTACAGTATTTTTTTCCCAAGAGAGTCTCCAAGACTGCAAATCTAAGGAGAGTTGAACATGCTGTTATTCAACCTGCTCCCCTTTCAATATTGAAATTTGCTTGTATCTCTATATTGTCCTGACCTGTAAGCAGAAGAAATTAATCCCAGTTGGCACTTGGACTCTTGTTTTTATAATTAAGTATGGATATTTTTTTTTTCCTCACAACTGCAGAATTTCATCTCATTGTCACTTTGGCACCTGTTAAGGAATTACCCAATATAAATAAATAAATAAATAAATGTTTAAAAATCCAACTTGCTTCCAACATTAGCTGTCAAATCCCACAGCCAGTGTGGAACCTCACACAATCAGTACTCAACAACAAAAAGCAGATGAAAGAATTCCTTTTGTGAAGGACTTTAGTCTTTTGGGGGCTCAGTAACCACAACAGATAACCTGTCAACCAGCTTTAATGGCCCTGAGCCTTTTTCTTTACTCAARATTCATGAACATAGAAGAGAGAAAGAGAATGCTAAGGGGCAGGTAGCAGATGTGTCATATTCTCATTTATGCATCACACACTGACAGAGTGTAATATGAAACCAGTAGTTTTGTACAAGCTTGTTGAAAGTATAGTTTCTCAACTCCAAATTTGCCACCATCCGAGTACAGGAGAGTGATGCAGAGGTATAAATGTCTCATGTAATGATAGACTTTTGGTAAATATGAAAGATATAAAAAGATAATTGATGTTTACTACTCTATCTGTATTTTTTATGTTCTTTTTATTTCAGAAAGATGATGACATTTTACTGTTTATAGTTGACTACATAGTTACTTGCATGCCATGATGGTGCAGTAGCAGTAATAAAGCCCTGTTGTGAGTTGTGTTTATTTCCTGAAGCCATTCATACATAGAAGTGCTCAGCTTAATTTGGATGAGGACTAAATGTAAAAATAATTATTAAAAAGGAACAATTGTACAGTATGTAGTTATATCTTATACRGGAGTATTAGGTTGCATCTAACCATGACTGCTCTATTGTTTTGCTAAATTATGCACTTAYGAATTATGGTATAATTATTTCTTATACTGGCATGATTGTTTCAGTATTTTCATATCTTAAAATAAGATTATTATCTTAAAATAATGCCATCACAATCTTGTGACTTTTATTGCCTATTCTGACCTCATATAATCTAAAACTTTTAAAAATTCATTTTTAAAGGTTCTGTTGGGAACTTTGAACCAGTGCTACTTGGCCTAGTGAAAAAAATTGTCCTTTGAGAACAACCCTTTCTGCCAGTTTTAAAGTTAACCTGTTCRAGTGAATATAAACTGATGGGACTGGTTTACATGRTGCATACACTTAGAAAAAAGAAAGAGCCACTTGAYTGGAATATATTCCAAGCTCTTTATTATCCTCAACCTAAGCATTTCACATAAGAAATGTACAATGTGTRTTTTGTGAATGTACTGGAAACCCCATCCACAGAAAGACCATCCAGTCCTGTGGGAGAGTTCTGACTGTGCTCACTCATACAGGATTACATTCTTCTAGATCTCAACAGAGTTTGAAAGATACTTGAAAATCAGGTGTTAGTTTTAAAGGGATTAAAATATTTTGTTGTGGCACTGAAGATAGGCAAACAGTCATCAGCCATTTGACTGTGTTTTCAGGTAAAATTGTTATTTTACTGTACAAGAAAAGCATGTTTGTCATGGGATCATTCAGCATTTCCCTTCACTCTGAGAATTTTTTTTCTGAAATACCTTTCTTCTCCCAGGATCCCTGATTGCATGCACATTAGTCAATTCCTATAATAATGAAGTAAATAAAAATGCTTATATAATGGCCACACGCAAAAACAAGAAGTTTGAAAACACATTTTATACCAAAGCTTTCATTTTGGAAGGTATAAATAGCATAACTGTCTGATAACTACATTTGTTAGTTGTTGACAAGTGCAAACCTTTTGGTAATGACCACTGTATATCAGATGAGAAGTTTTATSAACACTCCCATTGTGATTGTGTCAAGAAAAGGCCATGGTTTTTTAAAACTCTGTTCTGCAATTTAACTTTGGAACCCTTTCTTAAGAGTCAGAAAATGTTGAATGGCCTGTTTTACTCTTAATGTGATTTATATTGGGTGAAAAATAAATAAGTGCTGTTCTGGTGAGTAAGCCCCAGTGAAGTTCTGATTGTCAGGATTCAACCTCCCCCTCCTCAGTCCGTGGATTCTGCTGAGGGAAATCCAGCAGCTGCCAATTACTGTTCCAAAAATGAGATAGCCTGTCCATGGTGATGTGGGTTTAGTACTTCAGTTCCTCTTTGCATTTCTGTATTTATACAAAATCCTGAAACTCCTGAAATCGAATTTGCAAACTCCAGAATATTTGCCTCCATTCATTACATTCCTATGGAATGTMATGAAATGTTTGTTCACCTGTACAAAAAAAAATTGTTATCAGTACGTTGCCACTATTAAAAATATTTAATATAAAAGGTCAATTTCTTGACAGGTTAAGGCATGAATACCATTAAGGAACATTCAGATTAATCTGATTTGAGAATTTTCATAGCTGACTGCTCTTTTTATATGCAGAGTTTCCTCTCATCTTCCCAAATCAAAAACATTTTGACAATTTCAGATTGGGGCGTGGAATTTGTTATGTGTAAAATCTGCAGCAATAATTATTTTGTAAGTGATTTAATGTAGAGGATGGAATCCTGATGGTAAGAATTTTAGTTTGGGGTCACTTTAACAGATGTTCAATCTTCATGCATAATAACTTTCCTAGTATTCATATAAATTATAAAATCATTATGTACCTAATTTCATTACCAGTTTTTTAAAAAGCATCTGAAAGGTTTCTTGACAATAAAGAAAAATTCTCTGTTAAAGGTAATTTACAATCCCTCTTTTTTATAAGCAAACTTGTCCTGTTCAAAATGTTTGACATTACTGGGGAAAACTAAATAAATTACCTGTMATTTTTTCCACTCTCTAATGTGCAGCATTACCTGAACAACTGCAGTTTGCTGATACTTATTTCAGTTCTAGAATAAAGTAGGGAATATCCAAGGCTATCTTAGGMGTTTTTAACAAATAATAACAAGCCCAGTGGTGTCTGCAGGTGGCCAGAACTTCCCATGCTGTCTTCAGTTGTTCTTCCTCATTAAATACGAACAAGGAAGGACAAAGAAGGCAAAAAAAGTCCTTGCAGAATCTGGGCTTGTATAACTCAGGGCCATACTTAGGTTGTTTCAGCTTTTCCTTATTTAATGCATAAGGATTGTTTATATTTCTATATGACTTATATGGCTTATATGGCCACATGTGGCCATTTCTGTGGCTGCAGGTATTTCTGATTTGGAAAACCATCATCTTGTACATTCAGCTGGAATTCTGGTGGCTCTCTGAAATTTATTGTGAGCCTGAAAAGGGACTGATGTTACCCCAGGCTTGGTCATGAATGCTGAAACTTGGTTGTGCCTTGAAACAACATTTCTGTGCCCTTGCTGGTGTGTTAAAAACTGCCCTTTTCTAAAATGAGAAGGYAAGAGTGGGAYTGATGGGCAAACCAARCAATTCTTTTGAAAGCATTTGTGTGTCTGYACGTGTGTGTGCCTGTATGTGTGTGTGTGTGTGATGGATTATGGAATTGGTTTCACAGCTGATCTAAATCACAACATTCCCTCAGTTCCCTCACATATTCTCACATGTTATATTGAACAATATGAATGTTCAATATAGTGAATGTTTATGTACATAACAGCCATTTCTACAGGAATAAAATCTGAAATGTGTTTGTCCTTCTGAGTGAGGATACAGAAGTGTGCTTGAAACACTGTGTAGAAAATGTTATCAACTATCAGTTGTTATCAATTATTGTCAATTATCAGTATTTTCAGCCTGTCCAAGACTGAGTGCAAAAGAAAGGCACCTCCTGTCGTTTTGTGTCCTTTCTTTTCTAGTGTATTTTCCTGTAGGAGTTCTTACATGCTAAGATCAGAGTTAATAATATGGAAAAAATATGGATTTTGACAGAATTGCTACTCACTTAACAATAACTGTTTCTCTGATGTTATCAAAACAATGCTTAGCTATGCTGTTTTCCAATTTTAGCAAATGCCTTTTTCTAAAAGACCTTTCATTAGACAAGAAGCAAGAAAAAAAGTRAGATGGAGCTCTTCAAATGCACTTCAGGACCTAAAAGATACCAGAAACATCTTATTCTACTGAGGGTCTCTGTCTTTTTAACAATTATTCTAAGGTCAGTATTTWTGAAAAGTCATTTTTATTATATGATTTTTAGGGATTAACATAAAGCAGATTTTTTTTTTTCACATGAAGTCCTAATGGTGTCTTAAGACACTCAGTTATAAAATATAATTGAGAAAAAACCAACATCATTTTGGAATATAATGGTTAGGATAACCAGCACAGATGTTTTCATGAAAGGACTCTACACAAATTGTCTGTTTTCCTAAAGCTTCCTCTCAGACATGAAATTTTTGAATACTCCTGGAAGTCTCCTCTTCCCCATCCCTTCCCAAAGCACGAAGAGCCAAAAGGTCAGGTATGGAAATCTTTTAAATATGTTGTTTCTGTTTCTAAATAGATGGTGAAAATATGGCCAAAAAAAGTTTCCTAAGTGAATACTTAGGCATGATAAAATTAACCTTACTAATAACATGGGAATATTTAAGATGAATTAATTAATGTGTAGAGAGCACTCAGAGCTCTTTACTGATCTAAAAATAACAGTAACTGTTAGAGTGCTGAGTGTATTTTAGTTACTAAGGTATTTAGTATCAGGTTAATTTCATTGTGATGGGTATTAATTTTTTATACCACAACTTGAGGCACAATTTATAAAAACAACAACCAAACCAAATTATTTGCTGGCAGATACTCAAACTCTGTGATTTTTCATATACTAATGGCCAGAGAATTTGCTCTTGATTCTGCTTATCAATGTCATTTTCTTTAGTAAATTTTTTACTAGTATATTCAATTTACTGGTATTTTTTCTTATTTGGGCTTAGTAGATGTCTGATTTTACTTTTTTTCTTTATTTTTCTTCTTCAAGTACCCATTTTTCATTCAGCACTTTCTGCTTCATTCTCAGTGTCCCAGACCACAGGATCCCAAAGGTGCTCCACTATTTTGTCCACTGCAGTCTGAAAATGTCAGTAAATGTAACAGTTTAACCATGTTGAGGAGTATCAGGGATAATTCATTTCCATGCCTTAATCCCTCATTTATATTAAATGGGCCAGAGATTTTACACCTTCTTCATGCTCCATCTTCTTCATTGCAAATTGTGACTGTGCCTGTTAAAAAATGTCTTATGGAGTTATAAATTCCTCCAGTGTGGCTCAAAGGCCACAGTATAGCTTTGTAAGATGTCTTAAAATGTGTGTTCATTCTGACTATAGTGCTACGCATCTTCAAATGTATCAAGGTTATTTAATATTTGGGAGAATTCTTTTTTCCAGAATCCAAATTGGCATTACTGAAATGTTCCTGCTTTATTAAAAAACAAACAAAAAACGCCTTAAAAACATCCCCTAAAAATGTAAAGCCTTCTGAGAAAGCATTTTAGACTTCCAGAAAACCACAGGCACTTTCTCCACTGGCTTTTACATTGCATTTCTGAAAACCACCTTCAAAAAATGAAATTTTTTCAGCTATCTGAAATCATCAGAATTATTCTGTACAGCCTTTGGCTTTGTTTACCTCCTTCTGCTTTTAATAATTTAATGGCAACTCTGTCAGCACACGGCGCCAAGTTCTTCCCAAAGGCTTGTAATTGCCTCTTGGATCCCTTCAGAGCTGAGCTCCACAAACAGCTCAGGTCCATCCCTTTGTAACTTTCTTCTCTTAAAAGAAAGGGTTTTCATTGTTCATCACATTGGCAAGAGAATGATGCTCTTTCCTCCAGGTGAGGATTCTGCTTTCTTCTCAGGCATTCATGTTCCTTCTCTGCCCCATCCTCTCCACCATGCCCTTCAAATGCTCTGAAGTGGCTCTGCCTCTTGGCATTTTTTTTTTTCATTCAATCTCATCATGAACTTGATCCAGGTTCTGAAGGCATGCTGTCCTTGCCACATTCTGATCCTGRTTCCTTTCCAAAGTCTCTGATCTTTCTTCTTGGGTGAATAGTGTTGGTTTCTTCAGCAGTTCTAAAGCATCTCCAATCATCTTACACTCAGCATCATCTGCACACTTCAGACAGAAATCTTCCAAAGCCTCAAACCTGCCCTTAGTTGCTACTCAGAGTTTCTCTAGTTGCTCAGAATGTGTAAGTTTTACTTGTAGCATGTAAGTTTGTCTCTGCTGGGGCAAGGCTACCTCCTGTAGAGACATTTACACTTTTAATATCCAGCCAGCTGTTCCCRTTTTGGGGGCTTTTCTTGTACCATATGCACTCCAAATGTTCCATGACCTCAGGGCCCACCCTTTCCCTAGACATCTTTACTATCTGCCTTCCCAGGATTTAGTCAAGCATTTTCTAAGAATTTGTTCTTCTTTRTGAAGAAAAGAATTTGAATTCCAAGTAATCTTGCTTTAATTTGACCCCACTTCTTTAGGCTGCCCAGGTTTCTACAGTCAGCAGAGCTTTAGGAGTCAAATGTGTGTCCAAGCTATTGCTTCATGCCAAGGTCCAAGCAACTCTAGCTGGTGTGCCAAGTCATTGCCTAATTTCTGTGGTGCAATAGATGTGGGGGTTGTTTCCTGTAATRTTTGGAGGGTTCAAGGGGAATGTTTGAGAAATCTAAATATTTAAGCAAATWATTCATATTACTGTAAAGGCGTTCTTTAATTACTTAACCAGATTGCCATTTCATTGGGTTTGCCTCTCACTGTGCCTCTCCCATTCCCAGAAAAAGGAAAACATACAACTTCATGTTCTCTTCRTGACTAAGACACTGAAATTGCTGATGGTAAACTGTGTTATCATTCAGTTTATTTAATACACTAATCCATTTTTCGAAAGAAGCCTTTAAAATTGTGCAGCTTCGTGATAGCTCAAAATTGAAGCTCTCAGAACTTGCCACTTCCCTTGTCATTGTTCAAACTTCTGTTACAACAAACTGCCTTTTTTATAAAGATTACCAACCCAAAAGGAGTGCTTTGAGGCCTGGGTGGCTTCTGCCTGCTTTGCAAARCCTTGCTTTGATGGCAAACAACGTAGGATTGCAAAGGTTTCTGTATTTGTGTTCCTGTGACAGTGCAATGTGCAARCAGTGGTTTTGCTGTCTGGGAATATCAGCATGTTCAGTTTATTGTCTCTAAAAATGGAGGCCAGCAGGAAGGGCATCACCAGATGCACCCATTAAGATTATAACTTCAGTAACAAAACCAGCATCACTAAATTCTAAATAAGTAAAAGTTGAACCAGGGAACAACAGGATATTCAGCTTTCTGATTTCTCCCTTGGCTGTTAAGGGTGTGATGTACAGCTGAAGGTCTTTTTCACAGGAGAAGAGACAAAATKAAGTGCTTATCTAACTCATATTTATTCCAAATATGAGTTAGACATTTGTGTTCACACACAGGCACACACATATAAATATATATATGGATCTCACCTATAGAAGTATTAGTTTGGCTCAAGGTCAGTGGTCTTGCTTGCAARTATGTAAAATGTCTCTCTGCAGAAAGACTGTGCTGTCTTCCAGAGGCTTCAGGACTTTCCCAATTTTCCTTTCCTTTCTAGTTTTACACTGAAGAGCTGAAAGGGGGTTGTGCTTTATGAGTGGGTACTGTCCTTATCAGGGAGAACAATGAGCCCCAGTGAAATCTCTGAGACCTCCAGGCTTCCAGTTACACAGGAATTTTATGGCTATGGACTGAAAAGAGATCAAGCAAAGTGGTTTTAGCAAAAGTGGCTGGATGTGCCAGCCCTGCCCCTCGGGTTCTAGGCTGCTCAAGGCATGATGTGATCTTTAGATCAAGTTCTTTACTTGATCTTAAAACTGCCCCTCTGAGGTATCCATATCATCAGAAAGCCATTGTACAATCCAGAGTAATGGCACAGATTTATAGAAACTGGGAGCAAGCCCAAACCTTTCCTGTGGTGTAGGGACTCGTTTTTAAAATTTATTACTCTGCTGTTTATATTTACTGGGATCATCTAGTTGTGTCAGCTGCAAATATATTCCATTGCATCAGGGTTTTGTTTCCCTTTGCTTTTTGTTCTCCCTTTGACTGTGAGGATGCTGTTACATAGCATCAGTGGTACARTGCAAATCTCTCCAGCTAATTCTGGGTGAGTTAGTCTGGGTACCAGAAGGGCAGAGCTGCATCAGCACTGTCCTGCACCCCTGCTAATAGCTTACTGCTCTGCAGGGCTAATTAGCTCCATGAGAGAGCACAGGAGCCTGGCACTGGCACAAGCCAGCTTGTTCCTAAAGAGCTCAGGTAGCTCTGCACAGCATTTCATTCTCCTGTCCAGTTCTGAGGTTAGTAACTCTTGCTGGATTAGCCTTGGAGACAGAGCAATGTAAATAACAGCCCCACTCCAGGAGCACACTCAGTGCCATTGAGTGACATTTTCCTGAAGGATTTCTTCTATGAGCTGGTGAAGCAAAACAAATGTTAAGATACTCATATTAGTAAGTCTATTGTGTTCTTAAAAAAGTCAGTTACTCCTCCTCCTATGAAGGCTGGCACTAACTGTCCTGAGCCATAGCTTAAAAAACCAATCAGAACTGTGTAACAGAGAGCAAGTGACCAAKGCATAGCAAATAATCCTTAGATTCCTTTTGAGCCAGCTTCTATGATTTTTTTTTTTTGCCTTTTTTTCCCTGCTGTTCCAAAGTGCCTGGTCACCCTCTGCACCTCCATGTCTGACATTTTGTTAGGTGCTTCTGAGCAAAGCACTCCTGCTCCAGCTCCCACGTTGCTTCAGTTTGTGTCAATAACAAACAGCTTTCATTCTTTCCCAGTCACTGTTGGAATATGCAAAGCTAATCAAAAGCTGTGGTCAACACAACAAAGGGGAACAACTATCTCTTCCAGTCAGCCATTGCCTCGCTGTGTTTTTTTCTCCACTTTAGATAAACAATCTACAATGTGTTTACTGAGGCTTGTGCTGATATCCCTCAATGGTATAGGCAAGTCTACTTTTATTCCAGCAGACACAGAGAATAAGCCCACGGTGCACAGTGCATGCAAACCCCTTTGAAACCCGAGATTATTTGTTCTCCGACTGTTCTAAGGTAATTAAGGAGCATTGCATGTTTCTCAATTAATGATTCCTCATTCAGCTGGGGATCTTTGATGCTAATTTGTTTTAATCAGGACAGAGACTGCTAAAAAACTAAACAATTCAGTGAAGAGGAACTAGGAATTTTTAATCAAGTGGAAAAGATCTAAATGCTATGAGGGACACATCCATCATAAGTTTTCACTTCTTGTTCATTTAACTTTGTTCTTTCAGGTCTCATAAAATGTTGCGTTAATCAATGCAAGAAAGTTTGTGAAGATGAAGAATGCACAGTGGTTTTTTCTTCATCTGACGTGAACATTTGTGCAAAAATGAGCAGCTGAAACAAGAGCCATGATGTTAAAACACATTCACCATGGTTTTTCAGTTATGCACTGAAGTGCAGTTTTCTGTTTTGTCAAACATTATATAGGAAGTTGTCAATCATTGTGGTCTTAATATGCTGGGGAGTCACTGGAAAAAATACTGGGTTTGTGGGGGATTGAATGCTCTCCATTTAAATGTTAATTTTTAAATTATGTTGGTATCACACTACATGCATACATTGGGTAAAATAACCTACTGTCAACTTCTGCCCATGGAATTAGTATTTCAAATGCTGCTGCATTAAATCACATGGTTTCTGAGGAGACCATGTATATGCCTGATAAAATACTGGTTTATTCCTAAGTACATTTATTTATAGCTTGGAGGCAAAAGCACTTCACAGTTCTGTCTCCTCCAGCTGCTTTACCACGACAGACTTTGTGTCTTCCATCATGGAAATRCCAATGTGTATRTTCCACTCCTATGGCTTCAACAGARGGGAGGTGTTCCCAGGCCTTGACTTCCAGGAATCTTCAGCCATGAAACAGAGTTAAAGCCATGAAGGACACTTCAATCCAAAATGYAAATCTTCCTGAACAAGCACTATTTCAGCAATGGTTCCGTTAAAAGGAAATAGCACGTGCTAAGAAATTTCCAGATCAGGAGAGGCATTTAATGGCTTTGAGGTTTTTAGTGCTGGGAAACATTTTCAGATTCCTGATTCTCATGTGACCTCCAGGATCTTCCCTATCACTGCTTTTAATGCATGAAACCTGYTTTGGATTGGTACCTACCATCTTAGTACCTGTGTGCTAAGCTCTAAACAGTGCCAAAAATRGGCAGAGGGACAAGGAATCTAACTGGCTTCCTTGCCCTTTCTTGAAGGCTGTGAACAGTGTGTTTATTTTGTAGCTGAAAAGTCAAAATGAATAGAAAAGTCCTAATAAATTCCTAATGACTATCTTAAGGGTGAACTTTAAGTAGTTTAATAGCAGCAAGGGTTTGTTTGCTTRTTTATTTGTTTAGGGTTTTTCTTGCAAACAAACTTAAATGTGTAACAGTTAAAAGTAGAATTCTGTGTGTTTAATGATTCCCATACAAATGGAAGCACAGCCACTGAAGAGTCTCCTTACAAAAGATGGCTTTTTTCACCAAAAGCTGTCTGTACACTGTGAAACACAGTTCAGATGTTTGAACTTATGCTAATTGAAAGATCAACATTTCTCTTTCCTCAGTGAATACCCTGCTCTTTTCGTCTTCGAGATGGCTCTCCCATGTGCAAAAAATGAGCTGTAATTATGCCCAGCTCAAGGCAATCTCAGGATCTAAAATATCCTGCCAACCAGTGTGTTCTCAATCTGCCTTGTTAGTTCACAAAATTGTGCATGTGCCTTTGCTACAGTCTCAAACCTGATAATGTCACATCATTGGGACAGGAAATGTTCTCTGATCTTATCTGAAGTGACACTTGCAATTTCAAGTTCTGGCTTGATGAGATCACGTTGTCAGGGCTCCACGTAAGTGTGATCTTTCCTGATTTGCAATTGTATCTGTTTTGAACGGTCTTTACACYGTTCAAGCAAAAGCATATGATAATGCATTTTGTCAGATGCAAGGATAATGAAAAAGTGATTTTATGGCTCCCCTTTTAGAAAAWCCAATTCATGTGACTAAACTCAGTCAGTTTTCTTAACAGTTCCACCACATCTGTCTAATTCTGTCTGCACCTGGAAACYCTAGTACCTGCAAAATGTGGTTGTGTCAAGGTAGTTCTCCCCCTTCATAAAACAGATGAGACTTATTACCTTTAAATCTCTATTACTTCCGTGAARCTCTGGGCTATAAAATGGTTTGCACATGCTGGAGTTGTTAAAACATATATTCTGCCTTAAGCAAAAATATTTAACACAGTAAAAGCTTGTAAAGTTGAAGAATACTTAAATACCCACGTCGAGTTATTGGCAATAAGAAAGTCTGTAATATTTAAGAGACTCTCAAGTCATATTTCAAATGTTTTTATTCATGATACTAATTTTCTTTAGATGTACATTATATGGGAAGGAAAGGGCTGTTACAAGTGCTGTATTTCCCCTTTTACCATATAGATTACTGTCTGAATCCTGCAACACCAAGTWAAAATAGAAGAGGGAAGAAATATTGCATCCATCTAAACTGCTAAGACTTCAGGAGTCTGTGAACAAAACTGTGGTATTAAGGTACAAATGCTCAGATCTTCAATCCCCATTTAAAATGCATTATGACAGGTCCTGCATCAATGCAGATGACTAAAACAAAGAGCAAGTTGTGACCTCTCTTGTAGCAGCACCATGGGAGCAGATTGATTTGTCTGGRTTGTGGCATGTGGATCATTGTAGCAAGCAAGACAGACCACAGCTATTTGACTAAATTGCTGCAAAGCCAAAAAGGGAAATAATATTTATTTGTCCATTTAAAGTGATGAAAATAGAAGGCAATAAGAATCCAGGGCATTTGACTTTCTTAGATAATAAGATAAGACTCGGCCTGAAAGGCTGGAGGAATGGAAATAGAGGAGTTTTTTGGCAAGCAGTTCTGAAATYCATACAAAACCTCTGGCAATTATTTTTTTTCAACTGATTATTCTTCCTAAATAATTGTGTCCAAGCCAGAGGAAACMCAGTTTCTAAGAGTTATTCTGATATCACAATAATTGTATCCCTCCTACTACAAGATTAGATAAATATACACTTTTGTTGTATATCACATAATGATTTATGGCCCAGATACATCACTAAAAATAAACCCAGAGTGTTGCATGTGGACTGACTAATCCTGGACAAATGCTATTTCTTTAATAAYGAACACAAGCCCCAAATGCATTGTATTGTAAGGGAAGTGACAGCTCTGCCAAAACCCTGCATAACTTGCAAGATGCAGCCTCATGTGAGATTACTGTGTGCTGTGCTGACTAAGAAAAAGAAAGGACAGAATTAGGTTATTGTGAAGCTACCATATATGTTAGGCCATTCCTGAGATCAGAGATGCTTCTGYGGCTCTGCCTCTGTGCATCCCTCCCAGAGTGAAAACACTCCCCAAGTTTTGCTTTTATTTTGGGGTCAAAGAATGCAGATGCATCTCTCTACCCAATAAATAGGATTTTAAACGTTTTCAAACTGAATATTACCATGTCAGGTTTATCACAGAGCYACTCAGATTAATGCATTTGAAGGTGAAAGCTGTCTTGCATTATTTCTGAGGGACTGGATTTCTTCTGGCTGCACAATGTGGTTTTGTCTCTATTCCCATGATGATATTCAAACTTTATGACTGGATAGTCTAAAATGTTATTAGATGGCAACAATAGCTTGCAATTTATTGCCTGGTCAGCTGGATTTTTATTGTTTAAAACAGCTTAACCTTTCCCTGCCATTTTATGGAGTACACAGAGCTCATTCCAAACCGTTTTATGCTTTGGCTGAAAGATGTATTTAGTAGATGGATTTCAAAAGTACTGTGGTTGAAAATCTGCATCCTATTGCAGTAATCTGTTCTTGGCCTAATGCTAGTTATTTTTAGCACTAATCTGGAAGAAAATACAAAATCTCTGCTAGTAAATATTGCAGGTGACATAAAAATTAGTGGAGTGGCAAATGACAGAGGAGATMATTTCTGTTTTCTGGATTTGCATCGTTTCATAAGGTGAGCTCATCTGAACAATATGCATTTTAATACAGACAAATGCAAAGTCACATGCCTGGGAACAAAAAATTCCAGTCACATGTAGAGAATAGCAGAAAAGTACCCTTGAAATACAGTGATGGTGATGAAGATTTAGAGTTTGTGATAGGTGGTGTCTGAATGTGAGCTCCCTGTGCAATATAATGGCTGAGAGAAAAACATTAGCTTTGAATGGGTAAGCAGTGAATGTCAAGCAGGAGGGAGATGAGTTCATGGCATGACTGAGATAATTGCTGGCATTCTCGGTCCAGATCTTGTTTGC
Organism: Alauda arvensis; assembly: GCA_902810485.1. Classification (NCBI taxonomy): domain Eukaryota; kingdom Metazoa; phylum Chordata; class Aves; order Passeriformes; family Alaudidae; genus Alauda; species Alauda arvensis. The sequence goes on from CADDXX010000494.1 coordinate 372,840, forward strand.
TCACATGAAGAAAAAAAACTGGAGGAAAAAAAATAAAAAAAAAGAAAGCTACAAGGTTCAGAGAGGAACAAAGGAAGGATTCTGAGCTTGTGGAAAAGAAATTCCAATAACCTGTGATTTAAGAAAATTAATCTATCCAACTTAGCTRAGAGTGGGTTAATAGGTGAATTGATACCAGTCTTCAATATCTACATAAAATACCTCTTTCACAATTCTGAACATGTCTGAACACATCATTAAAGGATTAACAGTGCCTTGTGAATAGAAGCTGGAGCTGAACAAATACAGACTTTAAAAAAAATACCAGATACAGACTTTAAAAGTCAGGGTAATCGATTAGYAGAATAATTTATCTAGTATCAGAATGTATTTTCCCCCTCTGAATATCTTTCTGAAAAATGTACTATTGTTTAAACAGAAGTTAATTTAAAATAGATTATCGTAATGATCCCTTTGGTTTTACAATCCATTAAAGAGACATTACAAATCTCCAAATATGACCCAGAATGCAGATTTTTGTTTGAAGAAGAAAATGTTTACAAAATGAAAGACCTATAGGAATATGTGCTTCATTCAATTTTAAATCTCCAAGAGAAGTGTTTAAAAGAACCAGGAAACCTCTAGTGAGAGCTGTAACACAAAATTATGTATCAGAATTTRAAAGGGAAAACAGAGGAGCAGTGGCATGAGTTTCTGCTAACTGTCTAAGCTGTCCCAAAATGCTGAAGGAAACAAACTGGGAAGGCATGGCACTGAAAACTGAATGCAGTAATGGCATAATTATTGGCATATTGTTTATAATAAGTCTTGTTTATTGTCCTTTTTAACTTGCCACTGACTTTCTCTTTTCACTGAAATGTAGCCTAGATTGTGAATTAAAACCATAGCCATTAGATAAAGGAGTCTTGCTGAGACTTTTTTGAAATATTGGCATCACTGCTCCATATTTCTGTGGCCTGTCATGGGAAAGAAATGAAGAAAAATATTAGTGAGCCATTAGAAAATGTTTGACTCTCTGTAGTAAGTCATGAGGAGGAATGGCTCCCCTCACTGAAGACACACAAGGTAAAAGATATTAGTATGGTAATGGCACCAGGAAGGGTCAAAGGATGAAGGAGTAATGAGAGCAGACATGTCAGAAGGATGAATAGGTGTGGTCATTAATTTTAGTTGAAGAGCAAAATGTAGATTCTGGCAAGATTTAGAGGACAAGCTGAGGCTGAGTRTGATGCAATGGCTGTAGGACAGACAAGAGTAGGACACATTTGGATAAGGCAAGAGAGGAGAGAAACACTCTTCCTGCATATGGCATTTATTCTTTTTTACRGGGTAACACCTCATTCTGCTCCAGGGTGAGCTCAGGGACAGGAAAGGAAAAAGAGCTGCCAAAAGGCAGAATGCTTTTGTCTGCCAGGTATTGCTTTTCAAAAACTGCTCACCTCAGTTGATTCAGTGTCAGTTCCAGAGCAGACCCTGCTAAATGCAGTGACTGARCTGCTTGTGAGAGAAAGAACTCAAATACAGAAACTCATGAGAGATGAATGTCCCTAACTGAAGAACACAAGCAGCAATGRGAGGGTGTTCATCATTTCAAACCTCTCCTTTGCTTCAGAGCCAGGATTAACACTGCTCAGGAAGGAGAGTTTCCATAAATCAGGGGCAGGGATCTCAGCAGGGCACCAGCACAGCAGCCCTGGAGCCCTGGTGAGTGCAGGCACTGGGCTCATGGATTCTCAYKTGTGAGACTCACTCAATCACYCTGCTGRCTGAACACCTACAGGGATGGAGTAATCCTAGAGAAGCASTGAATGAGAGAGGATGTGTTTATGTGTTTTAATGGCAAGGTCATGAGCACTGATGTAACAGCAATAACTATCCAAACATCTTTGACATTCTGATCAAAGACACCCAAAAGCACAGAGTTCASTTACTCAGTTTAAGCTCCCACATTTCAATTAATGTTCAAAGAAAYCTTTCCTTCTAGGCTGAACTGAAATGAGTTATTGATGTAATTATACCACTCAGGAGAAAAAAAAAAAAACTTTAAATACTAGTTTCCAGGACACTAGGAAACTTTTCAATATCCCATTAAATGCTTTTTTCTTGTTCTGTTTGCCAGGGCCCCAGTTCAACAAAAACATTAAAGTGTTTGAGGTAAGTKAGTCTATTCAATGAAACACACAGTTTCATACTTGCCCATATGTCCCATTGACATTAAGCACATACTTAAAGTTAAGCACACAATTAAAGGCTTAGCTGAACTGGAGACTAAGCTCTTTATAAAAGAAGTTAGTTGCAAAGAGAAAATGAGCAAGGGTTCATTTCTGCTGAGTTGTGCTTTACAGCTAGATCTGTGTTTAAAGAGAATAGGGTCTAGAAAGGGAAATTTAATCCTAATTTCTCTCTCAGGAGTCTCTAGACAGAGCCAGCTGCAAAGGAAGACTGATTGGAAAATCAGGATTTTAGGACTAGCACATCCAGGGCTGTCTATTCCAGCTACTGTAGACACCAATGTTGCCTTCCCTKGTTAACTCTCTTTGGGGTGCAGTGGCCACATGGATACAGAACTGAGGAACCACTCACTGGCTACCTGGGGCAAAACAAAGTCCTTGGGGGCATTTTATAGAAGCTTGTATTTCTGGAAAAAAATGTCACAGTGTTGTGAAACCAGGAAGGTGAAACTATGTAATATGCATCCCTCTAGATTGTGAAACCTTTAACTGACTTTCATCTTGTATRGCTCTCTCAGTTCTCAGGGTTCTTACTCAGATTTAGATGTGCTCCAGAACCATCACCATGCTATGACAGCAAAGTTCATGATTTAGAGCATTAAACTCTGGTTGCCATTCTTGAAAAGTGTTTGGAAGAGGTGATAATTTTCCTTTTTTGAACTGTCAGGCACTTTTCTYCTAAATTCCCTAAATAACAGATTGATATCTAAGTGCATGCCTGTGTTATCTTTAGACCTCATACCATTCTCATAACCATTTATGATTGCTGTTATTAATTTTTGTCATGTATCACAGTTTCAGTTTCATATCACCTTCAAGTCCTTTTTCTTTGCAGTAAATGGCATTACTTACATATGCTTATCTCATTCAATAAACAAAAGATTCCAAGAGAATCTTTATGCTACAGTTGGATTCAGATAAATAGTCTTTTCAGCACTGCTGTGAGTACAAGTGACATTTTTGAACCAAAACTTAATAGAGAGTGACTGGAATAGCTGACTCCTGATTTTTTGTGGAGATAAAATGAAACTTCAGTCTTCAGACAGTCCTATCATTGATTTTAGTCTTTTATCTCCCATGAAAACATCCCCCTCAAAAATCATTTAGCTGTGGATTTAGCAAAAACAGAAAGCAGATTTTGTCTGTTCTCAAGCTACCCCAGTAATACAGTTATCTGACTTTATTATGGCACACAGATGCTGGTTGGAGAATAAACCTACTCCTAAGCTCACTTAACCCATTTCTTACCCTAACAGGAAGAAATACATTCAGAATGTACCCTTGGCAGGTCACACACAAAGAACTCAGTGCTGGGAACAAAACACATGACAAAAAAAAAAAAAATTGTAAATGGAGTAATAAGAGGAATGAGGTGGCTGCCAGCCCACAGCTGGATATTCTGGATTCCYAGCAGCTTCCTGTGTGTTGCTGTATCCTTGTAGCACATTCTTCCCTTCCTCCTGCCACCCATCCTCCTCAACTRCCACATTCACAGGCACTGCTGTATTGAAACATTTTGATCCCCTGTTTTCCACAGGCTTCCAGGAAGAATTCACACAGGTCAGTGTGCCTGGTCTCTGGGTGATCCCACACCTGATGCTTGGGACCACCTRCAAGTTTGTGCTTTGACTGTACAGCCCTTTTCAATCAGCCTTGTTCCATGTATGATGCTTGATGCCAGACATGAAATCCTTGGAGTGTGGAACATGCAGATTTCCCATGGAATTCTCTCAACCAGGGACACACAGGCCAGGGCACTTTCCAGAAAAGCTTAAGAGCAGTGTTGAAAAAGAGTGTGGGAAGCCAGAGCTYTGAGCAGCACAGGTGGGAGTGCTGCAGCAGGGTGAGCTGGGCAATGCCAGGGAGCTCAGCAATGCTTGCTGAGCTTGTGGGGCTGCTCCTGCATGGCTGCACCTGCAGCAGGGCAGCTGCAGCATGCACACTCTGCAGGTGCCTAGCTTCAGGAATGTAAGGAGAATGCAGCCATGGAATGAGTTTGTGGATGCTTGGCATGACAACAGGAACAGGACAAAACTTCTCTCTTGTCCAAGATGAGCACAGAAGAGAAGGAGGGAGGAAACCAAATGTGCTCATGAATGCACAGTGAAGCCTGAAGTAAGTGCACTGGGTGAAGGGGGGAATCTATTTGCATTGCTCAGMTGTGTGTGGTTATGTTTGTCGAGTAACTGGGTAATTGGGATGTCTTTCCTGAAGAGCAGGTTAAATGAAAGGCAGCAGCCATGGAATGAATGTGTGCAGAGACTGCAGGAGGAGGATGAGGAGGGTAGAGGTTGGGTTTGTCAGTGCTCTGTGGAGCGAGGTGAGAAACTGCTGCTCTTTGTTTAAATGCCTGATCCCACTGTGGAAATTTTTACTGCCATTAAAAATTCAGTAGGGACTGGATTTAATTTCCTGGTTACTGAAGAGGACAAAATCAGGACTATTGGAAACAATGGGAATATGGTGATAGCTCAGGATACTGCTTTTCTGTGGTAAGGCCTTGCTGCTCAAAGCTGCTGTGACAATTTATACAGTAGGATCCATATGGAAACAGATTGGGAGAGGTCAAGTATTCCATGGTGACCTTTGCTGTCACCACAAATCAGGGGATGCCTTTGAGCATCACCCAGGGATGTCCCAGTGTGAACAACTCAGTTTTCCCAGAGCTGCAYCAGTGCCAGCTGATGGACTTGGCASATTTGCCTGTTTGTTWAAGGTAAAATRTTGARGRAGCCAACTCTTGCTTTCATTTTGGTGGAAGTTTGATTGCACCCCCTGTGGTGGTTGTAACACTTCTCTTCTGCTGTCTGCCTCCCCACACACATCCCTTGCAAACCTCTGCTTGCTGCAGCTCTCCTCACACTGCCCAGCAGCTGCTGCTGGGAACAAAGAGGCTCATTGAGCCCTGCTTGGTGCTCAGCACTGCTCTGGGAGCTGGAGCTGAGAGAACCACAAGATGATTCAGTGTTTGTTGATGCCCCACACGCAAGTGCTTGGTGCTCTGTCCTGAGCATGACCCCCCAGCTTTCAGATACCCCACATGGAGCACCAGGGCAGCTGCCTGGCTTTGAGCTGCCACAGCTCCATGGGCTCAGGGTATTTAAACAACCTGTGAATGAGCCTCGTGTCCCCCTGACATCTATCYATATTYCTTGTCTATCCCCTGCACCTGCAGAGTGTGAGCACAGGGAGCAGTGAGAGCTCAGAGCTCCTCCTTCTCACTTTGCTGCTTYTGGCTTCCCCCTGCCATTTGGTTTCATTTKGGGTTTTTCCCCCTCCTCTAACYCCCTACAAAAGAAGTTACTRAAGAGCTCTTAATCCYGGGGSCAAGGCATCCTGCTCAGTGTTTTGCTGCAGCCTGTGTTTGCCTGGTGCAGAAAAGCCTGTGTGCAGCCCAGGCTGTGCATGGCACATGACAGATCTCAGAGCTGCAGTGCTGAGATCATCCTGGAGATGCCAAAGTAACAGGCAGGCAGTGAGGATCTCTGACAGCCATCACATAACACCAAAAGTGGTAGAGGGAGACTCTGCATAAAAGAAAATCATATGTAAAATTTAATGTGGGGTGTTGTTTGTTTGGTTTTTTTTTAAAAGACAGATATGCAGTTTCCATGGACACCCATTTTTTATCTTAATGTATGCTTCCTTTTATTAAATATGCATAACCAGGCTTGCTCAGGATGTGAAGCCTGGTGTTTGATTTTCTTTACATTTTCCCTAGGGAATTACTAATAGGCAAGCAGATTTCTGGAGACATTTAGGACAGTTTTACCTTCCTGCTATCAGATGTTTCACGCTTTAGAAAGCCAGCCAGATACAGGAAAAGGACAAAGAACACAGAGAAGGTAAACTGTCATATGTACTGTGAACAGCTCACCTTCCCCTAACTATTTTTCTACTGGATCCATCATTTCTTTCAGCAGACTTTCCCACCATTTAGACCTTTTCTTGTTTTGCCTTTTTTCTTTGCCTTAATAGCAGCCAAGTTCCTGCTGATAAAATCGGATTGGCATGGAGGGTGTTGGCTGTGTGACTTGAGCACTTGAAGCTCAGTCATGGGGAACATGAGGAATGTGGAGCAGAAAAGTCCCAGTGTTTAAGAGGGGGGTAATTGGGAGGTTGATTTGGTTGTTTTATTTTGCTTTAGAAGAAGAACCTCTCAACAAAGATCTGCTTTTTTGGATGGCCTGGGAGGCATGGCAGTGTTGGCTGAAGTGTCACACTTTAGGAAGCCTAAGCAGTGCACTTCAACTGAACTTAAACAAAGAGCAAAGGCAGTTTTATAGGGTGGTGGGGTGGAGCCTGTTTGTGAGYTTTCTTACATTTTAAGGCAGAACTCTTTCTTTTGGCTTGCTGATGGAATGAGAATGAGGAGGAATTATCAATGGACCTTTACTAAAGTTTTCCTTCTGTTTCCCAGTTAGGACACAAGCCCAGAGTTCATGGATAGGTTACWTTTTTTWAARRAASMAAAMCMAAARSMAAAAWTWWAAAAAAAMCCCAGCAGATAACTTCTTTAAATTAATTTATTATTTGATTTTCATGAACCAGAAATGKTACCAAATTCAGCAAGTGTATTAAAAACTATTGGTGCCACACTGTTGTGTGTCCAGTTCTCTCTCTGGTCATMTGGTTCAAATTCATTCCACTTTTTACATCATTGCAGCCTTCTGGAATCAGGGAACACMCATTTCTCTGTCAGGTTTAATGGTGAGAACACTGTCACTGCCTCACTGATGTGCCATTTAGAAGAGAGGCGAAAAATTGAGGATTATTCTATCAACATCACTTTTTYCATTGAAAAGGAAGGGTATAGGGCAGGTTCCCCACAAATGCCATCACTTATAGCTGCTTATAGTGCAGTCTTCCACCTGAAAGCCCTCATGGTGCTTTTATCCATTAGCTCCTTCTTTATCAGGGCCATTTTATGTTATCTTGGACCCTGTGTTGAGCAGCAAACTATGAAAGCTGAGAGAGCAAAGGACAGGTGGCACAGAGGCTGCTGCAGGAGGTGACTCATTTGGCATTTCATYCTGATCAGATTACTACATTTAATTTGGGCATTGGAATCTGATGTTTTCTGTCACTTCTCATGGCAGACAGGAGGAGAGGTGGAGGGGGAGAAACTTTTGTACAAAGGGCACAAAAGATTTGTTGCCATTCTTTTGTGTTGTCATACACTGGAAAATATCAATTAATTGCTTTCTAGCACAGGCACAGGGTTTCTTGGCTGTGAGTAGGAGGCAGGTTACACCTGCACGTTCTTCCTGGCAGCAGAGATCAGGCCTGAAAACACACCTACAGCTCTCTTCATGAGAGGCATGGACAGTGGCTGAGTTATTTTTGAGACCCTGGTGCACCTCAGTTGTCTCTCTCTCTCATACAGCAAGTGCAAGCAGGTGAAACTCTGCTCTGACCTGGTGTGCAGCCACATGCCCTGAAGTCCTGTTATTAATCAGTTCCTTCAGAGCCTGAATGGGAGTCAGGCAGTTCTTCAACAAGGCAGAAATGGATTCTGTGTGGTGAAACMTTGGATTTCTTATCCCAGTGCTACTGATGAGAGTGTGGAAAGGACTTGGATATGTTTTATKCCTTTATCTATGTCWARGTAAATACACACACCTGTTCCTCASCTGCCTCAGGGACTTTAGGCATCCTCCCCTTACCTTCACTCTCCTGCTGCCTTGTGAGAGGCAGGGAATCACAATCAGTAATTAACACTGTTGCACTAAAGCGCCTTTAGAAGGGATTTTTTAGCTGAAGCCTCTCCAGGGATAAGGATTTCCAGCAGGGCTGGAGATAACCTGCCCTAGAGGGATGAAGAGCTGCCTCCACCAGTGCAGCTCACTGAATTTCCTGCAGTTTGCAGTTGGTGTGGGCACATTTTGGAGTTACTTTTCACACCAATCTCCTTTGGCATGGCAGGGTGGGAGTGAGCTGTGCTGCTCAAGGCTCCCAGGCATGGAAACACGTGTTCCCATGGCAGACAGGGACCTGCAGCAGAGCCCCTGCTCTGAGGAGGGGTCTGTGGTCTCCAGCTGCCAGTGCTGTGTGAGATCAGTCAGCCCTAATGCTGAGCTCTGCAGATTAATGTGTTCCTCTTGTGCCATTATATCCTTTCTCCACGAGCCAGTCTATCTCTTGCATGAGTAATGACCAGCTGCAGAGCCTCAGGGCTTTCTCTAGCCACTTTTAACTGATCTAGAACTTCTYATTTTTCCCATGCTCTGCCCTTTCCTTGATTGGTAAATTCCCCAATGTCTTTAATCAAGCTGTGTTGAGCCTAGCAGCTCTGGCAAGTTTTCTTTTGTTTTAATAAAAGGTGAGTTTGTTCCCCAGGCAGGTTCTGCCAGCTCAATTTCAACTATTGCACACTGGTCTTAAAAAAAAAAAAAAAAAAAAAGGGGCCTCCCATCTCCAAACCACAGGCAATACAATATCCCAGGTGAACTCCTGCATCCTGCCCGTTCCCCTTCAGAGCAAAAAGGGACTTTTCCCCCCCATTTCACTGAGCTCAGTGTTTTGTTGAGTGCATTCTTCATTCACAGCTTCAGGCTAATGGACTCACAGGGTTTGGTTGTGTGGCTGCTGTTGAGCCCAGCCTCAGGTCTCTGATGACCAYTTGGGCTCTCCAGAAATGTCCTCACTTAATATTACTTAAACCTGCAAAGCCAAAGCTGGGCATCCTTGAGATCTGCCTGTTCTCAGCCTCTCCCTTTTTTAGGCATTTAATAAAAGCTGGGARAAATGTTTCAAGTAAACAGGCTTAGGAAAAATTCACTGAAAAGGGAGACCAAAGTGTGGTCAGCAGAGGTGAGTGGGTTTTGTTGCAGATTTATTTTTTTTTTTATTAGTGGTGTTTCAACCTCTCCTTGAGCTGTTACCTTTGCAACAGCTGGTTATGGAATGGGAAACAGGTGAGAGGAATCCCAGAATACTCACAGAGACTGAGAAGCTGTAACCCTGCAGCTTGCCTTGGCATTCCCTCTAGAATAGGATGTTCCTTCTGAAAAGCTTGTTTTGAAAACCTTTTTCAGATTTTATATGGTTTGGTTTTTTTTTACACTTCCAGCTAACAGTAAGATGAGAAAATTCAAAGGTAAGGCTAATTATCGGGAATAGTTCCAAAATTGAGACACTGGAAGTGTGAAAACTGCTAYTAAAAGCATCTCTGTAATTCATCTAGCCCTCTATAAATCGAAGTAATAAGTGAAGATGAGTGCAATGTAGGGCTGTTTCAGGCAGAAGAAGTCAAAATTGAAATATTGAACGAAATTATTTGAGAAATCATCAGAATTTACAGAATGCAGTAATTTATTTAGTTCCATGCTTTCTGCATAGAGGAAGTGGACCTCAGTAAAAATTAATTAAGTGGGTCTGCATGAAACTGTTGGGTCAAAGGTAACAAAACCATCTACAGCTCCTCTGAGAGCCCTGCCTCAATTTTTTTTTTTCTTTCTCAGATGGAACCATCAGGAAATTTGATCTGAATTCAGGAATAGCTTCTGGACAAGAGAGAATGCATTTCTTGGTGAGGTTATTGTTGACTGAAAAAAAAATATGTTTACCCTGTACCACAGCAATATAAATAGCTTTTATCCCYGTTACAAACAGACTTATTTTATCTATCAGTGATGTACTTTAAATCTCATATTTCCATTACAAACAGGTTTGTTTTACCAGTGACTTACTTTAAATCTTGTAGTAGAGTTCTGACAACCTTAATTTTCTTTATGGGCAGATGCAGAACAAAGAAAAATAGGTGYTGTACACTGCACATTCCCTATCAGTGATGCACTGGGCTCAGCAGGATTGCCTTCCCTGCCAGACCCTGCACGTGTCTGAGGCATTGGGGATGAGAGGGAGATATTGGGGTGATTCCTGAGGCTTTCTAGGCATGGAGGAGGGAGAATTGGAGTCAACATGCTGAGCTGGGAAGCCAAAAAAAGCATGGAAACAGTGAGWGAGGCAGAGAGGAGCTCCAGCAGCTCCCTGTGCACGGGCCCCCAGCCACACTAATGTCATTAGCTGCAGGGCTCAGTGTGTCTGCACAAATAAACCTCCCAGGCCCAGGCCAGGAAATTATGGCCCTGGCTTTCTGAGCAGAACAAAGCTGAGTGCAGTGATGAAGCTGCACACTTAGCACTGAGGACGTGAATGTATGAAGTCAATTATAAAAGGGAAGCTCTGTGGTGCGCGAATAATTGGTACAAGCACAGTGGCTTTTCTGTGTGCAATGGATCCTTGGTGCATTGCTGCAGCCCTGCAACACAACCAGAGCTAAGCAGCTGATTGGAGAGAAGGAACACACCTTRAAAAGTAATGGTCAAAGATAGGAAGTTAGGGGTTAGCAGTGGGRTAGATATTAATTAAAATTTTGAAAGCCCCAACTATGAATTTCCATGCTTGGAGACATTTGAGGTTCTTTTAAGAACAGCCAGAACTCAGAACCCTCTGAGTCATTAATGCCTGTGATGATCATTAGTGCAGGGCACCCAGTGAGTGGTGGAAACAAATAAAGCTGTTTTATGTTCAGAACTATTTACAATATTAATTGAAATAGAGCAAAGTGAATGGAAATGATGACC
>CADDXX010000494.1:383995-407930 GCA_902810485.1 Alauda arvensis
AGGAAGGAGGTACTGGGGGTTGAATGGCTGAAGTGACTTTCCCCATGTCATATTTGTCCATCTCCTCATCAGTGGAGGATGGTGACAGTGGAGGAGCCCCTGGGTTAATTCATATCACATTCATATCCTGATTTCTCCTCTTCAGGAGCAGAACCTGGGCAGGCTGTGGAGCTCTCCTGGCTCWTAGGTAGCACAGCAGGATTTGGCCCACTTTTTATCCTCCTCTGGTGTTTCTACAAGGTAAGAAACATTGTTCTCTGAGCTGCCCTGAATCTGTGGAGTTAAGAAGAGGTTACAAACAAAAGTCTTAATTCCCTKTACAGCATGGGAATTAACATTCAACATCCAGTTGCCAGGGAACAAAGTTCTTCCTGAGGAATAATGGACAATGGAGATGCCAAAAATACGATTAGAAACTATTTGGCAATCTACCATATTTTTACTTTGTCTCAAGCCTTCATCTTATGATTGCCTTGATAGAGGTGTAGAGCACAGAATAAAATGATGGAATGGGAAAGGAGCATRGATAATTTTTTTTCCAGTTCTATGTCACTGCTTTGCAGAGAGGATGTTCCTGCCAGGGGACATGTTCATCATTTTTCAAGTTTTGTGTCAGTCTTCTAAAGAAGATATCTGTTGATCATGCTCAAATTGATCTAGGGAGTACATCTATCTCAGCAGAGAGAAAAATAATTCATTCTTTAGATCTGCCAGTCAGAGCAAACATCTGTCCTTACAGTGAGGAAAAGATAGAATCCATATCCATATCCTCTTTGACAAGTTATGCCCAAGGAAGGCATGAGTCTCCCTGTTAGYTTGTTCTGTGGGAGAAATAAGAAACTAGAATCAACCTTCCTAAACCAAAGAATTCCCTCCAATTTCTAATTTACACTCTCCCTTACTGCTGGGAGGATTTTACACCACTCCCAGAAAACCCTCAACTCTTTTTTTGTGCTCATTACTGTTCAGGTTTAAATAAATTGTTTCTCAATGAAAGATTCCTCAAGAGCTGCATGAGAAGACAGGCTGTAAGGAGACACTTTCTGACATTGAGTCCCAACAACACAGACTTAGGACTTCCCAATCTCATCAAGATGTTCAGGACAATAGAGTGTCTCTAAAAGGTAAATCAGGCCTTGAAGTGAGAGAACAAAGCCTATCACATCAAGTGGCAAAACACAGGAGCTAAGGAATAGTGGCTTAGGGGAAGGAGAAAAATAAAATGAATTATCATCACGTTGTCAGGTTTACAGTTTTATGATCGGGACAAACTTTATTAAGTTTAATAGAGTGGAAATCCATACCTTTGAAGCTGCTGTTGGAAAGCATACTGCCTGATGAGGTTAATTGAGGAAGGCCTGAATTCTGTGAAGTCTTAATAGTGCCACTTAAGTGGGGAAAAATATGTATTCATTTTTATACAAAGCAATTAAAGCAGTAGCTCATGGCTGAACTCATACACTATCTGCTGCATGTTATCTTATGCCACTTGAGTGTGTTTTCTTTGTCCTCCCTGTGTGTTGGTGCTGTCAAATCACCCCTCTCCCACTTTTCTGGTCCTTTTGTAGCTGGAGGCACCATTTTTCTCTCCTTCCCCCTCTCTCCCTTCAGCAGTGCCTTCTGTTCCTTCCTGTCTCTCACCATAGACTGTGGAGTCTGTGTTTTTGGGCTCCTAGTTCTGAGAGACAAGCAGCAACACCTGCTCATAAAGCTCTGGAAAGCCCTTTGCCAAAACATTTTGGATGTCATGTCTATCATTGGTGGCTTTGAAAGTTTACAGCAATTTGAGATAGAGGCATTGATGCAAATCCTTTATTACAGGAGGAGATTTTAAACTTGAGAAACGTGGGAACAACTATGGCTATAATATTTTTGGGAGGAAGGAAGAAGCTTTTATTATTTTTCTCAGCTGACAGTTTCAGTTTTGACTTGTTTTCTCCTTATTGGGCCAATTCTGTTAGTGCTTCCTTAGGATATGCTATAGTTCTTAAGGCTCCCTAGCTGTGTAGTCATATTCAGACTTTTGAAACACATCCTTAAGGGCTTTTAAGTACACCAGTGATAATGTTAACTGAAGCAGAGAGAGATCTTTCCTTTCTTGTCTAAAACATTTCTGCAGGACAGTGCCACAGCCTTGGCTGTATTCCATCAGTCTCATCTTCCCTGGCTCACTGTCATGGCTTGCTAGTCTGGAACAAAGCTCTCAGAGATGTTGCAAGAAATAAAAAATCTCATAGAGAAAGRGAGTTAATGACCACAGTCAGAACTATTAATACCAAGCAATGCCAAGTTAAAGGGACATGTGGCAGATCTTCACCCTGGGCTCCCTTTGTGGCCCTTTGATCCTGCACAGCTGTAGAACAGTTCAGAGTAGTAACACCTGCTGTAAAACAGCTCAGTGACTCTGCTAATTGCTTAACTGAGGAAAAACAGCATTCAATAACACGAGGGTGACCACAGTGTTTCTGCCTTCAATCACTCACCAAGAGATCAAACACCAAAATCTGCTGCTGAAACGCAGTGAGAAGGAACAGGAGACCTGGCACTTGTGCTGCACTTAGAGCTTSAGCCTCAGCTGATACCTCAGGGGAAGAATCTGAGCATAACTTAGAGGCATTTTGGGTGTTTGGGAGCCACCTTTCCTGTGTTCCTATCAGTGCATATTCTGATGGATGTGTTTGGGGGCTGGAAGGAAGCAAGTGTCTCCAAAACCCTAAAATGCACATCAGCCAGCCCCAGGTTTCTGAGGGAGGAGAGCCAGTGAGGAGCTGTGAAATGAGATTTTTACAGGCAGGGCAAAACTTCTGGGCAGGAGCTTTCTGGGTAACAGTTTCCACCCTGCTGTAAGAAGCCTTTAGGCAAAGAGATCTRTAAATATTTTTGTCTGAGAAACAGAATGGTGTGTGCTGAGCTGAACCACATTGAAAAGTGTGATTGGCACCTATCATGGATGTGGATACTTATTGTCCAAAACACAGGCCATTTTTTATTTTGAAATTAAGGTAGGTTTGAACTAATGGAGTGGGATGTTACTATTTGCTATTTGCATAGTTGAAGCAGGCAGCTTTTTGTCACCCCCTAGACACTGCAGGTGTTTTCACTGTAAAGATCTSGGGGATGCAAGAAGGTGGAGACTAATTTGCAGGTCTTACCTAAAATAGTCCTGTATTTTAAGCATTCTTTCCAGTGTGAGACAGTGATAAATTAGAAATCTCTGCCCTGGTAAGGCTTGTTAGTAAATCTGATATGCAGTTAGCTGACAACTCTGATGCATGGGGTTTCAAACCTGCTCTTTGGAAACCCTGCCTTCTGCCCACCTCCCACCCCAGTGTGAGGAAGTATATCCATCAAATTTTACATGGGATAGCTCATATTGCTATCTGGATGATAGGAGCAACATTTTCTGCATTAGCAACTCTCAACAGATAATGTCTTGAGGATTGAGAGAGGGAGATTAAGTTTGAATAAATATCCTGTGTTATTCATATTTAATCATTTTACTTAGACACTGTCTAATCAGTCAAAGCAATAACTGTTACTGACATACAGGTTTCATAAAAATATATACTAAACTAAAGCACTAAGCCTTGTCCCTTTATATTCATGTTGAGCCTGTAAACAGATCTCAGAACAAACTGACTTAGAAATAGAAACTGATGGCTGTAATGAAAGAGCCRTGTTACCAAGGAATGACAAACAGGAAATCTGGACAGATCTACACTGCTGGAGGAACAGGGAAGGAGAAATTGTCCTGTGAGTAGCTTGGTCAGGTAAGGGTATCTGTCACCCTATTAGTTTCTGGGTTTGGGACAGATTAAAGGTGTGAAACCTATCTGCTCAAGTATACATGTTTTAATATCACCACCTTAGAGTCTTTCCCCCACCTTCATAAATTCCAATAGGATGGAGGGAGAGGGGATGGTTTTGTTGGACTGAAATGTTCCTGCTTTTCCTGGTGCAGAACTATAATGGCAAAAGGTTGGGAAGCAGCATTTGAGGGAGAGAGAGAGAGGAAGGAAACAGGGAAGACGAGCTGAGAGGGGGACAGAGATGGTGATYTGAAAATTTCTAGAAGAGACAGAGCAGATTTATTGCTGATGTGCTGTAAGTAAAGYGCACCACAACCAGTTTGGCTGAGGTGAACTGGCATGTGCTCTCACAGTGAAATTTGGCTCCTCCATCACATGAAATATTCTCTGGTTGCTGCCCCATCATTTACCTGCATGGCATTCTACTTAGGGCACAGCAAGCTGCTCTCTACCTTTGGAGACAGTGAGGACGTGTAGCAGTGCCTTGAATGTTTTCAGTGCAGCAGAGAATAGGAAGCCTCTCCACTGCAAGCATTAGCAATGCAATTTCATAACTATCTGTTCAGACAGTGCACACGAGCTTGAAAAACAACTTGAGACACTTCATTCCCCCTGGGAAATGCCATCCCAGAATATGTTAATCTGACGAATATGCAAAAGGCTGTCCCCTATTGGTGAACCATGAAGGAAACCACCTCCCTTTTTTCCTGGGCTTGTGAGATGCGCTCCTCCCTGCCAAGAGTGGAGCAATCCTTACCCTCTCATCAAACCAGACAGCTGAAAAGTATGGAGACATTGTGCTGCCTCCTCCGACTTGCAATGTGAATTTGATATTATCTGTACCACCTTTGACAATGCWCTTGAAATTAATCAGAGGAGAAATGTCTTATTTGATTATATTTGACCATGAACATTGATCAGTTGCATGCAATTTTGACTTCAGACCTGCATGTCCAAAGTCCTTTCTAAAAAGGGCAAAATATTACCCAGAGATGCACAGGAGCTCGTGTTATCTGAGTCTCTGAAAAGATCCTCTCAGGGGAAATGAATGCACGTCTGGGAAATTAAAAATCATTTGCTATGAAACTCTCAGTGAGAGATGGACAGTATCAGAAGAGAGATCCCCAAGACATCAATCCTTTGCCCACTCTCTTTTCATTGCAGCTTTGTTAGTTCATCCTACTTTCATATGCTTGCATTCATTTCTGGTAGATCAGAAAAATTCTGTCAGTCCTCTGAGGAGACCGTGGCAAGACCCACAGCTCCTCAGTGCCTCAAGGGGCTCAGGAGGCACCTGACTTCCCTATCTGTGGTCTGAAAAACCCATGGAGACTACATAGTCCTCTGTGCAGCCTCTTTTTCAGGCTTCCTTTCTGCCACAGGAGTGTTGCTGTGGCCTTGGGTACAAAGGTGATTTGGTATCCTTGGGGCAGAGCAGTCAGAGGATCCATCAGGCACACTCAGAGCCAGGTGAGCCAAGAGCTCCACAGTGTGCTGCTTGAGGGCTYTGCTGAGGGTGTTTTCTGTGTCTCCTAGGCTGGAATTCCCACCAAGAATGTTGGTAAAAGCTCCCCACAGGCCTTGTTGTTGGTGCAGACCATGGTCACATCCTCGGTGGTGGCCACGTCTGGTCCGTGGCTGGACCAGAGCCTCAGGTTTAGCTGCCCCTAAAAGCTTTGGAGCTTTCATGCACCAAAACCTCCCCACAGACTGGAGCAGCACAGAACTGCCCTGCTTTACTGAATAAAGCATTTTGTGGGATGCTATTGGAAAACTTTCTACTGTTATTACTGTATTGTAAATGAGCAGAGACCATCACTGGCCATTTCTGGCCCTTCTTCCCCCTCTGTTCCTTGGGCCAGAGTAGATCTCCCAAATTTGGTCTATCCCACAATGCTCAGATAGTCCAGCACTTTTCACTGGTGCCAATAATTTAAATTAGGGATAAAAAAAAAAAGGAAAGCAGAGAAGAGATGGTTTTTATTGCATGTAGCAGGACAGTGCTCTGATGTCTGCTCTGCTCTAGAGCTTGTGATAACTTACCTGCTCAGCTGCATGGAATCTGTGAACTCAAACTGCACACAGGCTCAGGCAACTCCTCCTAAAAGACACTCAGGATTGCCACAGTCCCCACAGCTCTCAGAGACTTCAGTGTACTGAGGCAGATTTGCATGTCCTGACAGGTTTTTCTTGACTGTTTTCCAGAGTCATCACTCCTTTATAAAGGGCAATAGCTTTTCCCATCTTACCCTGTAACTTTTCTGCTCTTCAGATACCCAAAGGGTCTTGGATGGCATTTCCTGGAAGGAGTAAAATGTCTCAAACTGTTTTWCAATGGGTTGGTTTTTTTGGTTTGTTGTGTTTCTTTCTTTTTTTGGAACATGAGAAGGAATTAATATTTCACAAAAGTGACTGGGTGGGTAGGGGGGAGAGCCTGAATACAAAATTCACTTGTTGATTGGGATTCTGGGGTGGGAGTAAAGGAAGAAAGCATTGCAGGGAGTGTTTTCAAGCCCTTAAGAACATGTTTTTCCAAGTGCTGTTCTTATGCTTAAGACTTTTAATAATAGGAGCACAGTTGGGTAATATAAATGGCACAAAAGGCACTCTCATTGCAAAGCTGAACATTCTGTGGTTTAGTAGATTTTTTATGATAAAAGAGACAAAAAGAATAAAAGTTTTTATTTCTCAAAAGCTACCATGCCCAGTAACATCTTTTGCTAATAAAAAGAATTCAGCCTCCTCCCCCCCCTTCCCCAAGATATGTTCTTGCCCAATTAAAGTCCTCCTGCAGATCTGGAGGCCAATTGACAACTTGTTCCATGTCACTAAACTTGGTTTGCTGGCCTGTTACAGAAATTACAATGCAGTGCTTCTTAAATGGTCTCAGTGTTTATAAGTGGCAGAGGGGAGGGCGTTTTGCAGACCCTCAGCCTCCCACCTGGGATCTTCATTCTGTCCTTCATCTTCCTCTTTGTTTTCCCTTCCACCTCGTTTGTCAACAGCAGGGCTTWGCTACCAACAGGAAGAGATTCAGTTTTCTTTTCTGCTGTACCAGAACAACTGTTGTTGTTGTTGTTATTTGCCTTTTACTCTTTTTGCCAATTGGCCCTGGGCAGCTGGAGGTGAGGAGCTCTGGAGTGTGCAAATTTGCCACAAAGATCCACAGGAAGAGCCTGGTGTCTGTGAGCACATGGRGAATGGAACAGTGGGAAACAGTAACCAGCATCCCTTAACATGGAATCAGCCTGTGAAATCTTGATGGRGAGAAGGAAATCCTTTTCTGTGCAGAACACTAGGAGCCTGATGCTAGTCCAAATAGTGAAATCCTCTCAAAACAGACCTGGAGATAAGCTGTGCAAGCAGTGTTAATGCCAGCTATCACTTCAGCTGCAGCCCAGCAGCTGGTGCAGGCTGTTTGTAAATCTGAGTGCACTGTGGAAGGAAAGGCAGTGTCCCCCTTTTTGAAGTTCAGTCACCTTCTCATACAGGAGTATGGAATCCAGGTGACTGACTTCATGCCTTTTTTTACATAAACTGCAGGAGCAGAGGTCACAGGTACCAATAGCTGAACTGTTTCGTTGTGTTGGCAACTAAATCCTGGCAAAATCTAAGGATGAAACCACAAGGCTTTAAGGGAGATGGATATATAACCTTAATCCCACTAGAGGTCTTTGTAGTAATTTCCCCTCTCTCACAGACCATGTGAAAGGATATCTGGTACAGTTTCTGTGAGACACTCAGGGATGGAATTCCTTAAACTGAAATTAGGGGAGAGGCCTCAAATAACCAAAGAGAAATGATAAAACTTCCAGGGGTTTTTCCCTGTTTAGATCTATAGGGTCCTTGCTGAATGAGCTTTTTCCAGAGGAAGGAGATCCCATCTTTTGGCACCACGGTAGTTTTAGGCACAGCTCTGCTCTCTGGACAGAAAGGCCAAAGCAGTCTGTAGTGCTTGGGTCACCAGGATGTACCACAGCACTGGCAGAACACTTTCTCTCTGCCCAGCTGTTGGATCCATTCCTGACCACACATCTGGCACAATGACCCTGGGTGGATCACCCATGGCTCTGTAAAAATGCATGCATGAAAGAAAGCTTGSTGAGTGGCTCAAGGCCAACCCACTCTGCAGCATGAGAAAAAATGCCTAATGCAGTATTACCTCAGTCTTTTTTTTCATTTCTCTGATTAAAAACAAAGCTTTGTCTCTGCTGGGTGCATTTGTTATCACCAGTTCATTGGCTACTGCATACACAGCTGGCTTTAGCCTCCATTTAAAATGCAGGCAGTTTAAGCATTAYGTGTAGGATACAGCAGGATAAATAAAGACATACTTGAGCAAACATACATTTAGTAATTTATTTTTCTACCAGCAGTTTTAGAGAGCTGTGGGGTTTGTGATTTTTTTTTTTTTTTTTTTAAATCTAATCCATTCAGTCAGCAGTCTCAAGAGTAAAAGCTTCTGCCTCAGCTTGGGGTTGATGCTTGGTTGAGCCTTAAAGCTTCATGGTTTTTTGACACTGCACTAAGTCTGAAGCTTTGATGTCTGAGGCTGCTGCCTGCACAGCGTAAATCATATTTTAAAGTTTATTGGTACAAAGGGTGGCTTTCCTCAGACATGCACATGTGCATCCACACACAGCATTTTCCACTTTTTTAGCCACCTACAAGTTTCCATAGGATTAGAAGTTCTTTCAGTTGCTTTCCCCACATGGATGTTGCCATCTTTAATTGAAAGCTCCCAGTATTTGTGGSCTAAGGTGATACATACTTGTGCTTGGCAGTGCTGATTGAGGGTCAAGAGAGAAATGAAAATGTTTTTCCCACTCCATTGCTGTAGCTGCTGTACCTGGCTCTCTCTGGCTGTGTGTAAAAGCTGTTGCTGAGGCCAGTGGGGATTAAGTGAAGGCCAGACCTGATGTGCAGAGACCAGCAGTGACTTTTGGTGTGTGGTGACAAACATCTTTCATGGGTCTCCAAGGAGCTGTTTTTTTTGCTTGGCACAGTGCAGATCCTTTGGCTGCTTTGTTTACTGAGGGGATGGATGTGTGAACCACCTTTCTGAAGTGYAGAGTGCCACCAGGTTTGGAAGTTTGTCTTTCACAGGCTGGTGGAGCACACCAGGGCATGGGATTAGCAGGATTAGCAGGATCAGTGGCTGAGCTGTAGCTGYTCAAAGCTTTCTCCAGTGCACAGCTGATAGCTGGCAGGAGGGAGATGTGGCTCCCTATGGGAAGGGCAAGACTAAGCACTCATTCTTCTGTTTCAGTCATTCTCTGTTCCCAAATGTGCCTTACATGAGGAGTACAGAGCACACTTTGCACGTGTGCCTTTGTGCCAGATGTAAACTTTCTAACAAGCTCTTCAAGCCAGTGGCTCTGGTGATTGCCTTTGTGTATCTCCTGCTTTCCATCCACACAAGKGAGGGCACACAGAGAGGTTGTGCAGGCTGAAACCTGTGCTGAATTTATTTACACTGAGATGTAAATCAAAAGGCAGCACCCAACAAAATTCAGCACACTGGGTCCTGAGGGTGGCATGTGTTGTTATTCAGTTCAGTGTCTTTGGAGGAGACATTGGAGGGATGRTAACATCAGGGAGAGAGAATAAAGGAAGTGTGAGTTTCTTGTGACAGAACAGTTCAAGTCACAGCAACTTGTTTCAGAGCCCAAGAGCCCTCAGAAACACAAGGCCAGGACTCTGAAGAGGCGACTGAGCAGAACTTCATTACCAGCAGAAGTAAAAAGACTCTTAGTGTAATAAAAAAAATTAAATCGAATCCAACATCACCTGCAGTTATGAAGGATAATGCAGAAAATCTGCTGTTCCAGGTGTTATTGGTGGTGTGGCATTTCAGGCAAAGGTAAGGAAGGTGATGCCTGTCAGTGGGACTTATGCTCTTAAATCCCATCAGTGCTTTAAAAAAAATCCTCACTGCCCCCCTCAGCCATTGCAGTTACCACTGCCAATATCACCTGGAATCTTTTGCAGCTACAGGAAATGGCTAGRAGTCTCAGGGCAAGAAATAAAGCAGAGAGTCTTTCTTCTCCTGTTATTTTCAACAAAACTCTTTATCAGTCATTCTTTAAAGAGCTGAGATACTCTCTCACACCTACTGTCTGCTGTTGTCACCTAGAGTAAAAAGCCAAGTATTCAGCTTTTCTCTATCTTTCTTCAGAGTAGCTCTGCAGAGAGCTCAGGGAGAAGTATATTGAAATACCTCGGTGACACAGAAAACCTCCTCCACCTACTCTATCATCCCGGTATTTTTCCTCCAGCTTCTATTTATCATCTATGTATAGATTCCCTGAATGAACAAAATTCTTCAAGAATTCATGACTCAGGCTGTAGGGCCAGGAGGTAACTGGGGGGGAAGGAGAGAAATGGCAGGTAAAACGTTATTAATTGTCCATGCACTGCTTTCCCTCAGCCATCTCCACAGGTCTTGCCTTTGGAAGTGGGAATGCCTTGGTGTAAAGGTCAAGGTATTACTGTGCTGGGCAGGATTCAGACAACCTTTTTTCAATTTCTGCTATTGACTCCCTGTATGACCTGAGGTAGGTCCCTCATTTCTCTCTGTCTTACATCTCTATCTGTAAAATAAGGGTTTTTCCTTTTCCTTTTCCTAGTCTGTTTGTCAGCTCTTTAAGCCTTGGCTTTAGGTGTGGATGCAAACACACCCACACCTGTGGCTCTCAAAGCATAATGACAGGAATGCAAATATGTAAGACTGTACCTGAGCTTAAAAATCAGCACAGYAGATCTGCTCTCTGTTACTGATTGTTTTTCTTATTTGCATCCTTCTTTATCCATTAAAAACTGTGATTTAAAAACACAGCTGTGAGCCCATTAGTACAGAGCAGGAATTTGTGATAATCCTAAACCACTYTGAGACCACTGAAGATGGGAAGAAACTTCCCAGTAGCTGATTCACTTGCAGCTGCAGCCTTGGGTAAGGAGTTTCTTTAGGAAAGTCTTGCTGGCCAGTGTTTCCAACAAGGCACTGGGCTACAGGGATCACAGGCWGATCTGGCATTGCATTCCCTGTCATCCTCAGAGGCACTGTAAGAAAATGTAGCAGAAAAGGGTATGCTATTTAAATTCACAGCAGTAACAGCAGTAAAATGTCTAAATGTCCCCACGAACCAGCTCCTTAATATCCTGTCAATGCCACTTCTCTCACACCCCTGCTGTAACCGAGAGGAGCAATCAGAGACGTGGATTTCCACAGCAAAGCTGGCCAAAGATGTGTTTTCCCCTGGCCAAATCCCACCTCCYTCTTGCAGTTCATCACCCCTCAGCTGTGTTGATACAACAGTTTATTATTAACAGTGTTTTTGGGTGGTTCACTCCAGGAATCCAGGCTGGGGCTCAGCCCCACAGTCCTGGAGCAGGGTTGGGATGGGAGCAGGGACCCCCGAGGCTGGGCTTGCTGCTGTGCCAGGGTGCAGTGACCCAGGTGTCCCTGGTCACTGATCTCCTGATCACTGCACAGGAATGAGTGTGTATGCTGTCCTGGGTTGTGAATTCCTGAGTTTATTCATGGCACAGCATCCCTTGGGAGAATGTGCCAGTTCAAACGTTTGTCTCACAGTGTGTAGGAGCTGGAGTCAATGCTGGGAAATGTAAAACTTGTGACACACTGTGATAATGGGGGCACTTAACACAGACCATTGAGAAATCATAGTCAGGGAAATCAAACAAGAAAAACGATATGAGGTGACTTTTCATGAGTTTTTATTTTCCTTTTGTTCTTCTTTATAGGGTGAACGAATGGGGATGGTGGCTCAATTTCTGACTTGTAAAATATTATTTTAACTTATTAACATTGATATTAAAATATTATTTTATCTTACTAAAACACTGTTGAACCTCATTTTGCCCGAGTTACCAAAATTGGCTTCAATTTGCATGCTTGAGCAGAAGCTCATGCTAGGTAGAAGCAGGGTATTTATGGTCTCCAGATGGCAGCTGTTTTGATATATGAAGGTCACATCTTTTTAGATCCRTTTGTTTTGTATCCATAGACAAACTGGTTGAGATCTGGGGCTGCTTGGAATCAGAATGGATGGGTAATGAGTAATGGAACCTCAGTTTCCACACAGGAAAAGCAGTCTGTGAGCTACTAAGGATATATTGATCAACAGATTGACCAACGMCAATTAACACTTTTTTAATCAGGGCAAAAAGGCATACCTAGGGATATACACTATGAGAATTACCATCAGAGGGAGGAAGGAARTAACTTCACAGGGAGAATACTGATRAATTTATTCTGCCCAACAAAAATTGTGGCGATAAGCCCATTAACAACCTTCTGTTTCTGCTTCTCTTTGTATTAATTTTCCCTTTCTTAGTTGAAAATTTAGGAGAACATTTAATCTCTTACAAATTATGTAGAATTTTATGCCTATTTGTCTAGTTCCTTTCATTAGAAAGGGTAGAAAGAACTTTTTGCCAGTTATGTCATTAATCCCGGGCCTCTAGGCTTGATTTGAGTATTGTGAATAGAGTAACTTCCAGAATCTATTTGAAAATGTACRTATCCATGCCTTGTTTGAGCAGAAAAACTGCTCATCTTCCTGACAAATGGTGTACATATCATCCAGCTTCAACCTCACAGGTGGAAAATGGGGCTTAAAGTGACAGAATCAAAGCCCRGGAGAAAAGAGCAGAACAAGGCTGGATTCTCAGAACTGGCTAATGATAAGAGGGGCCCAGAAGAAGATCTGGCTTTCAGCTAGCTTTGAATGTCTAACCTCTGAAGATTTAGAAGCATTTAAGATGTCTCAAACCTGAGCCAAAATTACCTTCAGTCTGAAGTTTGCTCATTGACTGTTCTCTTCTCTTCTCTTCTCTTTGGGCTGGTGGTTTCATTTGTCCCACAGGTCCTTTAACAATGCATTTCCCTGTCGTGCCTCTGGTCCTTTCATCTCGCCTCATTTCCTGACAGTGCTAAACCACTTGGAGTTCTTTTTTTTTTTTTTTTTTTCCCTAATTTGAGAGTTCAAAGTATGGATTTGTGGCAAATTATTCCTGGTGAGTGGTTTCATTAAAAGAACAGAAGGGAAATTGTTCTAAAAACTTTTTGTGTTGAAAAGGGGAGGGATAGTGAAATGAAGTACAGCCTCACACAACATTGAAAACTTCCCAGAACTGTCATGCATTGTTTTCTATAGAGTTAAGTGGATGGTTTGGGCAGGCTGCTACACCTCTTCTTTGCTGAAATTAAGATGAGCTCCACTACTGAACACAGTGCCCTTCCCTGTTCTTAGTGGTGATTTTCCAGCGTGGTAACAATGGTTCGTTACAAATGGGACAATTTCTTCACCAAGATCATAGACATAGAGCCAGAATTTTAGTGCATCTGAACCCTAAGAGATTCATTAAGAGATTATATTACAAGAAAATGCAGTGTTTTCAAGTGTTTTAGTTGTTGAGCATCCAGTACAGTTTCTTCCAAGATCACTGGGGAATTTTAGCTGTACACCAAGCAATAAACACAGTGGGACTTCCTCAGCCTGTGATGTCATCAGCCATTGTCTTGAAGAGAGACACGAAGTCTTGTGAAGATTTTCAAATGATTATTTAGATAGGGTCAGATTAATTCTACTGTATCAAGAAGGTAGRACTAAACTGGGAGAGCCTGGGGTGTATAAGGCTGAGAAGAAAGGAGRGAACCTATCTGTCACTGGGTCAGACTCTCAGAGGGCTGTTAATAATGGATTTTCCTGAGTTAACCTTTTATCTTGTCCTTTTCARAACGCTGTCATGTAACATGAGTTATGTGCTTCCAGACAATTTTCCTAAAGTGGTTGCAGCGCGCACCAAAGGTAGCTGTGCTCTTTGTCTGGACTATCATTTTAGAACACACTTCAACTACATCCTCTGTAGGATATAGCCACTCTGGGAATCTTTYAGAGGCACAATTCGCAGCAGACAAACCATCTCTTATGTGTAGTCATGCAAAGTGAAATAAAGCAAGGTGAGACGGAAGGCGTCAGCCGACTTTAAATGCATCCGAGTTCTTTCTCCCAGGAGAAGGCAAAAAGGCAGCGGTTCTAATCTTGCTGTGGCTTGTACAACACTCACAACACTGATTACCACTTGTTCACGTTCTGCCTGATTTCAGTGGAAATTCCATGGGGCTTCTGAGAATTCTGAAACCCTGAGATGAGGAATTCATGGAAGGTTACCCACTACAAGGAAGAAACAGMGAGCTCAGGCAGCATTTTGCTTCAGCACAGAAACATAGCCCAGCCTGGCTTTGGCTACAGCCCTGTGGTTTGTACTCCTCTGAAGGGCACAGTATGAATTTGAACCCTTCGGGGCCAAGCAGGGCCTGATCTCTAGGTTTTCCACATCTTGCAGATGTCTTCAAGAAATGGAAATCAGTCAATGGAGGCAGCATGAGCTCAGCACCCCAGCCCAGCAGTGTTTGCCACCTGAGGTGTTTTCCTATCTGACCCTGGAGTGTGATACACTCTAGGTTGGAGACTGGCGCCCTTCTGCTCCACCCAGGGAGATTTTCCAGCATGCCAAAGTGCTTAATGAGCTCTGGAGCCCAGGATGAAGGTGCTCACTGAATTAAATCATCTTTGGGACCACGCAGTGTGGAGAGTAAATACTGTACATCACCATCTGAGAGGCTGGCTCCTAACTTCAATTTAATCCCTATTTAGGCTGCTTGAATCTTTATGTTCTCATCCATAAAATGGATTTAACAGCATTTTCCTGCCTTTCAAGGCAGCTGGGTAAGCACACAAAGATATGTGCCTTAGCACTAATGAGCTCTTATGAGTACTGTAAATGAGAATCATCTAGATTAAAATACAGGGGCTCTTCTTTATTTTGCTGAAAATAACTCAATCTCTAAGGTCACTTATGAGGGTTTTTTTTCAGTGGAAACCTTTATATTTTGTTTAGGAAAGAATGAGACCAGAMTCCATCAAATATAAAGGTGCGTGTATAAATAAACATAGAGCAGTCCAACATTTTCACCCTGGGGAACTACTGCATAAAATGTTTGATTATATTTTATTTTGTTTTACTTTATTTTTTTCACTGCAAGAAGTGTCTAGTAGAGTCAGCTGCACTGGGAGAGACCTGATGCCTCAGATTGCTGTCTTTTTGGTTCCAAAAGTGATGGAATTATTCCACAGAAAGAGAAGGCTAAGTGAGAGAAGGAAAAAAAAAATCTGTGTTTAGTACACATATTTTTTAATCCAAACCTACCAATTATTACACTGTGATATGAGCTGGTAGACTTTGACTGGTACAAAACATGGCCACATCTAATTTTTGGACAGAATATATTTGTTGCACAGAGGGGGCAAACGTGAGTTTGAGGTAAGAGCAGAGGTTCAGAGGAGCCATTCCTCTCACACCTCCTTTGGTTTTTGCCCTTTACTTGTGTGTATCCCTTGCTATGTTTGTGCCTGCTACTTGTGCCTGGTTAAAGGAATAAATTCCTCATTTGTAGCAGGATCAGAAAGCCCTGTCTCCAGGAAAGAGAGGAGTATCCTGGTGTAAAATGACTTGAACTTTAAATTGTTACTTAGGMTTCAATCCAGTGGACTTCATTGCTTGAAATTAGAAAATGAACAYAGTACTCTCTTTTCTTGGGTTGGTTTTTGGTTTGATTTCTTTTTGTTTTGTTTTTKSGGRTTTTGTTTGCTTTTTCCTCAGGTATTTGAAATARGATCTTTTGGAGCATCCTCTGCCATTTGTCACAAAACCAGCTGCAGAGCTGAAACATGAGATGTGCAAGGCAAAATGAATAGAGATTGTCATCCTTCCTGGTTTGTCTCTTCCTGCAGGATTTCTGAGGTTCCCTTGCAGAGGCACCAATCCTGTGTGATTACAGTGAGTATGGTTATGTCTGGATGCTTAGCACCAATTTCCAAGCTGAAGACTATGATTTTATTGTGTATTATTCATTAAGTTCCTGCTAGAGGCCTAATGCTTGCTTCAGGAGAGATCACTGTTGAATATTTGAGCTGAACCTGTCTCATTCCACTTAAGAACCCACTTCATCAGCACATTGTCCACAGTAAYGCTGAACACACTTCCCAACAGGATATGTTTTAACTATTCCATTACTTTATCAGAAGACTGGTCCTCCTTGTTGGTAAATACCTTCTTACACCTTGGGCTGAGTGCACCACCTGACAATGGGTTCAGGGTTTCCTGCATGCAGTTCAATGTTATTTCAACACCAGCATTTCACTCTGAAAACTTTGGAGTATTCTCAGTTTTCCAAGTCAGCAATTGGATCATATTTATTTAGAGCTGGCTGTGCAAATGTATTGATTTGTAGTCTGTTATTGTTTTGTGCCTTGTATTTATGTGGCTCTAATGGACTGAAAGTGTTTCAAAACTGAAGGGGATTAAAATATAGAGCTTTTTCTCTGGGTAAGTGTAGGGAATATTATAACTTGAAATCTGTTCTRAAATGTGATTTTACAGCATTTATATACTGTTATTTTAAAGCTAGAGATACTGTGCCATCCAGTAATTGAATACAAAGCCATGAAAACAGCAGAAAGAAATGAAGGTACAGAGAGGAAACAATGATGCTGGCAACACAATCCCTTGTCAAATGTGAGGAATGAGCTTTGAAACAAGCTCTGACTCTGCCTCAGCACCACTTGCTTGGTCGAATAATCTCACCCCCCRGCCAGATGTCACCATATGGCTGGTGACAACTTTCAATTAAAGGCCCATGGTGTTTAACATCTCCTTTTACATATGGATGAAAAGCAGTCTTGTGACCTGCCCCTTGCACCCAAGAGGTTTGTGCTCCTTCTTTAAAAGATGKGTGTGCCAAGACTCTCTCCCATCCYYSGTGCTTTAAGCTCCCAAGCCCAGTTTTAGGGTTTTGAACCTTTGTTCAGCCACTGCCAGCTCTGAGAACTGGATGGAGCCTGCATCTCCAGCAGTCCCTGGGTACTGAGGGTGGGTTCTGCAGAAGCTTAGGGAACTCTTGACAGTGCAGAAAATGTCACTGTGCAGTGGATTTGAGCCTCTCAGCTGCTTTGGCTGCCCACTTCTGCAAGGGTCATTTTCAGAGCATGGCCACACAAATGTGTGCTGTGTCAGGCACCTCAACTGCAGAGCAAGGAACCCCCTGCACTGYGACAGCACCAGTCACACTCACCAAGGAGTCCTGGCACAAATGGGGGACAGATGTTAATGATCCAATCAGCTGCTCATCCTTGAGATTGTGTAATGATTGTCCAGAAAATTTGATTATAGGGGTTACTATGTRTTTTAAGCTAACTTCTGTGCATGGCTGGGCTTTCCCAGTAATCCTATACAGTATCCAAGGCACCATTCAGCAGCTTCTTGCAAATCCCTGCAAAGCAATTACTGTCCTTTCTACATATCCAGGAATTGTCAGTTCCAGGTGCAATTAAAGTAAAATTGCTTTCAGTAGGTACTTGGCTATGATGACTTTTGCTGGTCATAATTCTCTCTACACCGTGTTGTTTCTTCAGATAAAAATTATATTTCTCTTGTGCCCTGGAATCTCAAGCTCATTTTTGACCCAAAGTATCCTCAGAGAGTTGTAAAACTAAGATGTTATAACTGCACATTACCTAGTAATGAACATTGTGAGAGTCAGGCCAGSAAGATGAAGACAAGAGATATGAATTAATGTTTTAATAATCTTCCTCAGATCAGTACAAGTCATACAGGCAAGGATCCCAGTGACTGCTGGTGAGCTGCTCCAGTATGATATTGCTGTGTAACTCTCCAAGGAGATGGTGCTCAGTGTCTGCAGGGACAGATGGTCACTCAGCCACCAACAGAGCTCTGACCTTGTCCCAGCAYGATGGTGCAACTGTGTGCTTTGGACAGGTCTGCTGTTTACAGTGCCACAGCTTTTGCTGGAGTCATAGGAAGCCCATTAATTTATTTTTACTTCTATTTCATCCTAGGCTATCCTTTTGCACTGATCCAGGGTATCCACCATTTTTTTAGTGGAAAGCAAAGACCTGCTCCGTTTCAGACTAACACAAGATTTTCATTCAAACACATGGCATGAATCATGGTTCTACAGGGCCAGGGCAGCAAAGCTGTGGAAGCAGCATCTCTCACTGCACTGTGCTGGGGTTCCTCCTCCAGGAAGCCAACCAATATGAGAMGTTTTGCAGACCTGCACAATGCCAGCCTTCCCACACATCCACGTGTGTTGGATCTGCTGGGATTCTCCCATGGTCGAAACAACCAGAGCAGTGTCTTGTTCTTGCATTTCAGAATACAAAGAAACTCCAGCAACAGTGCAAAGACTGGATTTTAACATCTCAAAGCAGAAACCCCAAACACCACGGAACCATATCCTAGAGAAATAGCTTTAATAGATTAAGAGGGTGTCTTCTGGCACTGTGCAAGGTGTTGGACTTGCCTGAATCATTCCTTGAACACTGCTTTTCTCTGGGAAAAACATCTTGTCTGGTTTTAAAGATTTTGTTCAATGGTGGAGAACRCAGTACAAATCTTGTTTACTTGTCYCTATGTTTRCTYACATYCTCTGTTAAAAATACAGCACTTTTCTATGCTGAACTGGTCTAGATTTAACAGCCAGCCAGCCTTGTTAATGCTTTGTCTATGGATGGAAAAYTTGCTATTTATTTTCTGTTTTGCTGTTCCTGGTTAGGTTCCCACAGCCAGTGTTCATGGCAGTACACAGGGGGTTTGTGATGAGATTGCACTGTCAGGGATGTAATGTTGGCCAAGCTTTTCACACACACTCAGCCTCACCCTTTTGGCTCTTCTTGGAACCATCTCCARTTTTTCAGCACCAGTTTGATGCGATCTACTGAAAAAGGACAGCACAGACCCAGATGGTTCCCACCCAGTGCATTCCAAAGTGGCAACACTTCCATGTGTGCTACTATAAATACAGCAACCAACACTTAAAATGATTTAATCTTATATTTTTAAGTACCTGACTGCTGTGAGATGGGTGCAATGCCACAAAAATAGTGCTCAGAAAAGCCAGTGTGCCTGAGTTGACCCTACTCCTCTGTTTGGTTGGCCCAGAAAATATGGTTCAGTACATTTGCAGTGACTCTACCAGGTACAGCTTTCTCAGGTATCAGTACATGAAAAAATTTGGAACAGGGGGGAAGTTAGTAGAGAAACTGTTGTCATTGCAACCCCCTTTGTCTTCTTTAATATACCCTCCTGTTCTGTGTTCAGAGCTACCCTCCAGTTCCTCAGTCACCATYAGTCCAGCCCCTGGTTGCTGGGTGTTTAAAAAAGTCAGTTAACCAACAAAAACCTGAGCCAAGCTCCCAACGAGCATCTGGCTGTGGCTGTTTGGATGTGTCTGTGAGTAATGCCAAGCTGCAGGAAAGCCAAGCCAGTATTCAGACATCAGTTTTTTTGGAAATGGGATTTGTTGTGTTATTTATCTTCTGTATTARCGGAGAGGGCCTGGCTTTTGTTTTTTAACCTTGTTGTTTCAATGCCAGAACAGCAGAAATATAACCCAAGTTAAAACAATAGCTCTTAAAAGATGTGATACTTTCTTTCATCCCCTGTTTAGTAAGCAGCCTTGGCAGTGTCATTTCAYATAAAGAACTGCAAAGTCACAAGGTCCAGAAATACAATAATTCCAGGAATGACAAAAAAAATGACCTGCTTTGTCTCTTTTTATTGACTATAACTGTGGTGAAAAAGGCCATTCTGCATCCTCAGCTGTAACTTGTTAATTACTTTCTGTTGTTTTTTTTTTTTTTTGTAGATGTTCCTAACCAACATTAAGTAAAATGTACATTGTGGAACAAACCATCCATACAGTATATGCCATAATTACTGTTTAGCAATTTCACACTAGCAAAAATTTATTAAAACTTCACGACTCATTAATAGTAAGTGATCATAATCGCTTAATAGAAAAGGAAACTGAGCTAATGATAGAAGTGCTGATTAATGTTTTTGACCTTTAGACAGGAAGTCAAGTGAAATTAATGTCACTGGGTGTTGAAAAGTTAAGTTATTGTCAAGTGTAGATAGCCTCTAATCAGAAGAGAAACCCCACAATTTCACAAATTTTCTGTTCTTCATGAGGAAACTATTGTGCCCTGGAATCTCAACTGYTTTTAAATATCTCACTGCCACATTTCAAGTAACAAGTTTTACCCATTTATTACAAAAGGCAGTTAAGAAAAAGGAAGTTACATATATATATATATATGGTCACTTCAGGAAGTGATTTACAGAAATACCTATGCTGGCCATACTTAACCAAGCAGCATTATATGCAGCTATTATTTCTTTTTCTTTTTTTTTTTTTTTCCTTGTCAGCAGCATTCCTTTCACAAGCTCAGGTTAAATGCTTTTGAAGAGAATAACAGCCCAGCTGACCATTCAGTTGCCTCATCACACATCAGATGCTTGGGCACCACTGGAGCTGACAGGGTGAGTGTCCTTGCAGCCAGCTGTGTGCCTGGAAAGCCTCAGCTTTGCATCTGGCTGCTTCTGATGCCCACTGGGGCTGCTGCAGGTGGTGGCATTTGGGGTGCAGCAGGCACTGGACTGCACCACGAGCCTCGTGGCCAACCTCAGGCCAGATTAATGTGGCAGTGGAAAAATCTGTGCAAGGGTCCCAGCCCCTGAGGTAACTCAGTTTCTGCGTTGTAAATGGAAATGACTCCTACTTCAGCTGTAAGTATTTTTTATGTGTGCTCTTTTTTTTTCGTTTTATTGAAATGAGACATTACTTGAAAGCAGGATCCCCAGGACTRACTTGTTCTTAATTATGCCACAGCCCTGTGGGCAACCTCTCAAGATGGAGAGGATGGAGCCTCTCACCTTTTGGCCTAATCCTGTCTCACTGAAAAGGTTGAMTGGAGATGCCTCAGCCTTTCACCTGAGAAGGCAAACTCCTTTTTAGATGCTAACTCAGGTTGTGAGCACTCCAAACCTCAGTTTGARTAACCTTCTCTAGATTATTCAACAGCTCCCATGATGGGCAGGGAGGGAGGGACAGTTTCCTCCAAGTATGAGCAGAAACCTGGCTATGTGTTAGWGAGCTTTGTGTTCATTTGACTTCAGTCAAAGTCACAGAGGGAAGGACAAGCCCTTTCTAATAATGCCACTCAATATTTAGCCTACCTACATTTTTATTAATAATAAAGCCCTCAGGCAGGGAGTTATGTGCAGCCATTGATCTGCTCAAAACAGCACTGAARTATTGACAAATACTGTTTTGGAGACAAACATAAGCTAAACTGTATTTATATCCAGCAGAGTCTGACCTCTGACAAACAAGCAAATGGAACTGCACAGCCAGGTTAATGCTACCTTTGAGCCTCCCCAAACCAGAATGAAGCCAGCAGTGGATTGGTAAATGCAGGTTTATTTTTAGATTTTTGTTTTTGTAATTTATATCTGTGTGTGTGTGCTTTGTGGGAGACTTTCCAACTGCTTCTCTTGAAGATTTTTGTGTTAACATCTCTTTTGAAAGCAAGAGAGATGTGGCACACTTGCAAACCTGGAGAAAAATACCATCTGTTTAGTTAACCTCACTGAGAATATTGGTGGAATGTTGTTCTTTTTTAAAAACATACATACAAGAGCAATTGAATTGTAGGTCCTTCCAAAGCAATTGACTACAAGATTTTATTTTATAATGCTGCAAAACATAAATGTAGTTTTTATTGAAGACTCTGTAAACTATGCTTTCTACCTTAGAGCAAAAGATTTTCTAGCATCCTCTTTTGGGGGAAAAAAAAAGCCAACAACAACCAATCCAAAAAAGCCTTCTGCACAATTACCATGGAGCAACATTTCCCAGTCCCTCTTTTGGCTTCCTCCTCRCTGTTGCTCTGCAGTTTTCTGTAATTAATACAGATAAAAAAWTTTGGCGATGCAGAATTAAGGGGTGTAATTTGTATTCAGAGCCAAGAAAGACATGCATCTCACCAAAACAACTGAGTTTATTGTTACCAAAAAAATTGTTTCAGGAAATCATGCTTCTGTCTCTGAACACAAACCAGAACTCAGCATGGAGCAGACAATAACAGAGACAGGGCTTTTTGCCAGCACGCAGGAGCAGTGCAAGTGTCAGGGCAGGCTGATTGCTTGGGCAGAGAGTTTTGGAGAGCTCCAGGAGCATGCCTGGAATATGGTTAGGATAACCTTTCAAAACCCCTTTCCTGTGCAGCTTAGAACCCTGCTGATTTAATGGCACACTGGAAATGCATCCCCAAGAAAACTCCAAGTGGGAAGGTGTCAAATTTGCCCCCTCTAACCTGTCCMTCTTTGTCCATGCCTGTTTTGAAGATGCCAAACCACTCATCTGCTTACCAGGGTGTCATTTAAAATGTCTCTGCACAACCCAACCCATTTAATTGAAGTTATTCTATAATGCCGTATAAAATAGATAACCTCACTTATCCAGGGATCACTAGACCTTACCAACATTCCCAAAGGAAGTCAGCCAAGGTGTGATGAGCACTGTTTTACCCATGGCAGCCAGGACAGTGCAGAGGGAACTCAGTTTCTTCGTGAGGATGCTGACAAGAGACAGATGCTATAGGGCATCATTTATTAACAGCATAACACACGTGGAGCAAGGGCACTGTGATACAATGGCTCACATTTGGGCACCTTCTAGGCAGTCCCTTGGTGCTAACTCACCCAGCCTTTGCCCAGGAAAAGCAGCCCTAATTGCCATGATCTCTCAGCCCACAGGGAAATTGCCAAGGCAGCCTACGTGTGAACAGTAACAATTAAAAGCAAAAACCCTGCCAACCCTAAATCAACAAAACACAACCTAAAAATCAAACCCACAGATGAGGCACGCTGAAGAATCCATCTGGTCATGCATAGTTGGCTGCTCAGTGGTGTCAAACACAGCTTGGTTTCATCTGTCCCAGGAGAGGCTGCTCAGCAAGTCTGTCATGGAGCTGTACCTCTTGAGTGGAGCCTTCACTGCTGTTCCTCCATCCTCATCCTCCCCTTTCACAGCACTGGAGCTGTGGCAGCACAGAATGAGGGAAAGATAGAAGGAAAGTCCAGTGCTAACTCATTTTGATTGCTTTTGTGCACCACATTCTCCAAACACGTCTTTGAAATGGTTAAATGTTTGGAAGATGGCACTGCAGGAGCTGAAGAACCTGGAGCACTTTATGCACAGGACTTAATAGCAGCAGAATGACTCCTAAATCCAAGCAACCTCAAYTGTTGGCCCAGGAACCCAAGCTGAGTGTTGGATACTGCCAAACAGAATGTGCTGCCTTCCCCTCCCACCTCCTGAAACACAGATCATCTGGGYAGCAAACGATGCCAGGACAGCAGAACATCTCCTCCTTGCATCACCCCTGCAACTCTAAACCCTCCTGCAGCTGCCAAAGCACCATGATGATTTAGCTGGARAAGTGTTTTCAGCCCTAGCAGAGCAGACCTTTAACCTTGGATTTTGTGCATCTCTACCACTCCCATCCCTCCTTCTCACACCCTGCCCCCAAACCTTGCTTCTCTCTCTGAGCAACAGCAATTGAAACTGTCTGGCCTTACAATGGTGGCAGGCTCTGGCCCTGTGCTGAGCAGCAGCTTTTTCATGGGTGAGTGTGATTGCTCTTTGCTTGYAATAGATTCATTTGTTAAATCTCAGCTTGAACGTGAGTAAATGCTGAAATAATTTTCCTCGTTTTCGGTCACCAACATGAGGGAAGGCATCCTGAAAGCTTGTTTATGCACCTTCCCTTCCCTCTCCCAGCACACTCTGCATTTCCCAAAATATCCTCCTGCAAGGGCTTTTGTGTTCAGAGCCTCTGCAGCTCTTGTGCTGCCATTGTGTGGGAGCAGGAGCGAGCCCTTTCTCTCTGGCCTGGCAGGATGGAGGGGTGGGATGGGTGTGGAGGCGTCTGTGCGTGCCAGAGAGTGAACAAGCATGAATGGGGCCAGCTGGCCACTCTTGTGCCCTTCTTTCCATCATTTCCATCTGATRCTGCCTGCTCATTGTAATTTTGCAGGCCACATTCACTAGCACAAAGAGACTAGGGAGCAAGCAAATGAACAGATATTTAAAGGGAAAAAGCTTTATTTCTTGTTTTCTCAGATCATGGTAGACTGCAAAACAACAGGGAGAAATGAGAGCAACCTTGTCC
>CADDXX010000494.1:408230-456032 GCA_902810485.1 Alauda arvensis
TACAACAAATTACCAGCCATTATGACTGAAGACCTGACACGTAATAACCTGCAGTGAGATGTACAGAAATCCGTAAGACGACACAGAATTTACACAAGAAGGTAACTGTTGGTGTAAGAATTTCCTCCAGAAAATGGAAGCATGTTCTAGACAGTTTTGGAAAAAGACAAAGAGAAAAAAAAAAGGTGAAAAAAAAAGTGCAGGAAAATACTAACATTGGATATCCTCAGATCACAGTGAATGCCAGTCTTCCGGGGGTCCAAATGCTACCTCTGTTGCTTTTATCTTCACCACTTGTACTCACCCTCCATTAACTGCTTTATCATCATGATATAAGAAAAATTACTTTTATGTGAGCCTTCTCCTCCTATTTCCTTTTTGCTGCAGCTCTTGTCAACTTWTAGTTTACACAAAAGGTGCAAAATTCAACATAGCCCCAGGTGAAAGACACATGTCCCTTCCCAGCCTGAGCAGGACTAATCACAGCTAATCATTTCAGTACCAGGTAATGCWGCACAAAACATCACACAAACCCTGTCAGAGCCAACTCAGCAGCAATAATTCTGGGGGAGAGGAGAACATGGAGATTAATCACTGCCACCAGTTAAGTTTCCCACATGTTGGAGTGCTTTGAAGCAGTTTCTCCCACTGAACTGCATTCGGGATTTATTTTTTGTTCTTATCCAGGAACAACGTAGGGTACTGGGAAGAGGTAAGAGGTTGATCTTATGCATCACTTCCCAGAAAAGCAGCAATATAAAAACCAAGATCATATTTTTCTTTCAATTTTTTACCTCCACTGAGTTTTCTTTTTAAGCTGTGTGTGACTCAGCTCAGTCTGGGTTGTGCACTCCCGACTGCCAGATACAATCCCCTGYGAGGCTTTGTTCCACCTCTAATAACCCTTACAAACATTCCTTCTGTCTCAACTTTCACTTAAAGGTTAAAGCCTTGGTCTCACCCCAAAGCAGGCAGAGCATGTCATTGCTAATAACCTGGTCTGGGATGTGAGAGGGAAATCCTGTGCTCCCAGCATTTAGGTTAGCATACTCCCAAAAGAATTGCTTCACTTCCCAGAAGGGGGAACAGCTTCCATGGGCTAATCCACAAAGTCAAAGGAAAAAACCCCATGATTTCTCTGTTTTATCCTCAGTGGGACACACATTTCTCTCTCAGCAGCGTGCTTTCTGCAGTATCTCCTGTTAAAATAAATGGCRGTTCCCTAAACTGCAATTTTTGTGTCTTCAGGGTTTCTCCTGTTTCTCCAGCCTCCTTCTGTCACATACATCCCATTCCATAAACATTACCACGAGAGAACCATATAGTTTTAATCTTATTTTGAAAATTACTCCAGAGTTTCAGTAGATTTGCTGGCTTCTGGGCTTGAAGGAGTTTACATCTCCCTGTGGTTCACCGTGTCTGTGGGGTTTAGCTTCTGCAGCATTTAAGCTTTGACCTCAGGACAAGTGCAGTGGCCAGAATCGACTCCTTGCTCAGCTGAAGAGCTGCAGTGGAGAGGCTGCCATGACTGATTTGTCAGCATGTAGCTCTGACAGGTTTGTTAGTGTGGGATAAGCTTCACCCCAGCTGGACAGGCCTGAGTGATGATGGAGCAGACACAAAGGCTTTGGAGCACAGAGGTTTGTAAGAAGTCAAGTATTTTGGTATTTCGGAAAGAGGAATTTGARGAAAATTGCCCTTAAATCTACCATTCATTTTCTTCTGGATTCTAGGAAATTCTCCTTTTGACAGATTAAAAACCAATGCAGAAGAATTGTAATGTTGGAATCACTACAAGCTGGTGAAAAGGGGCTGACGTTTGGGTGTTTTTAATGCAGGCAACAACGAGCTCTAATTCTATGCATGGCAACAGCTGTTGGCACCTGAGTAAGATGAAACAGAAACTGCTTTAACTCTGGTTAAATGTACTCAGAGAACTCTTGTGAATAGTCTAGACAGTAGTAGTTTAGTACCAGTTTAGATCACAGTCTATATTGGTAAGAAATACTACTGAGAAATTTGTTGACTCTGTGCTCCTTTAAAATCCAGATAATTTTTAGGCTGCATTTTGAATTTGTTGCTCATGCTTTTTATGAATGATAGAAAAGAGATGGAACATCTTTGAAGGAGTTGCATGAGTTGGCTTCTGACTATTGAGGTGTCCCCATCTAAAATGCATCTATTAAATATAAACATTGCCTGGGGGAAAAATAACTCAGCAGAAAAGATATGAAGCAAGGGTGTATAAAAGTCAAGATAATGTTGAGTTAAAAATGGGAATTCATCATCCTCCCTGATTTTACCTTAAGAATGGAGCCATCAAAATTTCCCAAAGAGAATTCTTACTCTTGTAAGAATTTACTACTTAGTGAGACTTTATATATTTGACTGAAATTCCAACTGGAAAATATATATTAAAAGTATTTAAATATTTCTAATAGCTTGTAAAGAGTTTGAAAGTTTTTCAGTCYTATTCAGTACCAAACTAAATTTTAAATTCCATCTGGGGAATAACAACATAATGTTTTAGATTATTCAAGTCAAACCAGTGCTGAAGAGATAAAATGGGAACTTTCCATTTTTTCCCATTAAAGGTGTTCTTAGTTCAGTGGAGACATATTTTTTTTTCCTCAAAAGTGAAGGCTGTAATTAAAAAAGAAAACCAGAAAACCAGCACTGAAGCAAATCTATAAAGTTGAACACTGTGGAGTGGGACAAAATGACCTTCTGCAGTTAAAGAGAGGCTGAAATAGCCAATAATTGAAATGTCACAGGAGGAACTGGCTGCTAAGAAAAAGCAAATATTTAAAGATGAGAAATATTTAACAAGTCACTGGATTAATTTCTCTGCCAAGTTCATCAGAACTAAATAYATTTCTATTTGCTGTCAGGGACATCAGGAACAATCTGACTAAACTTAGGGGCATAAAGCAACCCTGAAAGCCTCTTTAGCCCAGAACAGTTTTAATGCAGAACATGCAGAATTCAGTTTTATGCAGAAAGAAAGAATGTCAGTGAACAYACATTTTTTTCAGTGAGGTAGATCCACCTTGGTATTGAAGACAAAGAATTGCATTTTATGAAAGAAAGTTGTAATAGTATGAATAACTGCTTGTGCTTCCAACTGTTACTGCTTGCTCTGAAGGAGCTGCTGTTGCAGCAGAATCCAGCTCTTTTATTAGAAGCTAAATATGAGATACTCCTGTCACTTGGCATACATAAGACTTATGTCCCTTCAGGGAGCTGTTCTGAGTTTTGCTCTTCTACTTCACTGGTTTCTCACCATCTTTACTCCATGGAAATATCACAGTGATTAGCCAACGATCACAAATTTTAATTAAATTGAGATTTCAAGGTGATTCCTGCTTTGTTTTCTTGAKCTCCAGCCTAGTTGCACAGGCTTAGCAAAAGTAGATACTTTCATGTTTTCAGTCTACCGATTTGAACTTCCAACAAATTGTGACCACTCATAGTCAAAAGGCTGGGTCTTATTTGTGCAGATTTCTGAAAGGTTCACCTTCAGTGCCTCCTTCACTGGAACAGCTTGTGGAATAAAGAGTTACACTGCTGCAAAACCTCAGCCATGTATTTCAGTTGAGTCTCCATTTTACCTTTGTGTGCCCTACTTTTAAAAAAAGAAGCATAAACACGCATTAATAATACTAATGACAGTGTCTGCTCCAGTACAAGAAGAYTTGGATATGTTTATGGCAGCCCATGGTTTAATTTACACACAGCTGAACTGGTGAGATTTACAACTGGAACAGTAGATCATCTCTATGCACATCTTTATCTGGACAGWCCCTGTATTATTGTTATATGGATAAAATTAATCTTTTAAAGGACTATATAAAGCCCAGCCTAAGCTTGTTCATTAARTACTCAACACATGATATTTTAGTGACTAAAAGGGGGAAAAAAATTAAACAATCTGCATAATTCAGTACTGTAACAAGTGACTGCATTGGCAAGGTCACCATGCTRAACTGACATCATCCACACCACATCCAACTGTGAAAAATCCTCCACTACTTCCATGGTATTGCCTGYAAAGTGTCAGACTCCTAAGGGTATTTTTTCCTTTTTGCCTGTTTAATAAGTAATTTAATTTYTTAAATTAGGACTTCTGTATACTTSTAATTTACAGGACAAAAAGCTCAAATGCTCTGCTGAGCTTTTTTGGCTACCAGTAAAAAAACCCACCATTTTTTCCTCTACTACATATAAATTTTATTTCCATAGGTAACTTTCATTGACTCAGATAACCAGCAGTTTCTTTTGTCATTAGAAGCTTATTAGGTTGTTACTTACAGTATAAGTAAATAGTTTTTATTCTGGATCAGACAGTGTCAAAGCTTTAGTAATTGGTACTAAATGTAAGAGAGATACTGTAACCAAAGCAAACATTAAAAAATCTTCAAAAAGTATATACTATAGTGGGAGATTATTAAAATTCCTGATACTGAAATGTTTAATGTGCTGAATACAAATGATATTTTAAAGAAAGATTTATGGATGAAAGATGGAATTAATAATCATAATGTTTAGGAATTTGTTTTGAAAATATTTTTAATTGGATAATGTCAGACTTCTGAATTACAATGCTGCGTTCATTAGCATTTCAATGGGTTATACTATCAACTCCTTTTGACATAAAAGAATTTGATTCATTTTTAAAATCATGAATCTCATAATCTTTTTTCTGCTGCCACTAGTTTTCAATAATTTGATTATCTTCTRCAAGAAGAGCAACAGGAACCACATGGGCTTTGCTGGTAATGATGGTCTATATATCTCTTCTCCAAAAGCAGCTCTGCTGCCTTTGAAAGTAATTTGCAGTTCCTTATCAACACAGAATTAAAAAGTAATACTGTCTAATTTGTTATGTTCACTGGCACAGAGTATTGCAGAATTCTATCACAATTGCTTTGAAACCTGTATTATGTGACCATAATCAAGAGTACATAAATGAACTTCAAAATTAATGAAAGTGTTTATTATTAGCCAAGAAAAATCTCAAAAGATGAACTTGTCAATAGGTTTAATAGTCTCTCAGCAAGATGTGCACTTTGCACACTCAAACCTCAGTGCAGTTTATAAAATAGTAATTTGTACTTTATGGTTGGATTGCAAATAACTGATCTGGACATTTTAGAGCAGGACAGGGCACAATTGTGTGAATCTCAGAGTAAATCCATGCATTCCACATGATGAACTCCTTGCTTGCAGAAGTTATCTCCTACTTCCAATTGGAACAAAAACTGATTACTGTTGATCACTTGGACATAACTGCTTGTAACAGTCAACAAGCCATCACAGTAAGGTATAAAGACAGCCCTTAGGAGAAATGCTGCCTATCTGATGGCATTTAAAGCTTTAAAGAATTCCTTCTAGATACTGCAGGAACTCATCACGAGCCAGCACAGGCTGCCAATGTCACTGAGTGAGAACCAAGTGATTAAATCATGCATTCTGGAAACACTGCCATCCAATCCATTAAATTAATTTATGGAGCTGGTCTTGCAAACAGTTCATCATGTCAGCAATGCCAAGGTCTGTGGTAGGAACTACCAGGGTGAGAAAAGCCTATCACATGGGTACACCTGCATGATGCTGCCTTGTAATTGGATCAACCATCCTTTTGTGTYGATTTTAGCAGTTCTAAGAAATAAAACACAGTTTAAATTATATCCTACTACCTGTTGTCCCTCTACAATGTTTTGACAGGAGAAGTAAGGCATGAAGTTCCTGTAGCTTTTTTGATCTGACATTATCAGGTATGTACAAACAGATGCTGATGTTTTAKCAGAGCAAATAAATTGGATGTMATTTTTTTATTAAACAAAGAGTATAATAACTGGACTATATCATCACAACAGAAGCAAAGAAGACCATAGACTGTACAGCTGAAACCCTGTAGCAAAATTTGTTCCTCATATTTAAAGAAATGTATCTTCATCAAGCTTTCACAATGGCTGCATCTTACTAATGTAAAGAATCTTCACTCTTGTTAAGGCTAGATGATTATAATTAAAAGATAAATGTACTGTTAGGAGGTTCTACGCCACACTCTATTTTTATGAGACTTTAACTGAAAGACAGACATTATACCTGTGTGTGARTTAGAATGGCTTCTCAGCAGGGAACGCAGAATCACTCACAGTACGTAAACATTTAAAGAGGAAAATGCTAACACACTGAAAGAGTTTAACATCAGTAGCGAGTCATCAAATGAAGAAGTTTCATAGAGTCCACCCTCTGGGAGAACATTCACCAATAGACAAAAGCCTGGCATCCTTGATAGTCTGAAGTTCAATCAATTTGAAAACCAAAACCATTCAATGAGAGAAACAAGATTTTTAAGAAAACYGTCATCTTCTTTCTCAGGTAAAAGCCAGAATTAAAATCATAATTATTAAAATAATCCAACCAGGTCGCTTTACAGAGGCAAATTTACACACTGTCTCTTTAAAACACTGCATGCCCAAAAGCCTTTTGGGTTTGGAATGTAGCACTGCACCAAGTATTTCACAAAGCCTCTAAATATCACAAGAAGCTTTTTTAGAGAGAGAGAAAAATAAAATAAAATTCCAGCTGACTGAGACTGTTCTAGCAGGAGTGCCTCAGCTTAGCTCCCAGACCTGGAATTCCATATAAACAACAGAGGACAGCAAACAGATTTTTTTGGGGGGATTTTTTTTGGATTTTTTTTTCTTTTTTTTACACGTCCTTTTGTAATGCGGCTACAAGACGACTGATGAGCTTAGGGACACAGAGAGTGAGAGTGCAAGTGCCATCAGGGTGAGCTGTGTGCTTAGATAGAAGCTGGCAGGAAGAGCCAGGGAGTTCTCTGTGGATATGTGACTGGTGGAGACTCCTGCTGCATTGTCCTTCCCCAGRGCGTTCTGCAAGACACAACACCTGCCCTGGTCACCATCACAACATTGCAAAGKATTTAATACACATCCTGAAATCCATCTTTGGTTTGTCCATGTCCCACCCTCCACTGATCAATCTCATCAACTGAATGATTAAAAGGACATTTAAATGTCCTTTTAGATGTCACAATGATAATATTTTGAAATTAATTAACATCAGTACTGCACACTCCAAAAAAGAGAAGAGTAATAAAAAAATTTCTTACTTTAGTAATGCTTCTCTGTATGTATGTACAGAGGTATTTTTTTTAGGGATCTGTGTTTATCATGCCAGTTTATTTTAKGACAGCAAAAGTAGGACCCCCAGAGAAACTGCACCTTCTGGACAGTCAAAAAACCAAGTTTGTTTGACAAATTATTTCTGGATAACAATAAATAAAATKTAATATATGGGTGCAGATTACTAAATAAGTGTCCTTGCTAGGTGCAATGGTGTTTACTATGGGATCTGCCTAAACATGTACCATACAGGTACTGAAATATAAAATCAGCAGAGGACACTTTGAGCCCAGCTCTGAACTTGTAAGTGATATCATTCTTTAATGCATTATGATATAACAAAACGGACAAGACAAGTGTGAGGTAGCCCATGATAATCTTGACAGACTTGGAAAAAATCTTTTCTTGTGGGGAGGCACCTGTGCTGTGAAATATCCAAGATCCACACTCACCTCATTAAGACAGAGCTCTGTATCTACAGATTCATTGGATTTTCGCTTCTTCTGTGCCTGTGAACAAATACAAATTTTATTCCCTGTACAATTTCTGCTTCCAGCAGCACAAAGCACTTAGATAAATTTGCATTGGTTGTCGTAATCCTGTGATTTTGACAGCGATTTGCACACGATTAGCAAATAAACTCCAAATGTAACTCGTGTTTTCCAGTAACATTCACATTCTCATTTGAATTTACAGCAAAATTTCMAACAGTCCACTAAGGGTACTTAGTAATTACAATGATGAGTGCCATCAGCTGCAGAGAACACATTATCTTGTATAGCCCCTTAAAAATGGTGCTGGATGGTCATGAGAAGAAATGAAAAATGACAGTTAATAATTACTGTAATACCACAGCATATTAAGAAATTATCTATTATATATCTCAGTTTTAGGAAAACATACAACACAGGAATATTTTATCCTAAATTATTCTTGCCATTTCCCCAACTATTATGATAAAAATCTAAATATTATTTTAATATATTTCATGGCTGCCAGAGAATCTCTTCTACAAAGCTGCAAAAGGAACACTGACTCAAGCAAGAAGCATTTCAGGTGACATCATCCAAAATGGAAGCAGCAGCCTGCACTCTGGCCAGGAGATGTTTAATATTTCCATTCCCCAAGTGAAGAAGTGTGGGCTGGGTGTTCTGTGCTTTTCTACCAGAGCAGTGCTAATCCCAGGGTGTGGAGGGTGCTCTCAGTAAGGAGTGCTGTGGCTGACCTGAGCATTTTGGTGGTTCTCAGCATCAGTTCTATGCACATTCCAGAAACAAGCCAAGCACCTTTTRGAGGAGGGGACTGTGCTGAAGTCAATCAGTTCTTGTAAGAGAAGACTTGGGTTTAAAAGCTACT
This sequence comes from Alauda arvensis, assembly GCA_902810485.1. Lineage (NCBI taxonomy): Eukaryota > Metazoa > Chordata > Aves > Passeriformes > Alaudidae > Alauda > Alauda arvensis. The sequence continues at coordinate 416,744 of CADDXX010000494.1, forward strand.
GACTGCCCTGGGCACATCTGGTGCTTCCACCTGGAAGTTTTGTTGGACCTGCAACTCATTTCCTGCAAAAACCCACGAGCTGAGTCTCAGAGTGCTGCATTCATTTTCCACTGCAGAATCCTGCTGGTTTAGGCAGTGATGGCCTGGRCTAAAGCTGGTGTGAGAAAGTGCTGAGCAGTCTGATGTTATGCCCTCAGAAATTCAGTTCCAGCTATTTTATTTCATATCTGAGAGCCACTGGCTCTGCCAATGGACACAAAATAGTCTTTGACCTAATTACTGATGTTAGAATTCAAATGAAGGAGCTGAACTTTTTATTAGGAAACCCATTCTCTGCTTCTGATGATACATGAACACATTACAGCAACTGAAAAAGTGAAACAGCTGGGATTTAGGAGAAAGCTACAGTAAGAATAGACACTGAATACATGTTGATAGTTTTCATATCTATGACAAAATAATAACTCAATTTTTTAATACACAGCCTCCTTAAAATTTCATTCTTACCTACCCTTTCTACTCATTAGTACCATTAAAGTGGTTCTAGTAAGCATAAATTTTATTATCTAAATGGAAAAAGAAATGCCTAGAAGTAATTTTGGAACACAGAAAAAAAAAAAAAAACAATCACAGTGAAGCCTTCATGCTGTGTCTGTAGTGGATAGGAAACTTCTTTCAAAGGCATCTGGGTAGCTTTCAACTCCTAAATGGTTGGCTCCAAGGAGACAAGTAAAGGAGGAAAAACTAGATTTAAATCTTGATTTTCTTATGTCTGTAACACCCCAACCACCTTGAACTGGAATTGGAATGTGAGGCTTCAGATAAAGCCTCTGGATCAGAGGTTCAGATGCTGACAGTGTAGGCTGTAAGGATTGTACAAGCCTCTTATTTCTAAGTTTGTCACTTATTGCTAACTTCCCTATTCCCACAAGTGTTTGTTTMATTTGAAACACTGTGCTTTGCTGCTTACACCTGCTGTGGATTCACAGCACTGTGCTAACTACAGGTTTACACCTGGTAGTTGGTCTCAACACCACAGTCAGGATTTATACACCTTCTTTACYGTGTTTACCAAATGAGTAAAGAGAAAAACATCATTAWTTTGCCCATTTGCAGTGAAGTCTTCCTTTATCTCATGCAGCCTGAAAACAGGAGAGTTCAGCAGCACTAAAACATATTTACCTTTGAGAACACTATTTTAAGGGTAAAAATCGACAGCTAGGAAAAAAAAATCACCATAAAAACCCCTTTTCAATCATCTTGATAAACATTCTCTGTTTCTCATCTGGAAGCTGATACTTCTCTGCATCCATACACTTACTGTAGGAATTGTAACATCAACAACATTTATTCATGTACCTCCTCTATTATAATGTCCTCCTCTCTTAGCACTGAAAAGCAGTTTTAATAATGAGGCAGGCTTTCCCCTTATCAAAACRGAAAGGACAGTATCTTCTATTTAAAAATACAACAAAAATGCAACCTTCTATTGGGAGGAAGGCAAAGGGAAAGAAAAAAACCTGTCATTTTGAGGATGAGATGAGACATTACATGCCAAGTTTCAAATTGGAAGAGTACATTTTTAGTGTTGAGTTATAAACCTGTGAGAATGGGTTMTAATGGAAACACTGGCATAGGCTGCACTACTGGAACACAACAGTGCATCTCTAAATCACAAATAATGGGATAAAAAACCCAAACCTACATGTTGAAGAGAGTGCTTTAGTGAATGTCCTTTACTTACAACCAAAGGGGAAAATTCTTCCTGCCATGTTTTGGGCAGAAACAGCTCTACACCTAGGAGAACTCTGTCTGTGCTACAGTGAGTGAACATCTTATCAGAGATTAAAAAAAAAAATAAAATCAGGGTTTGGAGGTTATGCTGATAGCCCTGGTGGAAACAAACCCAGACTGGGAGACATGAATTTGAATTAAAGAAGATACCCTCTGCTGTTRGATATTTACTTTCTAATATCTTCCATGATCCAAAAAATTTAAACAAGAGGAATGAGTGTCCATCACGTACAGCTGCAGACAATTCTGGAATAACTGCACCATCAGTTAATTTGGGAATTGAGAGTTGTTCATTATGCAAGATGCCAAAGATTCACTGCCAATCCCATCTCAGGTAGCTGGCTTGTCTCCCAAGCAGGCAAGGAGGTGTTTTCAAATGTTCCAGAAGTACCTGGCTCCACAGGAGTAAAAGAGCACACACAAATGGCTAAGTTGTCTGTTTTCAAACCTGTATTCTTTTAAAATTTTAATATAAAGCTGTTTATCTGGTGACAAAAAGATCTATGGGGATTCCATCATTAAATAAATAATAAAAAAGCCAAGCAGGGCTGGGCTGATGAAAAAACCCCAAAACAGTGATGGAAAATCAGCTGAAAATAAGTGGTTAACAAAGATGTATGAGTTCTCTTCTACTGAGGAAAAATAGCATTTGGTAATGACTTAATGACATGCTGAGCTGTGACATACCTCAGTCTGTGAAACAAAGTTACATAAGATGTGCTGACACTTACTCCAGCTTTGCAGGGAACTGTAATTCATTCATGTGAGCCTCTCTGACAAAGCTGTGTCCATACAGCCAACAGCTTGACCTCCCTTAAGCTTTTATGTTTTCTAAAAATGAATCCCTCCATTCCCAGAGAATCTCCTCACTGCAGCAGCACAAGCAATAGATGATATTTAGAGATAATTGTATTTAAGCACCTCCTGACAAGCATCAGTATSGTGTCTGTTAGTCACATACAAGCTTTGTTTTGGTTGTAAAACCCTTAGCTTTCAATATTAGAGCTAAAATACTGGACTTGGTCAGGGGCTAGTAGAGCAGCCAACAGCATGTCCAGAAAAAAAATGCTTTTTATGAGAAGCAAAATTTTACTTATTTCTTTCCTATAAAGAGAGGACCAGCAGGTGARCTAGTGGTTTTCTGAAAAGAGGAAGAAATATTGCTTACAAAGRTGTTTCTCCTTCAGAAGACTCTGTGGACCTCCATGTTTTCTTCTGATCCCAAAGCATCCTAGATGAGTTGAACTGTATGTCCCTAATGACTCTTCTCTTACCCTGCACCTAATAATTACCATCAGATCCTTCTAAAATAACTCCCTGCTTTCCATCCCCCAAATCCCTCTGGATCCATCCTCTGCAGACAYCACAGCCCTGAATTTATGCCCAGAAATGCAATCTTGCAATTATGCACCCAGCTTTTGCAAATCACAGCATTAATAAATGCATTAAACACTGCAGCAGTGTCTCACCAGGAGTCAGAGCACACACTTTTGGCCTGTCACCAAGCAGAATTTTTTATATGTTCACTACAGCATCAATATCTGTTACTCAGAGCGAGGGGAAGTTCTGGCTGGGGATGTCTCCAAAGGGAGGTGAGCTTTAATGTGAGGCAGGGAAGGAGGATGTGAAGGGATCTGAATGCATTGGTTCTGAATGCAAACAGGCACAGAGTGAGCACCCGAATTCAGAGCCCAGCCCCTTCCTTCAGCTGCACACTYTGGGCTTTATGAGCTTTATGGAATGTATTGCTTGGGCAGGGAGAGGCAACAGCAGCWTCATTAGGACAGAGATCTGCTAGGTAGGCTGTTTATACAGCTGATTTTAATGAGTGAGCCCYTGTCCTCTCCCGAGATCCTGGTTAGTTATGCCCATATTAACAAGCCTTTCTGAAGAAGAGGGACAAATCTCCCAGAATGCATCCTTCAAATGACCACACTTCTAAAGGAGCTAAAACAAATGAGGGTGTTTGTTCTTTTTGTTCTTCTGCTGTGTTGATTAGAGAGATTTACTATGCAACTAACCTGCTTTCCCCAACAGCAGGACACAAATATTCAGCAGAGAAATGCACAGACTGTAAAAMTGCAATCAGTTTAACTCTTCTGTGCTCACTAAGTGGATGGTGCACCTATCACAACTGACAGAAGTATTTTCTTATTAGCACAGGAGTACTATGCCACACTGGAGTATAATTACTTTCAACAGGGAAGAAAAGAAAAGTGTGGATCAGAGACACAGGCCACTGAAATAAGGACCCAATTCAGCACAGGCTAATTCTGAAACCCATTCCACCCAGCCAGAGTGCAGAGCTACTTAAGCTGTAAAAACAATCAGCTCTGCACTGTCCTGTAACAAAGCAGACAGAACTTTTTTCTGCTTTGTTTTTGTKTTTTKKKTTTTTTTTYCCTCTCTGCTGAATCAACCYTCAAGATCCAAGCTCAGGGCATGAAATTATCAGTTGTCATTCTGCATAAAAGCACTACAGTTYTGTCATGACACTTTGAGGAGAGAAGAAAGTATCTTCTAGAAACAAGCATCATAAAGACATTACTGGCACTGTGCTCCAGAGCTACACAGATAACACCCAGCATAGAAAGAAGCAAATCACAAGGTTTTCAGCTGAGAGACATTAAATAAAGTAAACCAAGCATCCCCTTGTGCCCAAATATGTACTGGGAAAACACACACTGAGGGTTTTTTACAGCRTTCCCCTTATCCCTCAACATTAATAAATTCTTGCTGGATTTGAGGACTTAARCATGAGAAACAAGAAACAGAGAGCAACCTTAAAGCAGGGAAGTTTGTTTTCTTGCCAGGAAAGAGGTCTATAGGAATCCTCTGGAAGAGGGGCTGGAACAAAGGTAGGTCCTTGTGCTAAAGGCAGCATTCCAGCTCTGCAGTCACCAAGGAAGGAGCACTGCTCTGTCCTTCTGGACCAGGCCAGGTGGGCTGGGAACAGCATCTCCTTCCCAGACTGCAGAGGAACAATGAATCAAATCAGCTCTGGTCTAACAGGCACTGCAGACACTTGGGGCTACTGAGAGATGCAGATGGAAGCACACAYAGCAGCAGACACCACTTCAGAAAGCTAAGGAATGGGCTAAAGAGTTGATAAAGTCTGATATGGATAAAAGAAAAACTCCCTTYAACTTCTTCGATTTGCAAATTGTTAGAAAATTTGATTGAAGGGATAAGAAGTGGAAATAATCCTCCCAAAAGGAGCTGAAAAGAGTGGAAGGAAGGAAGGAAAGATGACCTATATGATATTAATTATTGCTGGACCATTCCCAGATCCTTATGTTAATAAACATGAGACCTCATTAAGCTCCATCTCTCACTGCACTTATATGGCTGGGATAACATGGCACAAAAATTGCCTAACAGCAATCTTAAAGGTTTTATAAAAAACAGATCCTATCAGAAACACCAAACTGATCAAACAGCTTACAAGGACCAGACATGGAGATCTTCAAATATTTATTTCAAGCAATTAGTTTCCCAGTGAGCACAGCACAAAATATGACACCCAGCCAAGACAACTGAGCTGACTTACCTTTCATGGCAGTACAGTAACTTGCTAACAATTTTGTTTTCGTGTTCAGTCATTCATTTAGCTGAGTAAAATGAATTTCTATAGTCCCAGATTCTTCCTGCCTATTTTTAGGGGATATTATGCAATTCTCCTAATATGGTCTTTTTATGGATTCGCTGCAAGCAAATATTTTTGCATTAAGAAGTGCAGAGGAGAAAACAGAATACTAAAAAGCAGAGACTGAATAAGTTTTGTTAGGTTAATACCTCAGCATCTTGGACTGCCTAGGTTGTCAGGTTTTTTCTCTAGTTATAAAACGAAACATCCATGTAATCCAAAGTTGAGTTGTTTTGGATTTTATAATTAAAATGCGTTTCCCAAGTGATTCACCACAGGGATCACCCCAGTGCCATGGACAGCAGGTACAGGTACCATCTGYCTGCTGCACACTGAGCAGCACCTCMRRAAAAACAGCAACACAAAGCCATTGTGGTCCCAGTCAAAAGACATACTCAGCTTTTAATTTTGAGGAGAGCTAAGAAATTGAAGCACTGAAGATCCCACAACACTTCTCCAGGCTGGAGGGTGTGGGCTCACGTGTCCAAATACACACACTAAGCTGTTCAGCTTGGCAGCAGGTGAAGCTGCTGCCTCCTGGATGAGGCTGGGCTGTGGTGGGAACACCCCTGAGCAGCCAGAGCTGCTGTGGGACCAYCAGAACAGCACAGACCTGCCCTGTGCCCATGAGCCTGGAGAAGAGGCACCACACAGCACTTCTGCAGGGCAGCAACACCTCCAGCCATGCCCAGGCAGGGGATGCTGCCCAGGGGCTCCAGGGCAGGCTGAACTCCCTGTGCCTGCTCCTCACTGCAGAGCTTCCCAGGCTGCAAACACTCACCAGTGTGCAGCCAGGACCCTGCTGAGGGAGCCCCCAGAGCCAGAAGCAGAGCTGCAGGAGGGCASATCAGCAGGGATGCTCAGCTCAGCCTCCCCAGACCCCCAGTTTGCAGCTTTAGGAGGTGGAAGGGATGGAGCACACAAGGTCAGGCTCTGCCTCTGTSCTCCAGCAGCAGGACCAGGGGTGCTGCTCTGTGCCTCTGCAGCTGGAAGGGAAGATCAGGCAAGCTTGCTTGAACACCAGTCTGCACAGGGCCCTGAGCACTCAGGAAGCTTCCCTCTGTGCCATGCCAACCTTGAGCAAAGCAGAATTACTGCTGCTCCTCTGAGCACGGCCCTCACTCATACATTTTAAAAGGGGAGGCAAGGGAAGAACAGCCATGAACATCTGCTTTTTGTTAAGTGCCCGAAAATGTTCAGGACTTTCTATTAACAATACGTGTGTGCACGTGTGTGCTGTGAGCACTGGCGTGCTTACACAGGGGAAAAAAACACAGAAAACCTTAAAAGGGTGAAAGCACTGCAGGTAAAAAGTGACTATTGCTGCAGTTACTGAGAGGCAAAAGCAAGGCTACAAGAAAGTGACAGTGAAGAAACCTTGCACAGAAAGGTAAAAGAAACCAAAATCCAAAAAGAAACCAGCTGAGCACCCACCCACAGCCCTGCCCTCCCTGCCTCCGTTTAGTTTGCACATTTCGAGCTCAATGTATCAGTTTCCACAGTGGTGTGGTGGTTCATCCAAGTCCCACTAAGTCATGGCATCATTCAGTTCTTTTCTTTTAAAATAATCCACTCTTGAGTAGCTGGGATTTGGATTAATTAGTGAATTTTGCATTTTTTGGCACAATGTGCTCTTTGGAAGTGCCACTGAAATAAAAAAGTAAAGCAGTCGCTTCTCTAATCCTGTAGCTGAATTCTGCAGGTGCACAGATTTATCCTCAGAACTGGCAGGGCTGCAGTTGTRGTGAACTTGCTGCAGTACCTGTCTCAGTTCCTTTCTAGCACTGACAATACCATTTAGAATAAAAATATAGATTTTTTTTTTTTAATACTGGAATCAAATCCAGCAAAGTGAATACTTAAAAAAAAACAAAACAGGTTATGATGCATTGTGGATTAGATAGGCAGCTATTCCTCAAGAATTCAGCTAGAACCACACACATAACATGAATATTTTCATCCAAATAATTAATGTTTTGGATCTTTTTTAATATGAAATGYGAGACAACTTCAACTTTAGGCATAGCTGCTAGCAATGTCTGTGACAACCTATTTTCATTTTCATTAGACTAAAAGCCTTTAGAAGTCTGTAGAAAGGTGTTCAGATTCACTACTAGCATTCCTGTTTAATAAATTTKGATGGCATTTTAATTTCTAAAAAGAAAAGTGAATTAGTATCATAYAATTTGGATTATTGGCATTTTATTTTCTAAGACAAGAATAGTYTTCAACAGATTTAAGTCACGACCGAAAAAAAAAAAAAATCCAGTTGGTCTCACCCACAGATCTCCATTAGCCAAGTCAGACCTTGGTTTGTCCTGTCAGCTTCCTAAACATTATTAAAAGGCCCCTGCAAAATGGATCTTAAAACTCAATACTTGTGAGAGACTTTGATGTAGCATCCAACATTCATTCTCCCCTTGCTCAAGTGAGTGAAGGAGAGAAAAATCACCCCTTCTCAGAAATCCTATCAGTGAAACCCTGACAGTAATTCTCTTTAATCGGCTATCCTAGAGTGGACCATACTTTAATGGATGGTGTTAGAGTGGCCTTGCTCATATCCCTGATTTACACATGAATGATGCTCTCACAAACAGCCACACTGTAATTAATGAAGCTATTCAGAAAAGCACAGAAACTCTTGTAAGAGATCTCTGCAGAATCATGACATTGTTTGAAAGGTGCCTTATTTTTACTGCCCTGATCCCACCACACCAACAGGAATTTCTCCACTTGCCAGGCAGTACCAACTGGAAATCAAAAGCAACTCCCTGTATCATCTGCATKTATGGCCTGAAATTTGAGAAGTAAGCAGTATGGAGGATTTTTTCCATCACTGAAACAATTTCTTAGACACAAAAAAGCACTGTGAATGTTAGATGTTTAACAATTATAACCCTACTAAAAAAAAAAAAAATCTGTGCCTGTGACCAGATTATACAAATAATTACCAGATTATGCAAAACTGTATTCACAGGATATAATCCTTCTTTGTTTGATCCCACAAGTTCTTCACAGAACGACAGAAGGCTCAAATTTATGTTTACATTTAATAAGCTGGAAAACAAAAACAGAGGAAWGCTAATAATGTCAGTAATGCAGATCAACATCACTCTGGCTGTATTTTGAAATGCTTCCATTCTAAACTAAAGTAGCTTTAGAAGCTTAGTTGTGACTAGTTTTGCCTACTTTTGGAAGAATTACATTGTGGTAGACTGGATAGTTCAGGGGATTATTAATGGGACACACAGATTTCAATTCCAAGGTAGCTTGTTTAATCTAGCTCTGGTCAATACTGACAACTACTCTGTAGTAGTTCTGAAATGAGGAGGTGGTTCTGAAGCACTCCTTCTCTTAAAAGGACAGGTTCAATGTACAAAAGTGGCACTAATTTGCACCTCAGGCAGTGCACTTCATCAGAGACTGAGGAATTAATGGGGTATAGGTTTATAATGTCACAAAGCACACAGGATGTTTTCCTATGCCCTTCACTTCCCTTTCTGTGAACGAGCTGCTGTGTTAAAAAGGGACAGTCCTACTCCAGCCTCAGATTTTTCCAAATCTACTGCAAACCCTACAAGGTGTCCTGTGCTACCAAATTTTAATATCCTTTGGTGAAACTCAAGAGAGAAGTTGTAAGGTTTCACCTAGAAAAACATCTTAGGAGTGCTATCTGAAGAGAATCCTGATTGATGATGGCTGGCAGCAAGKATTTCCTTGAGTGCATAATGGTTTTATTAATAGTTCTGGACTGAGCTGAAGCAAGTAGAAAACAGACCAAGTGAGGGGTGTTTTATTGKGATCTGCCTACTCAGATGCATCTAATCCCTCACTAGCATCAGCTCTGTCTTCCTAGCAAGTTTCAGTGTCAATACATTGTTATCAAATACCTAGAGAGGAAGCATTAAAAAAAAAAAAAATACAACTGTGTGTGTGCCAACCATAGCAGCAATCTGGCTTCTTGTGTTGCTCCCACCTGCAGATCAGAGGGTGGGAAGCCACAAGGATGAGAGCACTGCCAGAAATGAGGGGTGGGTGTGATGCAGATGGTACCCCYTGTATGCTAACATATGCTATTGTTCATGGACACCAGTGCTCACACYGAGCTGTCCCAGCCAGGAGTGAATTAAATGGGCTTAAGAGATGCCTTGTTCAGTGGCCAACACAGGCTRAGCCTCTCTAGTGCTGGAGAGCAGCATCCTTAGAAGGGATTTGGGATGTGCTGCTCCCTCAGGGACTGCATGRGACACCCCAGTGCTGAGCTGCTGTGCACAGACGAATGGAGCTGCACTCCAGCAGGCTCTGCACAGAACAAAGGGCAGCAGATGATGAACGAGGCCTTGCAGAGCACAGATGAGCAGATGTGTCTGGCTGGCATGGAGATTTTGTGGGGCTGGGGCTTTGCCAGTTTGCTCTCCTCTCTTTCAATGTCCATGGAACACCAGGGTCCAGTCCCCTGCTGCAGGGACATAAGCCAGCACAACTGGCATTTTTGGGGCTGTCCCTGTGACATGGACCCAGCTCAGCTCCAGGAGAGCAGAGTTCTCTCTCTCACTGAGGGCACTTACCAAAGAGCTACACTGATACTAAATATAACATCAGCCACCAGCCTGAAGGTGAAAAGCCTCTGCCTAATTAATTATTCCTAAGTATTCTCATTAARCTGTTCTCTGGGTATAGACAGAGAGTGTTTTTTATCTAAACTTGTTTAGTTGGGCCTGTAACAATCTGAATTTCTTCTCTGCATAYACCCATGACTGAGTCCTTAGGAATAATCAGGAAATCTTAATCAAAATTAACAGGGGCTGGGCAAACTCTTGATGAGAGCAGGATTCTGCACACAGTYGCAAGAATTTCTCAAAGTTCAAAACAACTACAAAAAAAAGAGGGATAATTATTTTCTACTGAATTTTGCATTTGGATTCTGAAACTGTGCACAAGCAGCTGGGCCCTTGCAGGAACAGACCCCTAAATTCACCCTGAGAACCAGACAATTACAGTGTGGATGTGACTGAGGTGTGCAGGACAGCACTCCAACACAGAAATCATTATAGATGATTTCTATTAGAAATATATAATAAATATAATAAATCATGACAGATCAGTCAAGATACATGCAACTCTTAAAGCACTACTTTTCCTACAGAAGGTAAGCCTTTGTGAAAACCACACTGAACACTGCTCATCAGAACAGCTCTGATCAAACCATCTTTTTTCACATTTGTGCATGCAAAAATTTAGAAATGGGTTTAAACAGATTCTTGTTACTGCTTTGCTTTCCTCTGTGCACACCTGATTTATATGCCCATTTATCCAACTCTCTGCACAAATTAGCTACTTAGGGCTGCAGGTAGCTTTTTGGAGCCTGCCTATTACATGTCTTACCTTCCAAGCACRTAACAAATTCAAATGCACACACTCCAAATCAGAGGATGAATTCAGAAYATCCAAATGTTTAGGGTCATGTGGAAATGTGTAACTTGCCTTGAATCAGAGGTTCCTTGAGGCTTCTGAAAATGTCAATCTGGAAAACTATAGCACCATGTAATGCAGTATTTAATAAATTACTGCCTGAATACCTAATTCTGTTTTAAGAAAGACAGGAGGGAGGATAATGCTGTAATTCCTTAGGAACCATGCTGAGTGAACCTATGAAAAACGTTCTGCGTTATGCACATCAGGCTGTTTACTTGTGACTCATAAAAAGAGCTAAACATGCAGGAGGGCTTAACCTGAGGTGGGATTATTAGGCCAAGTTCACTGACTTGGAACAGGATTTGGTGTGAAACAGTCAGGCTCTCCTCAAAAGCACTGACTAAAATAAACATTTTGAACTCCTATTGATTTTGACAGCAAGGGACTGAAATGGGTGACAGTGTCTCATGCTCTGGAACCCAAGTTGAAAAGTGCTGTAGAGTAGATGGTTTGAGGCAAGAAAGATCCATTATTTAGGTAACACAGCTGATTAGGAGTCATGGGGAGAAAAAGTAGGMGATAAAGGGTGTGATTTATTTCCAGTATTTGATTACTAATGTACAGTGAAGACTGTAAGCAAAATGAGCAGACAGGGTAAAAGCAGAACAAAAAATTTCTCTTCAGCTGTTTTGTTATTAATTTTTTTTATTATTAAGAGAATAGATTAGCCAATTTGGTTAAAAAGATTGTGTTTCATTTTCTGTCCTATAAACTTGGTTTGATTACTTTAAAAATTAATGAATGCTATGGAAAAGGCTCCAAATTTTAGCTCTTCAACACTGTAAAATTTGTGCAGCTGTGCTGCCTCGTCAGCAATGTATGGGTTAGAATGATTACTTATTATTGCATTCTAATTTCCACTGGGCTTTTCTATATTTCATTTGCTGGTGGTAACACAGAATAAACTATTCCTGAAAAGTCTTCTCTATTATTCCTGAAATGATTTTGATCATATCTGCCACATGGCAACTGAGAGTCTGGGTAGTTTATTTTTTAAGAATGTCRAGTCTCTGGGTTACACAGAAATATSAAATGGTGTGCATACATGTAAGGGGTAATGGATAATTACAATGTACACTTCAGGATAAYTCCAATATACACAACTGTGGAGTYATTCCCTTTYYACAAGTGTATAAACAAAAGCAGAATTTGATTAGGRTGTGTGATTGCCTCTTTAAAATCAAATGGCTTTATRTGCATAAACACACTTCAGGTTTGGCAGAGGAAGGCAATGTATCCTCCTTAATCAAGGATAAGGAAGCWGGGTTGATTCAGACATTTTACCCAAATCAAAATGCAGACTTACMATCTCAGCTGCACCCCAGTCTGGCCACAACCCCCCTGTGCCCTTCCCCACTGTGGGCAGCCCAGCCAGGGCTGGCAGGGACACTGCTGCAGAACCTCACAGCCTCAGCATCCTTCCAGCTCAGTCTGCTGCACATCTAGGCTGGTTTTTTTTTCTTCCCTGAATCTACATTTTGTCATTAAATCATGAGAGGAAATACAGAAAAATTATACAGGTAAGTTCCATTGCAGATTAAATCTGTGAGGCAGTTGAGTGTCCAAACATTACAGAATGGATCTGCAAGAGGAAATGACATAACAAGCCAAACCAGAAGGAAGGAAAACCAACAAACCAAAACCACACAGAAAGAAAAAACAACAAACCAAAACCAACAAACAAACCACAGAAACRAAGACAAGAAAAGGATCTAATGAAAACTAATGGAAGTGAGGTTTCAGATGTTTCAGGTGCAGATATGCCAGTGAGCATAAGGCCATGAACTTTAATCGACACTTTTCTGTAGGATTAGACAAAACATGATCAACCACTTGTCCCAAGAAAGAGAAGAGGTTTGCTGTGCTCCAGGAAACAGATAGCTCATCTATGGAAACAACGTGCTGATCATTAAGATAAGTGTCYAGTAGTGTCTGCAGGACTTCAAGAGCCAACAGTAAATGAGAAAATTATAGCAGAATATGAATACAGCTCCCATCTCTGAGCTCTTCTCTGCCCACTCACATACCCAAGGATTCACAGAAATCTCAGGGAACAACACTTTTGGGAAAAGACTCTGGGGCAGGCAGCCCCACAGCCCTGCTCCAGGATCCAGGAACATTTCAGGGAACATAACCAGAGACAAGGCAAACCCTGCACCAGGACTGTGCACAACTCACTGGGGTCCCTCTCTGTTAGTGAGCCTTCCCCTGCAGGGAATGAGGAGGTTGTACAACAAACTGCTGCCCTGCTCCCCCAAACTCCCAGCCCCCTGCACCATCCCCCTCCAAGACAGAGAAGGCAGGTAATTCATAAAAATCCATGCATCTGTGGCTAAAATGCTCCCCTACCCAGAATTATTCAGCCTCCACAGTGTCATTTGTCCTAAGCCATCATACTACAAAACAAAACTGTCAATAGCACTTCAATAAAAGTGTTTAAAAGTACATTTCAATTATAGAAATCTTGTGAACTCCTYCTGCTTACCCAGGAAAGAGCAATTCTTTGCAAAAATGGCAGAACTGATAAAGATTTTATTTGTTAAATTTTGATCTATTCTGGCAACTGCTGAGCTATTTTCATACCTTAGCAAGAAATCTCTCTATTGACAACTGTATTCATTATCTGATAATAGCACCAGCCTTTTACTTTAGTCTTCCTCATGAATGAATTTTTTTGTGGATAACTCAGTGCATTAACATGGTTTATAATAGTAAAGTATTTATTGTTTCTGAATCCCTCAGATACACTGTGTGGTTTCCAGAACAAAGAGAGGCTATAAGGTGATAGCTGCACTCAGTTAACAGCAATTAATTCAGTTTTTAAGGCCAAGAGCCTTTTCATTCTGAGTTTATGGAATAACTAGTAAGATGGCATTTTGGTGTATAATGATAATGACTCCTTGAAAGCAATTCCTGTTAAAAAAAAAAAAAACAAACACGGAAACCAACAAAAAAAATCCCAACAAAAAACCAGTGATCAAGATTTCAAGGCTCCTACTCTTGATTTCAAGACTTCTACTCTTGATTCCATGAGAAGCCTGGTGGCACAATCACTCTTGCCTGGTAACAGGGTCAGCCTGCTGGCATAACCAGAGCTCCTTTCCCTCCAGCAAGCACAGAGGGGAGCAGAGCCATGACTAAAACCTAATATTTGCTAATAGCAAACAATATGTCTTAAACAAAGCACTTTGTCAGCCCCATAAAGGCACAATATATCCWGAACTCTGCTTCCAAAGACAATATGATTAGACATGAACCATCCCTATGCAATGACCCAGAATTTTTATTGGTAGTAGTTATGCCTTAAAATTAATTTATAATACTGTAGTCCTTTTTATGGCTGTTTTTTGCAGACTCTATACTATCTSTTTTAAAAGGGAAATACATGATGGACTAGGTATTTGATTGAGAACTGGAGCTGGCTGACATTAGGAATACCTTTAATATGATGAAGAACCACATAAAGTAATAGCAAGGGCTATGAATAGTTTGATTTGGCTTATCTGATGTGATCCAATTTTCTGATTCTGGTTTATTCTAGCWCTTTATATTTCTCTGGTATTCTTATAAGAGGATACTCATGTGARACATAGAAACAACTGTGGCTTAGGGGAACACTGCAAATGCAAATCTGCTTTTAGTAGCAATAATTYGCAAAATTCTTTCTGAGGATGAAAACTATAATCTGTCCGGAGAAATTTCAATTTTCTGTAAAAGTGTGTATTGCATTTTCATAAAGCTGTATTTTTTTAAGTCATTAAATTGGTTTTTAGTAACCTCATACTCATTTTCAATTGAACAATTATTAAACTATAAAACAAAATTGCACAATTCCTAAAACTGTAGTCTGCAGTTTTACAGTCTGCTATAAAGTGCTGTGTTATTATAATACACTAAAGATGCTCAGACTATTAAAACTTTTTTTTTTAAATGAACCATAAAATATTTTATCATTGATGAAATAATTCTGAAGTATTATGCTCTTCAGCAGGATACATGCACAGTATTTTGGTCTCATGAAAAGCATGCTAATCAAAAAAACCACAATTTAAACTGTAATTCTAATACAGAACATAAACCATGTCACTGTCTTGCAGGAACAAGTGTTTATTGCACCCAACTTCAAACATTAAAAACCAAAGTACTGATCATTAAATATYAGGTCCAGTTTTACAGAGATCTCCATGCCAAAGGGACTGAGTGTTAAGCACTGRTGACAACAACTGAGATGTGATGATTTTCCTTTTGTGAAGTTTTAGCCTGTATTCCACTCCACAAATCACGACTGATCTTGCAAGGGGGCCTGATGTTCACCTCAGAAGTTCAACCAAGCCTGGAAAATGAGAGCAATTTTTTCCTGACTACTGGTGGCTGATGTCTCATAGCAACACTGACACTGATATGATGCATCTGAGCTGTTGGGTTTGATCCTTGGCTACACCCTCACACTGCTCCTCTGTGCTCAGAAGAAAGGCAAAGGACTCCCTGTACTTAGGAATTAATCAGCTGTACCAATCACATCTTTAACTTCAGCAGGATTTCAACAAACTTGAAAACAACCTGTCCTGTGTGGTCCTGACATTCTTTGGCAAAGATGGTGAAAAGCTCAGTCTTGCTCTGAGTGGGAGCACCCACTGACCCCACACATGTGCACATGTACATCCCTGCAAACCAGCCTGGGCACTGGGACCCTCTGTTTGCACCCAGGGCAGGGGGCTGGGGCTGCTTTCCTGCCTAAGGAACCAGGATTTCCACACAGACTGAAAACCCCACCATGTCTCCTTTATGGTCCCTCACCTCCTCTGGATATTGCAGGAGTCATACAATGACCACAGCCTGAGGGAATTGCACATCCACCCTTCCTGAGCACCCACTCCAGCATGGTGCTGAAGAAAACAAGGATCAACCTCACTGAAACCAGGGACAATGAAATCAATGCACAAAGCAGTACCTGTTGTGGCAAAACAGAATTTCATTGAGTGCTCCCCCAAATCAGAACTATAACATTAAAGATGAAACTTTAAGTTAGCCCTGGCCATCAGATCTTAATCTCTACACACAAAGCACTCAAGGCTTCTTTAGGTACAAGGGAATTGCCACTAAAGCAAATTAAAGACATTGCTTTTTGAACAGAAAAGCTGCCAATAGGTGTTCTCTAAATCACTTGTACCAGCAGGCTGACCCCATTATGTCAGCTAATCCTGGAAATCCAGGAGGTAGATTTAAATCTTTTCATAGAAAACATTAAGGGTTTTTGTGTGTGTGTGTTGTTGTTCTGGTTTGTTTGTTTGTTTGTTTGTTTTTGGTGGGTTTTTTGTTTTGTTTTGGGGCTCTTTCTTTCTTTCTTTCGTTCTTTCGTTCTTTCTTTCGTTCTTTTCGGCACAGCATTGAGAGTTTTATATTGCTGTCCATCTTCTGCCCCAGTTGCAGTGCCCAAAGGAAGAGGTCCAAGCAGGACTTTTCCCAGGGATGGAGCAAGTGGGGCATTTGAAAAGTCAGTGATTGTTTATCACAAAAAGTTCATGGGCCATGTGAAGGGATGGGGGAAAGAGGGTGCCAGGTGTATGGGTGAGTGAACATGGGTGCTCAGGGGATAAAACAAATTCTCCATCTCAGCAGTTGTGCCATTCCCTCACCTACACACTGCCTGTGYTTCCTGCCTCTGCTCACCCACCTCCCCATCAGCAGCCCATGGAGATCCTCACCTGCTGTGTCCTGATCCTCAGAGTGCTCCACTGCAGCYTTTAACCCTCCCCAAACATCTACACAAGGCTTCCCAATATTGGCATTTACACCTGGGAAGCAACACTGAGGGTACTTACACCACCAGATTAGCAGCTCCCTGCACAGTGCCCAAGGGCTGCACACACAGACCCACATGGGAAAAGCAGAGTCATTTTTCAGTCTGAGTCATGTTAAAGTCCTGCTCTCCTCAGAGTACTGTGAGCCCTCTCTCCYGTTTTTGTCCTAGGATTCACCATTACAAATATTTTTTATATCCCAAGTATTACATGAATTTGTGGAAGAGAAGTTAGCATTATGACCCACATCTGCTATAAACACTCACTAATCTTACACCCAAATAGAAAGAGTTGACATATTTAAGTATCTAGATTTCCCTTTTCCCATATTCCCCATAAAATGTTTGATACTTTCAATTTCTATCTCATAGCTTTTTAAATTCTGCTGCTGAGAGCACAAGGACATTTACATACTGGACTTGTCCAAGGGGCTGTGTGTCTCAATTATATCTGTCCATTCAAACCCACAAAAACCTCAATTTCTCTTTGAATGCTGAAGAGCCAAAGCAAGACCAAGRCATCATAAATATGGGAAAACAAAGTATAGAGCTAGCTAGCAATACTTTGATGCATGTATTTACCTAAATGTCTTAAAGCATCTTGACTTCTACAATTTTTGTCTTTTGCAAAACATCCTTTAAAATATTTCAGAAAACCCAGTGTGAAAATCTCAGTTTTTTTATTTATCTCTGTGATGACCCAGGAACAACAGGTCTAATCTATCACTTGAGGTTCATTTCATCATTATTTTTCACGTCTATCAATCTCTCCTAAATGCAAAGGCAGCCTTTTTTTGAAGAATACATGGTGTGAGTACACATCCAAACTCATTCCTTTGTCCCTTTCAAATAATCCAACACGATGGTTCAGGCAGTGGGGGTAGAACATGAGATTGGAAGACCAGAACCATTTTTTGACTGGCACARTGAATGCAAGTTATGACTGAAAATGAAGGATTAACATATATGTCAGTTAAAGAGAAAACATTAGAGTGAAGCTACCAGAAAAAAAAGATTGGGTTGGCACTTGCTTAATAAAATCTGCCTGTATAAGGAACATGCTGTGGGAATTTGTCTTCCTTTTTGTTCACAATATTCTCTGTTATTTTTATGTGGCGCTGAGGATCCTTTGCAAAATGTCAAGCACTTCAAATACACTTAAATTTAGGATTTTGTATAAACCTAACTGCTGTTTACTGTGTTTAGCAAATTCTGTTAGAAGTCAGGTTWGTAAAAAGAGTTTAGAGGATTCTTGACAAAATTAAGCATCTTCCTGACAAAGACAGAATGCTGATTTAGTTGAGGGACAGAAAAAAAGTGTGTCTCACACAATCCATGTATGTTTAAATATAAAGTGAGCAGATATCAGAAATAAACTTTTTGCTGTATCAATTTGAAATAAGAAAATACCCCATAATAGGATCCTCATCGCAATAAGTTCAAATGAAGAACAACTTCTGAACAGCATCACTAAAATAAACACTATTTGAAAGTCCAAATCTTCAACAGGTTTTTGAAATAAATACAGGTAAACAAAGAGTATCTCATATTTCCTTTAGGCATTCACCACCTTTCAGATTCCCAGGTTTGCCTGTTGAACATGGCACAGCAAYAAAACCATCAGTGCTCTCCTGCTCTTCACATGGCCATTCTGGACAAGTCAGAAAGAAATGYATCACAAATGGCTCAGCCAGTGGTGCTCTTGGCACACTGGGTTAGTGCCCTGTATTTTACAGCCCCGGGAGGTTGGGATTTGCTCATTTCTGTGGCATATTATACTAATCAATCACTTCCTGCTCTTTCTTCCCTCACTGTATTTATTTCAATGGCCATTTATACTAATCAATCACTTCCTGCTCTTTCCTCCCTCACTGTATTCTTAAACCCACTAACTGGAATATGCAGCCCTCTTGCATCTCAATGACCACTTCCTCAGCCCCTCTCTAMCATTGYCTTCTKGTGCTGACACTGATGCTTGTAATTTGACTTTTCACAGTGTTCAGGCTATATTGCCTTTCAGAAACCTTTCAGCTCAGCTGCYAAGCATGTAAAAAAGCTTTTGGCTGCACTGGTTCATGTTTTGAAAATACTGCAAAGGCATATTTTCATGGGAGGAGAGGCCTGGAATGAATACCCTTCTCCAAGTGCAGTATGAATACCAGTTCTTTTATAAAATTTGTACTAGGGCTTAAGTCTCACATGCAAAGTGGCACCATACTGTGCAAAAAACATAGGTTTCTTTTTAAAAAACCGTGGGCTTGTTTTGGCTCTGTTCACAAGTTACTTTTTGAAAAAYGCATTAAAATATTAGAGCTTTGTTCTTTGTGTTTCAGTTCTGACAGAAGGAAGTGGCACAGAATATTGTGCTTCACAGGAATAAAACTGCTTGGTTCACATAACTTCAGTGACCTTTTAGTGCAGACTTTATCTACAGTTTCTACCAAACAGCAGAGATTATTTAYTTAAAGGAACCTATTTTCCCTACAGACCTTTACTTCTGGTGCCAAGTACCTTGGGGGGTACTCTTGAAGTCACAGCAGAGCTTTAAACCAGAGCTCAYAAACTCATGTGGGATGTGACTTCAAAATGCCAGAGCAACAGGAGGAAGGACAGGGAAGAATTTAAGTCATTTTCAGAACACAGGAACATCTATTCAGGCTTAAGGAATACTTRAATTGAAGTGATTCCAAAGGGATTTGTGTTCACTTGCCATTTCTTCAGTTCTTTATTTATTATGTGTACTTTGGTAGCATCTGGAGGCCTTACTCCACAGGGGGCTGTACCAACACTGAAGGAAAATGTGATCTCTCCCATAACACAACTTTTTAATATAACATGAAGTGACTCAATAGTATCCCCATCAAGGTCTTGTTCTAAATGCAAGATATTCCAAGTTTGGGGTTTAAAAGGCTGCATTTCTTTCAGCATATTCTATTTGGTTAAATGACTATTACAAACAGCAATATATGCCTCCAACTATCTCTCTTATATCAATAACTTAAAAAGCTTTAACCATAATGAATGCACAGATGTGAAAAACAGAATTAAAAAGGACCTAAACTCAGCACCATCTATCACTAACCCCCTGTATTTTGTGACTCTCTAATGTCCCTTATGTTGATGCAGATACAATTCTCCAATGCAAAATAAATGCAGGAACTGGAAAAGGATGAAGAAGAGAGAGAGGTGCAGGAAAACCTAAGAACCAAAATGTATTTTTCATAAATAAAATATTTCTGGTTCAGTGCACATGGAACCATTTAATATTAAGAAAACAAAAGTAATTTTTTAATAGAGAAGTGAAAAATCAATGCTTTAACACTGAARTCCAGAAATCCAGAAAAATTTATCTTAATATCAGCTGAGACCTTAAAGCTTGGACACTTCCATTTGTGTCACATAGGAATTTTCCTTCTGTAAAGACAAAAATAAACAGGACAAGCTGATCTATCCCTGCCTGACCTAATTTTGCATTTAAACCACCAGRAATTTTTATAGCCAGATTCTAATCTGGCCTAAAGATGTTTTCATTTTACATTTCCTGCTACCTTTTCCCTGCCTTGATTTTGCTGTTGTCTSCTGCCCAAGTCCTTCAATCTTTCAAAGAGCTGCAAGAACTGTCCCCAGCAAGTGGTGAGCTTCTAAATCCAGAGTCAATGATCCACTATCAATAGCCTAATTTAAGTGCCAAAGAAAATCACTACAGCCATTGGCCAAAATCACATCATGACCTCGACCTTTAGTTCAGGAGAGTGCCTGAATTCAAAACAGTTTTATCTTTGTCCASCTTGTTCCACATGCAGCTTGTAGCACCACATGTTCTCTAACATCCAGACCTACTCAGCCAAAAAACCTTCTTGAGTTTRATGCCAGTAACATAAGAAAGAAAGCAGCAGGACATGCTAGCTCACATTAAGGGTTCCCTCTGAATYAGGAGTACTCAAGGGATTAATTTAATCTGACATAGGCTGGCAGGATTTGGAGACTTCCAYATTCACATTCAAACCTGTGGTAAGAAATTAAACACCATCCCCTGCTTCTGAGTCAGCAAGGCAACARAGTCCACTTTGAGATGTGCAAGTTTCTGATTTAAAATCAGAGTGTCTGATAGCTCACAACACATGCAGCTTGTAGCTACACCATGGAATAAACAGATATCCCAATTTAGGCAGGCATCTAGTCAGGCAGTGGGAGACTACTCGACAGGTATCTGTGCAAAACTTCCATTTCTGCACAAGAACAAGGACAAAAGTCTCTTACCTGCAGGTTTGCACATGCTGGTGAATCATTGTGGGAGGGTATTTCGTTGTTGCTGGTCTCTGACCCTGTGTTTCTGAGTCTGGAAGCTGTTGTAGTCGTGGCTGTAGTGGTCTGTACTGGGAGGATTGGCTGCCAGACATTCACATCAGTGCCATTGCCAAAGGCCTGAATTGCATTTTCTGTGAAAATAAATTACAGGCAATTTTTTTTTTTTAAAAAAAAAAAAAAAAAAAAAGGCAGAAAGCAGAACTGAGTTGTTTTTTATTGCCATTATTGTTATTACATTTAAAATGTGTATTTATAGAAACTCAATTTTATGCTGAAAAATGTGTCTTATTTTTGAGCCTTTCAGAAACATGAACTGTAAATCTGGGGTCACATAATTATTTGGTGCAGCCTCTTCTYTGTCATGTTTCCAGAAGTTCTTGACAGAAGCTTTAGGACTTACCATAATCATATTTGTTACCATCCAAAAGACTCAAAATTTTACTTTCWAGATTTAAAATACAGTTTGAATGTCATGTCCTAATTCAGGCAGGTGAAGTTACAGAGCAAACTAAAAACAGAGAACAGGATAAATATTTATTTCTACAACTTGTTATAGTAAAACTGCTATGCCTATAACTACAAAATAGTTTAACTAAGGCAATCTTTTTCTTACAATTTTCAATCAAAATCTGCATAATTGGGTGAGGGAAACATGGTTAAACTAAAACTTTAGAATATAAAAGTTAAAAAGCTTATCACAGTTTCACAGGATTAAAGAGTGTGTTTATAGCAAGAGTAAATTGGTTGGAGTTTTTATAAACAAATAGAAAAACAGTTCTTAATCAGGTCTTTGGGGATTCAACAAGGATTTGGGGATTTCTTATTTCAAATTCTTTGTACAAGAAATCAAACAATTTCACTGGGGACTAATATGTGGAAGTTATTAACACTTCTTCTCAGTGGCATTCCTTGCCTTATAAAATAATTTACATGTAATTTTCTTCTGAAAAAGATGTATTTTATTCTGATATTAGTTCTCAGAACTTCTACATGCAAAGAGAAGAACTTGTAAAAAGCATCAGAATGAGCTGCATTAATAGAGACAAAGTGGGAAGAGGGAAATGATAAGTTTTCTTGTGTTTCTCTGAATAAGGCAATATAAAAAGCAGTATTTCCTAAAATCACACTAACTCTTTGTTTCCACTGYTGCAAGAATGGCCACAGAAATACCTTTAATCCTTCCAGTTTTCAAAATAACAACTGGCCATTAMAATYASTCTTCTTCAATTATTTCAYACAATYRTACTTGATGMTCCTTGTGAGTCTCTTCCAACCTGAGATATTCTATGATTCTCTGACAGAATCACAGAATTGTTTGGGTTGGAGGAACCTTTCAAGGTCTTCTAGTCCAACCCCCTGCAATGAGCAACTTCAACTAGATCAATGCTGTAAATGCCCCAAATAACAGGTTTATTTTCAATTTTGAAGGGGAAATATACTAAAAAATAAACTTGCAAGAAACTCCTAGCTTCTTCCTACTGTGGAAAAAGAAGTTTTTGTGTTGTATAAAAGAAGTGGGAAGGATTTTAATGACATTTTCTCCATGCAGKGGAAGGCTCACTGACAAAAATAAAAATTTTTTAGAATTCCTATTCTATGTGAAASACAAAACTTTGTATAAAATCCAGAAACACCTTTAATTTCTTCCTGAAGAAGACATTATCTTGCAACTAGGATAACATAATTTGTCTCACAGTAACCTSCAATGTCTCTGATTTGTCTTCATTAATGCTTTTGTCCTGATGGCAAAAGAAAGGACAAGGAACTGCTCTGTCTTTATGTTCTAAGAGGAACCTGTAACACTCTAGAAATTAATACATCCACAAATGAATAAAATCTGAGGTATTGCAATAGATATAAATGGCAACCCCCATTAGGCTTGAAGGTCTGATGGCATATTGTTAAATTTTTACCCCTCATAAAGTTTGAACTCTTTTCTCTTTTTCTTTTGTTAAATGATCTTGAGTAATTGATTCRTTCTTCCAAGGCTCAATAAATAGTGTATCACAGAGCAACTCAGGTTTTTGTGCACAGAACWCCCCGTGCCTTCACTGCAATGTTGCCTCTTGAGAAGCTGCCAATGGGGATTTTCAGAGCCTCTCCTTAAATACTGAMCCCTGCACCAGCATCAGCTCAAGGCAGCAGGGCTGGATGGGCCACTCTGGATCACTGAGTTCATCTACTGTTTTTGAGAAAAGCAATGATGTCTGCTTCTCTGCATAAGCCGATGAAACAGGACTTTTAAAACCACTTTTACTCTCAAAACTCCTGCTGGAAGCCTRTTTCTTAACTTCAGCCTGATGGTTAAAAATTTTCCAATTTCAAGCCTAAATATGTATGGCCAATATCTGCCTTTTTGATCTTATGCCAACATTGTCCTGCAGGTCAAGTAATCCCCTTCCTCCCAGGGCTTGCCCTGCTAATGCAATTTCAGAGGACAATCACGTATCCTTTCAACTTCTGTTCTGCTAGACTAGRGAAGCCAAGCTCTTTTGGTCTCCTCATTTATCTGAAATTAAAACTSTGATGCACACTCCATATCATCCAATTATGCTGCTCCGGGCAGACAGGAAATTTGAAAAGGGAACCTGCCAAAATTGACTCCACTGAGCCATTCTGAAATTTAAAATAGTCCCTAATTTGGAAGTGAGTCTGACAGAGAAAAAAAAAATCAATAATTTAACAAAATCTTTACAATAGTTACTATCCAGGCTTGTGTTAAAACCAGGCATCTGAGATCAAATATCCTAAAAAAAATGAAGCTGGCTGTAAATTGCCAGCACAATCCAATTTATACTTACTTACAGCAAATCCTTCATATCCTAAACTACATGTCTCTTTTTATATGAAGTTCTTAAATTATACAGAAACCCCTCAGGTGYTGCAATTCCATGGCAGAGATGCTGCCTGACTCTGAGGCTCCAAACATGACCTGTGATGTAAACATATTTCAATACCATACAACGTTGGGTTTTGAATTTTTTTTTTTTCCAAGAGCTTCTCACGTTTGCAATCTTGGCCACAATCCACAGCATCAGGTGTATTTTCTCATTCTTTCATTTTTTTCACACCTACAGCAGAACCACAGAGTGCAAGGTGACGGCCTCGATGCGCCGAAGCATACAGGAATTCCAGAAAACACCCCACACCACGCACTGAAAGACACCTGATTTTGTACTCACTAAGGCATATGTTGTCCTGGAAGAARTTCAGGAATTTCAGGCATTCGTCGATGTCGTTGCCGCTGTTGCTGCAGTCGCACCACGGGGCCACGCTGAGGCTGCTGGAGTCGATGTAGTTGGGTGTCATCACGGTGCCTGTCACRGGGTGAAGCACAGCACCGTGAGCCACCTCTGCTCTCAGACACTCCCTCCACCCCAGGATGGCAAAGAGCCCTCGGGAAGTCGTGCACTGGGGGCTGGATTGCCTGCACAGACCCGCAGCAGGGCTCTGACCYGCAGATTTCACAGCTCCTGGCTCCTCTCAGCCTCTGACACCCAGCCCTGTGCTGYATTTCACACCCTCTGGGCTTTCAGTGCAATCACTTCAGGGGCTGCCACACGGCTCACACGCTGAACACACATCYCTTCCCTCCAAAAAGGATTCCCACAGAGAGCTGCATCAGCAGAACTGACAGGCACAAAACTCGTGGCAGAGGGAGGGATGGGTTGGGAGAAGGTGAGCACCTCTYTGAAGGGCTCTGCTGCCAAATCAAACACACATGGACTGTGTCCTTAGAGCTGCACTTATTATAATATATAATATATATAATTATAATATATATTATTATATATATATAAAATATATATTATATATATTATAATATATAATATATAATATATATAATTATAATCTATAATATATAATATATAATATATAATATATATAATCTGATCTTCCTTCCTCGCTTGTGTTTTTTTCTCATTTTAATTCTTGCTGCAAATAAATGGCTGGAACCAGGCACCCAGATGTGTGCTTCCTCCCCGAGCCTGCAGCCAGACTGAAAAAGCATTTCTGAAAYCCATGAGCAGGGAGGATGCTGGTCATGCTGAGGGGAGCCCTGCCACATCTCAGAGCAGTGTTAACCCCAGGGTGCTCGTGAGGGACCTGCCAGCAGAGTGGGTTATGGTGATGAACAGAGCAAAAACCAGCGTGCATGAAAAGGCACAGCAGATTTCTTTGCAGGTAATAAATTATTATCAGTCCTGCTGTCTCAGTGCTTCTTCAGTACAGTGATTACTTCCTAAACACTGTCAACAATTTCCCAACCAGAAGGGTCATTCTAACTCTGTTACAAACTCTTGGGTAAAATGCTCCCATTTATGTGCCAGCTCAAGGCAAGCAAGAATGAAATGAAACCAAAGCAGGCATTTTGTGTCCTAAAAGATGCACAGCAACAGTTCAACAGTTCATCATCTGGATCAGGAAACTGCTGTATGATGAGCACCTGCTCAAGCCAGTATCTCACTGAATGCACTACCCCAAGCAGGTATTTCAAACTTTCCTAAGGATTGAGAAGTTTGAATCTTTATTTTTCTGACCAAATGGGAAAAATTAAATAAAAAGGGGAAGACATTCCAGACCTGAACAGCTGCCAGCTGCTTCAGGGAACATGTTCCTCACTTGATGATTTGCAATTCTAGGACAGGTCATATATCGTGAGGAAATGTGATCACATCTCCTCAAAACTGACATCAAAGTAGTCATTAAGAAGATGGAAGAGATGAAGGACAAATGCTAGAGACYCAAAGTGTACACTAGGAGAGAAAATTTGGTCCACAGGTCCAGGGTCCAAGAGTCTGCAATAAGAGACGGGAAAGGGCTATCAAACATCAAGCTAAAAAAAGGAACATTAGAAATAACACAAATCACAGRGTGATGTCTAACAGCCTTTCAGTCACCAGGCAGTGCTGGGAAATGAACACATCAACATGCAAACTGCCTCATRTGTGACGTGGGAGACAAAGGACAGCAGGCACTAGGGCTGGCCTGAGAAAGACAGTAATGGATGGGAAAATGAATGTGGTCTCATTGGGAAAGTCACAAAATGCATCTTTTATCTTCTTTTGTGATGTTCTTTAATTTGTCTATAATCCCATACCTTTGGCTTCCTTCAGCTTTTAACAGATCGTTGCACTAATAATTGCTGAAATTCTGCATGAGATTAGCACATGAGTAAACAGCATGGTTCAAAATTCATTAAATGGAGATAGAGAACTTAGTAAAATAGGCAAATACAATCTGCATTGTTAATGAAAACTGGAYAGTAGATAAATAAGAAGAGGAATGGTGTTAAATTAAAATAAAACACATTAAAATGTTTCTCCCTCATCCATATGATGGCTCAGAACACTATTTCAGCCTTGCAACATAATGTCAAAAGAAGTGTGAGAAAGCAAAAATCAAGAGGATTTTGCAAATGGAAAGAAAATAGTAGGCTGAAAAAAATTCTAACAGCAAATGTTTAGTGAAGAGTTAAAAAAACAGAAAGGCACTGAGGAAATTAAAAAGGTCACTGAGGTAAGACTTTCTTATCACAAAGAGGTAATAAGGTAATTAAAATGGGTTAAGATGGGCTAAAAGTGTAACAGATACCRAGGTGCAATTAGGGTTGATGAACACAGGAAAGACAGGACAAGGAAAGTGTGTACACAGCACACAAACTGTGCATCCAGCAAAACCAGASTGGCTGAAAGAGCAGCTAGTAGAAAATCAGTCTGTCATTTCAACCTGGGGGCAGATGTGAACTCAAGCACATTATATGCTTGCTTTCCTGGGGTGGATTTTCTTTTTTTCCCTGCCTTTCCCTTCCCCCGCTTCTCCACAAGCTGGCATCTTGGAAATTCTGCTGATGGACACCAYGGGGTCAGAGAAACCATGGTGGCTGGCAGTGAAACAGGACATGCTTGGTTTTCTGAGCTCTGGATATCAGACTGCCCTGGGAGGGTCTCAAAAGTCAGCAGGCAGACCTGCACATTTTAGACAAAAGCAGAGCTGGCCTGAACACAGCCAAGAGGTTGCTCAAATTAGGGTGAATTAATAAGGAGATGGATGGTGAGTCTAGGAGAAGGAGCTGAAGTTTCTTTGGCCCAAAGCAATTCCAGCTTATTCACAAAAACTCCCATGGAATTCCTGGGARTATCAGGGAASTTGGATGGATTTTGCTCGAGAAAAGGGAAAATGTGTCAGAAGGTGAATGCTRAAGGAGATCTTGAAGTCAGCACTTRGAGCAAAACTTAATTCATGTGGGAGGGCAGAAGGTCCAGATGGCTTAGCCAGGCTGTAACCAAAGCACTGACTCAAATGTGGCTATCCACAGTCTCCTTTTACATTAATTATTTTTTATATTTTTCTGCTAATTAAAAAAAAAGTATTAATTTATCCCTATACAACAACAAGGAGCCTAAAGGAATTGAGGTTTTCCAACTTCCTGTAAAGTGTACATATCTTCAAAATCATATACAYAACACCCTGATGCAAACATTAAAGCAGCCTCTACAGACTGTTCTCCATTTTATTGATAAAGCACCTCATACAAAAACTGTGACTGGCTGTATTTCCATTTAAAGTCATTAATTTTAGGTGGGATTCCACTAATTTTAGTGAAGTTAACTCTCATTTACATCCCTGTATTTGAGGAGAGACTCACATCCACTGYAGAGAAGCCTCAGTTTCCTGACCCAAACTCTGTGGAGGCACAATTTTTGCTASATTTARTGAAATGGCTAAACTAAAYAATATTTTATTTTAATGAACAATAKTTTATCTTARTTAAATGGAGATCCTGAAGCTCTGATGAAGAAATGGATGTGTAGCAGCTYCTTACCCACAGTCTAACTCTTCTTCTTGTGTTTTACATCTATTAAGCAGACATTTGAAAGATTACACCACTGATTTCTGCCTTACTCCACTTTCATATCAGATTGATATCAGAAGCAGGAATTTACTGCTTCAGCACAAGAAGTGTTTTGGCAATTTCTTGATCTAACAGAATTACTACTAAGAAGTAAAAACTCGCAACACCAGTCAGTTCCTCTTTTGCACATCTCTAGGGGCTAGCAGGAAGGAAGAAAAATGTGCATTTTTCCCTTTKAAAACTAGATCTCCTTTTGATTTGAACTCCTCAGGCACCCATTCCACACTTCTGATGTCTGACAGGGTTTTGCTGCATGGCCATCCCCAGTAACACAAGAACATCTCACGAGAGGAATTGGGTCATCTTTGGGGTTAAACTGAAAAATGAAACCAACAAAAACTGCCAGCAAAATCCTCCAGGTCCAGCAAGAACTTGGCAGCTCTCACCCAGAAGTATCTATTAGTAACAGTTACTCCTTGCCAGCAGCCAGACTTCTTAATCTCATTGACAAGATCAGGTTTCAAGGCTATTCAATTCTSTGTTTCAGAGTCAAATGACAGTCTGTCATAACTGCTCAGATGTTGTACCCTTTGCATACTGTCTTAATCTCTTCAGTGGTAGAAGAATAACCTTTGAAGCCATCACATCTCATTTTACCCRCTGCCACATGGACTTACCTCACTTGCTAGCTGCTAGAGTAACAGGAATGGTAACAAYAAGCCACTGAGTATGGCTTTCAGTCATTTTTCAGCAAACCCAACCTATTTTAGAAATATTTTCATTTCGATCTTATCTCCAGAGACATTTACTTAAAAGCAGGATCAGCTTCAGGGCCTCAGCTGGCACCTTCAGGACCAACAGAAGGGGATATTACTGYTCTGCAGCAGGTGCAGGCTGTAAAGCTTAAAAACATCTTATCTGGTGGCCTTTCAAATTTGTTTGTTTCAGAGTTCTGACATTCACTTATTATTTACTRCCTGACTATGATATTTCTACAACACATTCAGCTTCTTGACATGATCTCTCTCTCTCAGGAATCAAATACTGTGTGTGGCATGTGGAATCTGGCTTCCATAAAGGCATCCTTGTGCCTGTTGACACYCAGGAAGGTGACAACAAACAAAAATAACTACGTTGGGGAGGGAAGAGGATTTCAGATTTGGTCTCTGCCTATCTCGCTGACAGGCATCTCTGAAAACACTCAGAGTGGACAGAAGGATATCATGGAAAGAACAGCAGCTGGAATTGATAGGAGGCTGAATTGATCTGTTGTTTCATAGCTCAGTTTTAGGCACCTTTCTCTGAAGGTGTTTACCTGAACTCGTGATGATGGCTGCAGTACCAAGCCAGCTGCACTTCCACTCGTTAACTTCCTACTCCTTGGTCCTGTCTACACTTAACCCTCTTAATAAGCTTCACTTTTTAAGCTTGCATTTATTTCAAGTTCAAGCACCTTTCCCTCCTTACCTTCCATCCCTTATTCCCTGGCCATGCACAAGCTCACCCCAAGAACCTCCGTAACGCAAAACAGAGCCAACACATGCAGGTGGAGAAACTGGCCTGCTCTCCTACACACAGCATTATATTCCAGTTTTCCTTCAAGATGCAGTTTGGGGGTATTTTTCCCATGAGCAAGCCCCCACCCTTCCCTGCCCTCTCACCAATGAGGCCCGAGTAAGCGAGCAGGCAGTCAGCATAGTTCTCCTTCAGACAGCTGCTAACGGAGCGTGACTCGGGCTGGCAGTTGGTGAAGAAATCTGCAAGGCGAGATCTGCAACGGGAGGAAAAAATGCACAGCTTTAAAAAACCAAGCCTGAAGGCACTCTTACCTTTTACACTCTCTATTTCTGGGCAAGGCTTAATATTCTTTAACTTAAATGCRTATCGGACACGTTTCAGCCATTGAGAGTCTTTTTCCAAGGTGTGTCTCTTTCCAGAATCTGTTTCTGAAGTCAGAACAAAAAAGTGGAAGAAAACAGTAAAAAGGAACAGAACATCAGGGAAACGCCTGCCCTCTGCTAAAAGAAATGCTCTGCATTTTCATGCCAAGAAAAAAAGACAAAGACTGATTTTATCATATGAGGAGTCATTYTGCCTGGATCTGAACTCTAACAGGAGTCCTTTATCCAGAACACAGTTYCTGCAGTTTTACTGATTACACAGAACTGTACGTTTGTGCTCACAGAGCAAGCAAGATTCTTACTGCAAGACTTGGAGCAGGACCTGCTCTGGTGGGGTCCCAGGTTTGCAGAGAGTGAGCTCAGCCCTGCTCTGCCTGCAGGAGCGGCTGGCATGGCCTCCTCACCCCCCTGAGCCACAGCACTGAGAATCCTGYAAAACCTGCATTTATCCARACKCTGGAGTACTGAGCCCAGGGCTGASATGAAAGCARAGTGTRCTCTGCATCCAGTTCTGCTGCTGAGTGGCCACACTACCTTCACCTTCAGCCAGCCCATGGGCAAGGAGGGGAGGAAAGCACTGCTTCCATGCAGGAGGTGCTTTAAGACCAGGAGTGCAACGGTTCTGTGATCAACTGATCACTGCCATGTTGGAAATTAAAAGGACGAACAGAAAGGATCTCCTCTGGTTATTTGTGATTTAAAGGCCACAAAATGTCCCCATTCAGGTCTGGTAAAATTTGCAAGGCGTTGATGAGGTGGGTCAAGGTCACACATCCTACAGTCACTCCCCTGCCCATCTTAGCCTTATTATCTTGGACTAGTGACTTTTTTTTTATTTACAAAATGCTTTTTAGACTTTCATCTATGACAAAAAAAAAATCACATCTGTACTTCAATCTTCTCTTCTGTGAAAYAGGTATAAAACTGCTCTTCTGCCTCTGACAACCCACAGTCATGTCTCAGGATCAGATGCTTAATCTTTGCAAAGCCCTCTCAAAATCAGAATAGCATAATCTATGAATTTTCATTACTGCTCCAGCATTATGCAGATTTGCAATATAAACACTCCTTTTCAGTTTTGCAACAACCCCACAAAAGTTAGCAGAAACAAGTGATTTGCAAGTGATTTACTTTATTTGTTTACATGCTCCAGAGACTAATTATCTTTGTTTGCTTTATTGTTTTACCTAGCCCAGAATGGGACTGGATACACATCATTAATTGGCCTGAAATAACGATGGGCAAACATCAAAAGGTTCAGAGGCTTAGTCTGAAGAAGCATCCTATAAATAAACTCCATGCAACCTATACCTGAATTTCTGAGAGTTCTCATGGCCTTATTTTAGTTCCATGTCTCKCTACCTGTACTGACACCAGCAAATCTGTGGTTGCCTTCAAGCCACARTCAACCCTAAGCTTTTCACTCCCTCTCTTTAACCACTTAACCTTGAGATGGAAATCTGTATCCAGTTGCCTTTAATAGCTTTAAAAAGTCAACCTCTCTAGCAATCCTTCATATATATATATATATACACATATATGTATACATATATTTCTAAATTTACACAAAATCCCTACTTAGCTGGTGAATATATACTGTACCTACCACAAGACAGGCTGAGAAGAAATAGGTCTCAAGGTACGGAAAGAGATAAATAGCAGCACCATGAAGAAAATCTTGGAAAGGAAACCCTCTGTCACTGGAGTGATTCCTCTCCCAGTCAGTAATTAAGACAGTGGCTTCCATCCAGCTTTTGGATCAATTGGGAACAAAGAGAGCTGACAGTTCCCAAAGATTTTTCTAATTCTACTAATACCTGGATGAAGTCAGGTTTAGAACAGACTATTACATCTATCTAGTATGAAAAACCTCTGCCAAGGTAGAAAGGGCAACCTTCTGCATTTACAGTATTATTGTATTTCTAAAACAAAGCAGCTCCTCAGATCTAAATTTCATTATTTATGTGACCACAAATAAATCTTTTTGGCAATGGATTATACAATCAGCATCCTGATAATCCTGAAAACRCTTCTTGCAATCATTCCATCATTCTTTAATGTCCAGTTCTCCCTTAGGTTATTAGGTGCATTGGTCCAGAGATCATTTAATACATTCCTCTTCTCTAAATGTTTTTAAGGACTGATAACTGTGGAATAAAACCAGTCATTTACTACCCAGCCTGCTTAAAGAAATTATTTGTTGTAAACCCTAAAGGAGGCTAAAAATAGCTCTGCTGGTCTCTTTTCCATACACCTTGATTTCTATGTGAATTTCTGAAGAATTTTTGTGGTCATAAAAAGCAATGATGTGCCAACATTGCACATTTAAGTTTTCATAAGYAAAATACAGTTCAGATAGCTCTGCTCTGAGCATCACTGGACATTATCACACAACCCTTCCCCAGCCAGTCATCCAGACTTCATTACACAATCCAAGCTCTCACCCCCTCCTGAGCTGTTAGCTACACCTGATACTTAAGTGGATTCATTTGCACTGGAGATAAAGGTGAGAAAATAAAAACAGAGACCTCCATCTGCCAAAAAATACTCCAACACTTTCAGTGAAGACCTGCTGATTAACACTCACTGAAGATCTACCCCCAGACAATTCCAGTAGACTGGCAGTGATGAAAGYGTGCTCATCAGTGAACACCAAAACACGGGTACTGCTATTTACCCAGAGAGAGAGACAAATTAGCCTAATGAGAGCCATTAATCCCAAAGTGTTGCACATGAATATTAAGAACTCTTTGGGCAAAAGAGACAATCCTTTTAGGGATGCAGAATCAGAGCAATCTGGTAACAGCAGACCTACCAAAAAAACCTGCACTGTGTTAACTCAGTGCTCCTTCAGCAGGAGGCAACTTGAGGGTTTCTAAGCCATGACTGAGCAGTTTTGTTATCCAGAGAAGAAACAGAGCTTGCCACATGTACCTGCAAGTTTTACATGTGCAGTGTGCCCAGATGTATCTCACTGCTGCACAGACAGGCAGTTTTAGATTGTTCATACTATGAAGCAGCACCACATTTAAAAAGGAACTATTAATTTCTTTTCCTGTCACAAATCCTCATTGTGCACAGCCACTTTCATGATTTGCTCCCTTTTCCTTGAATAAATAAGGGGTATGACTAAAAAATCTTCCTTCCAGGAAGAGGGGGAAAAAAATCACCTCTTTGTAGGGCAAAATCCCCACAAATGAAATTAGTCCTATCTTAGCCCTGGAAAACCTGCATAGGTACTGGAAAGCTTACTTTATTTTGTACACCGCTAGCTGGAAAAGTAAGAATAATCCCATCAGAAAATTCAAAGAAAAACTGCTCAAACAACAAACAGTTCTTCTGAAAAGAAGAGGAAAAAATCCCAAACCTGCTATTCTCTAATGTTTTGTATTAGTACCAGTAAAATAATTTGTAACTGTTAAAAATACAAAGGAAGCAAAGKTAATTTGCTCTCCTTATGATAGTGGCTCTTCAAATACTCAGCTGGATAATTCAAAACTTTCACATTTTGCTTACAAATAAGCTTTTTTAATAGCAGTATTGTATTGAATCTGCATATAATTTTTGAAGCAATTTAATTTTGTATTAGCACAGCCCATTGCATAGGCAACATTGATTAGGTTTTCACTACTTTTTGTTCTCAAGGTTCTCTACAAGTTCTTTGATGTCCTGAAGTTATCTTTGATATTTATCAGGTCACCCTCTTTAAGGCTGGTCAAYTCAGCTGTAGCATTGGTGCATTATTCAAAAGTATGATAAAAATCGTGAAGTTGAAGAAAACTTCTATGATTTCTAGTTTGGATCTGGTGCAAATCATGAAAGATCTGAACCAGATTCCTCCCCAAGAAGCACCCACATCACTGGGATGGCAGGTGTTGAGTTCTCTTTTTTTCTCTCTGACTGTATTGCTGGTACAGAAGGGCTGAGCCCTCGAGGAGAGAAGCATCTCAGCCTTGCCTTGGCACTGGTGATGCTCACACCAAGCAAGACACTGAGCCCAGGTCTCCTGCTGGCTGCCCACACACAGGTTGTGATGTGCAGGGGAGTGGTTACATACCCTGTTAGGAATGCAGGGAGCGACAGAGCCACACCTCAGGGATGTCAGGTGAGGCCTGGACATGCTCACTGCCACCTCTCCCTGCACTGCTGCTCGTGTTTAGGCACCTATTTATAGCAGGAACAGAAAGAGCTGAGAGGCTGAGGTGGCYACACTAATTAGTCAGAGCTGCTCCAGTGTCTAGACACCATTTGGCAGTGCAGTCACGTAAGGGAAGTGCTGCATCAATATTCAAAACAGAAGAGAGGTATAAATCCCACACTGAAAAAAGCCAGACTAAGTCAATGAATGTGTGTCATGGTGATAAATGGCACCATTACAGAAAAAAAACAAGTCAAAATACTTGYTCTTCTTTCGTGGGGGTCAACTGCAGTGTCCTACTCTGGCTACAAACAGCTCCCATCCAGCTGGAGTGGTGCTGCTTCTGCTGGGATGCAAGAGCTGCTTGCAAGGGTTTCTATGTGGCCAAACTAATGGCTTCATTGTTGGAGGAGCATTTCATTTCCTCCTCCTTTCATAAACAGTGAGAAAATGAGGCAAAGGCCACATAAGCAACTCTACCAACCAGTGGGATGAGAAAAGGCTCAGAAGAACTCCATAATGAGAGATGGCTCTCCCTGCACATGGTAATGTAGCTTTGATCTGTCTTTTTTTCACGAAAGGACACTACAGCTGTGTAATAYTAATAAATCTTACACCTCCTTAGCTATCCACACACACTGYTGAGCACCTGTGAGCAACTACAAAWTYTGACATTTTTATTTAAGAGGTCACTTTCCCATGTATTTATTAAACAGCARCCCCACTAGATTYTTCCARTGAAAAGGCTGGTTTGTGTTGGGTTGCTGCCCTCCTTCTCAAACAATGGCAGTGTCCAGGCCCTRAGGTCACTGATGTTCCTGTCCATCCCTGCTCTGCCCAGCCAYGGGCCCCAGGGGCTGATGTCCCATCCTGTCCCCAGGGAGATGCCCCATGCCTGGGACTGCCCCGCTCCCAAGGTGGGGTGGAGGGATGAGCCCAGCCCCAAGGTTCTGTCCTGCCTGTCTCTGCTTGACCATCCCACACTGCACTCTGACACCCAGCTCAGCATTTGCTCCTTCTGGGGAGTGGGAAGGGTTAAAAAGCAAATTTCTAATGGCAAACAATTTGCCTTCCAACACCTGAATACTGAAGGCAGTTTCTCTCACATGAGCTGATCCAAATCTTTTCCAACACTGGCAGAGACAATTACAGGACTTAAGAGCCCCCAAATACCAGCTCCTAACTGAAAGAAGCTGGTTTTTACATGGTTTTGCTGGTGTTTTTTTTTTATTTCAAATGTCTGGCTGCTCAAACCCAAGCAAATATTTGATTCTGGATTCAGCTTGCCTCYCAAAACTGTGTTGTTATCTGGAAGCAAAACATGGACAATGCCAATTACACRGAGGCAGCCTATTTGGTCAAGTGGGATAACTTAACACAGGAACAAACACCAGGGACCACACAGGATCCATGGAGATGCCTCCCAGCAGCAGGAGTGCTTGCTCAGAGCATCAGGCACAAAGGCCACCAAGGCTGGTCCCTCCAGAGGAGCACCCACACTCAACCCAGCTCACTGTCTGTTCCATGTCCCCACCACACCTGCCAGCATTTCTGTTACCACTCAGGCTTTTTTGTTTAGCAGGGACCTCCTGGACAATTCATACCCCAGAAAATGGAGATCTGACTCTTTGAAATTCAGTCATGCAAAATGAAAAGCATTTCCACCTATGCATATCTGTATTTTAAAATTAAAAGTACAAATGTATTCTYTCTATCCTTCTATTAACAAATTAATGCCCTACAGCCCTGCTCTTTTACTGCACTTTGTGGAAAACAAAGTAAGTTCTATACCATTTTCTGTTAATGTTATCCTTTCCCTTTGCTCTTGTCATCTGCTGGAGACCAGTGAGATCTTCTTACACAGTATCTGCTACAGAGAATCAAAAGAACTTAACAACACACTAATGTCATAGTTTATCAATGTTAATTAAATCCTCTAAGTGACTCAAGATCATGCATGAGAGTAATTTTAATTTAATATATTAGGTCTCCTTTGGGTTTAAGGGAAACTACTAAGCTCAAATGTGATTCTAAACAAGTATGATTTATTTGAAATTGGGTTATATAAATATTTATATACTACTGACCTTTTGTGTAATAAAACCAATTTTGAAAAATATGGTGAAAATCYTGAGCACAAGGTAATGCAATAAAGAATGAGAACAGTGATTCTCAGATGCTGTGACACAAAACAGAATTTTCTTTCTGTTTAAAAAAAAAAAAAAAAATTACCTCACATCATTTTTAGAGGCCTGTTTGAGRGAACATCTGGAAAACATTCCACAGGAAATCAAACCTATATTAAATATGTTTTGCAGGGCTCTGTTTCCTTGCATCGACCTTAAGCATTCATAATGTGTTTCTGTCTTCTCAGCTGCAAAGAACACTTCTGTCAGAGTCCTCTACAAAATGACAGACTGAATTGTCAGCCTGTGATTTTTATCAGGGGATGCTGCTAAGATTTCTATTTAGTCTACCTGTCTCTGTACCAAAGCTCTCCAAAAAYATGAGCAAATCAAATAACCAGCTGCTTTCCAACTATCACGAATTTGTGCATTTTTTGTTTAATTTCCTTTATGCCGTTAAATTTGAAGCTTCTAAATAAAAAAGACTGGCATTTTTAAAGATGCCCAAGCCTCAGTGTCTCCTGCCAGAATGTTACTCAGGAAAGAACTCCTGCACTATGGGGAGAGTTGTTCTTTCTTCATTAGCTGGGCAAGCAGAATAGTCTTTGAGTTACAGGCTGGTAACCCAAGCAAATCCCTCTCAAAAAGCAAGCCAAGGAAAAGTAGTGCCACTGCAGATCCTTGAGCGTGCCACTGGATGCTTCAGTGTTTATTAATAACTGCATTGTGAGTGCACACTGAAAGGATGTGCTTCCAAGTACCTGAGAAAGACATCCATGGCAATAATAGTCYCTGTAACCACTTGAATAAACTATAATAGACTATTACTAGCTCAAGCATGAAACTGATGGGAGTTGGGAGATGGAAAATAACCTGAAAAGTCCAATACAAGTTCTCTCTTTAGCAGGAAAAGTTTCTGTTGGCAGATGTACTGGAACGTCAGGTTTGCTGGGGTTATGCAGGGATGCTCCTTGCAAAAGGAAATCTCTCTTGGTGACACTCCTGAAGGAAACAACTCTCTGTCCCCTCGTCTGAGGGGTGGCTCAAGGAAAGGAAGGGTTTCTAGTGTGTCCTTGCACTCAGCTGAGCAGGGTCTGTGGGCAGCCAGCATGGCTGAAACCCAGCCTGGAGCTGCTCTAATACTCTGCTCTGACCTTGGAAGTAGACAACAAATATAAAATCAGAAATACAGAAGATAAAAGCAGAGTAAAGTCTCTTTTATGTGAACCCATTTTTTCATGCACAAAACAGCCCCACCAAAAAGCAAGCTGAGAAGTTCTGGCAGCAGCAAGCCAAGAGAACATTGATCTTATTCAGCATGTTTTACTTGCTTTTAGAAGTAATATGGATATATAATGATAGTACAGAAAGCACTGATTTGTAGTGTAAGATTGGAAAACAAGCCATTTTTACCAGTTAAGGATGATGTGCTGTCTCAAGAGCATTTTTTTTTTGACTCCACTCTGAAAAAGCCATGAACACACAAGGCAGAGAAAAAAATGTGAGGCTGAGAGTTGACAGCCTGTGGCACACCCAGACATTTACAGAGGTTGTTCTGAAATGAGCTGTCCATTCTGAAAAATATTTTGCAAAGCTGCATGATGGCCAGTTASTGAGATGTACCTCCAGCATTTCATAATGACTAATTGGCAAAGGGAGCATCSTAACTGAGAGGACAACCACTGTGATTTATGCTTGAATTGGAACAATGGAGAGTGAACTAAACATTCAAATAATGCAGCTTGAATTTAACAGAGTTCATGGTTGTATGTGCTTTACAATAGAAAAGCTTCCTTTAATGGTTTATAGAACGTGCTTGAAAAAATATAACGTAAGCACACACATTATAATTTGATGTGAGGTCATCTATTAATAGTCTTAGACAAAGGTCACAGTCAGCTCACACAGAAAATCTATCATCAACAGTAAACACACCTCAGAAAACCCCTTCTGTSTCACTTGTTTGAAAGCCAGCAGATCATTAAAGCATGGGAAACAACCACCATCTCTGCTGAGAAGYCTTTGCAGACACTGCTACATTTACATCTGCCTTCCAATTAACAGAAGCAACTCCAGTAACGTGGTAGTGCTTATTAACATAATTAAAGCAATGTGATTTCTATTCAGTAAACATGAGAATGGTAAAATTTGAAAATATGCATGTGGCTGTCACTTGCTCTGTTGAGAGACAAAGTTTTATTTTTAGCTCCAGTGTTTACATTTTCTTGCAGCTATTTTAATAGATGAACTGCCACCAGAAATATTCTCTCACTGGGCCCTGATGTAGAATGATATAAATAACCTTTACAAAGTCCAGCATAATGGAATGGTGAAATCAGTTGACATTCTCCTAATTAGCACTGCCTGAAGATTTACCTACACAGAACAGGAAGAGCCAAATTCACCCCTGGAATAAATCCAGTGAARTCACTGATGTCAGAGGAAGTACACTGGGAATGGACTTGATAGAATARATCTGTTATTTACATTAAACACAGAGCAGCTTCTTGCCTGTAGCATATGCATGGCTTGAGGTAAATGMAAAAACCATTTTGATTTATTGAAGAAAATGCTATTGTGTGATCCATACACCTTCTTCTTTGCCCCAGAAACAGCAAGTTAGCCAAATGTGACTGGGAGTAGATAACAGATCTTCCCTTCACTACATCTAAGAGATCAGGGGCTGGAAACTACTCATCAAACCAGTGGATGCCAAACTCCTTTCTACAGAAATTTCTCAAACAACAATTAAAAAAAAATGAGCAGTAGCAGTACTCCTAGTGGAACCCCATCCAGCAAAGCAATTAAGTGCTTGCTTAACTGTAAGGACATGAGAAGCCCCAAATTTAGATGTCTGTTAAAGTTTCATGCCAAATTTGACTGTCCTGTATTTCAGTGCTTCTGAACAGGTGAAACTACTAAATTAACATATGTAGTTTAATCGATCCCCCCCTAATAAATCAACAAAATAAAATGGGTCACAATTAGCCCTGCTGTGACCCCTTCCCTGGCTCCTGCTCCTAATCTGYAGTCYTCTYATTTCTTAAATTATACAGGCAGCTTTTCYTTTCCACTTAAATTAACAAAACAAGGCTTTTCAGACAAAATGAACACTCAGGGGAGACCTTATCAYTCTCTACAACTACCTGAGAGGAGCAAGGTCTTCTTCCAATTAAGTGACAGGGTGAGAGGAAACGGCCTCAASTTGTGCCAGRRAAGGTTTAGATTGGATATTAGGRAAATTT
>CADDXX010000494.1:456038-545210 GCA_902810485.1 Alauda arvensis
TGGAACGAGTTTTCAGGCATTGGAACAGCTGCCCAGGGAAGTGGTGGAGTCACCACCYCTGGAAGCAGTTAACAGCCCYGGAGATGTGGCACCTGGGGACATGGTTTAGTGGTGGGCTTGGCARTGTTAGGTTTRCAGCTGCACTTGATGTTCTTAATGGTTTTCTCCAACCTGAATGATTCTCTGAAGGATCAGAGAGTTTCCCAAGCTTTTAGAGCTGAAATGCACTGGTCACAAGTATCTCACTGAGATCACGGAGTCATTTTCCTGGAAAGAGACTGACATGGAAGCAAAGCATCTAAACACAGCCTCTAAAACCTGAATCATTGGCACCCAAGTTTAGTTTGTGATTGTGGTGTGCTCACAGATGCACTCTYTATTCCCACTTCCACTTCTTCAGCCCTGCAGACAGGTAATATGGAGTATTTMGTGCCACAGGTTATTTTTAATCTGATTGATCATTAGGGGATCTACCCAACTGCAGGGATGCTGCCTGGGGAGTTTGAGCTGGCCTGACAAGAGACCTCAGAGTGAAATCCTGTCTAGTTACAGCTTCTTGGAGCACCAGCTCTCTTCACTGGCACAGCACAAAGCCAAGGGAAAGTTGGGTGCAGGACTAAAGCTGAGCCATTTCTCTCCTCACTGTATCCCTGTGTCTCTCCTGCTCTCAGAGCAATGTCAATCACACAGCAAGCTTTTAATCTTCAAGCCCCCCCTAAGCTGACCAGAGAGAGGATAAATGAGGTCCAGCCAAGCAGATCTGSGCACTGCAGGATGAGATCCATCCTCACTTCAAGAGGGACAAAGCAGTTTTGCTTTGATTTGTTTTGCTGGATGTTTGGGGT
This sequence comes from Alauda arvensis, assembly GCA_902810485.1. Lineage (NCBI taxonomy): Eukaryota > Metazoa > Chordata > Aves > Passeriformes > Alaudidae > Alauda > Alauda arvensis. Next base: position 456,884 of record CADDXX010000494.1, read on the forward strand.
TTTTTGATTCCAAAGGGATTTGTGGATATTGTATAAAGAGGAACTGCTTGATTCATTTTGAGTTTTATTCAGATGGAAGAAATTTAAAATTACCTTTGTTTCTGAGGGGGAGAGGAGAGCAATATTATRTCTATTTGCTCTGCTAACAGAAGACATCAAAGTAATGAATCATGTAAAGGACTGAAAAGGAAGAATATAATATTGCAGCATTTTCTATCTTTACTTTGCCTTTCTTGAAAGGTTTTTGCTTATTTTGCAGAGACTGCATTAATACTTTTTTCCAGGCTAGCAGTTCCCCACACACATATTCCACTACACCATCAAGTTTCCTCTGCAGAGTACACCAGCTTCTTTCCCACCTCCCCTCAGACCCCATCTTTTGAATTTTCTGAACTGTCACCATGCCTCACTATTAGTTCATTAAAATGAATGAATACYTGTTTTGTCTTTTTTTCTTTTTTTCACCTAAATAAATAAACCTCTAGCACTACAGACATATGCATACATTTACATGCTTGTATATACATATACATAAAAAAATTGCTCTTCCAATTCAGGCTGTGTGAGCTGAGCTTGTGGGCATGGGCCAAAAAGTGGACTTGGAATTTTTTCTGCCTCATCTGGTATTCTAGAGACACAGGAGCTCTCCTGAGTGCAGGTGCAGAGAGCTCAGGCATCCTGCACCTCCTGCAGGGTGAGTCAGGCACAGAGGTTCTGCACCCACTCCCTCACTCAGTCTCCAAACACACAATGCAGGCACACCCTGCACTTCTCCAGAAATCCAGAGTATCCTTTTCTTCATGTCCTAAACAGCATCACAGAAACCACCCTGTTGTCCTGGTTTTGCATAACCACAGCAAACTGATCATCTCACAGTGCTCCAAGTGCCAAATTGATATAAATTCCCCTGAGGGACTCAAACCCAGCTCTGCTATCCAGAACTGCTCCTGTGTCCTTCATAAAAACACCCACCAAGTGCCCTCTTAACATGCAAAACCAGAGCCAGGCTGAGAGYGACCTCTCAGGCTTTTATCTGGCCAACTGAATTGTCACCAACATCAGCTACAAGGCTCAGACAGGGAGGCAGCACCTCTGTTTTCCCTCTCATTTGCTGAATTACAGATGATCACTGGACCGTGGCAGGATGTTGAGGGAGGAAAAGCACAACATGCAGAGAAGCAGGTGAGGAGGCACCATAAGTGGCTGTAATAGAATTCAAAGTGTCAGAGAGGCGGTGAAAGTCAGATAATTGCAGGAAGATCTGGAAAGAGGAGATGAAAGGAGACTAAGCGAGGGGAAGAGGTAGGAGGGGGAAAAAAAGTAAGGGAAAATGAGCAAAATGAAAGAGAAGTATAAGGAATAGAAAATGTGAAGAAAAGGGCAAATTTCTTTTCCTCAGATTCATCTCCTCCTGCACATCCCTCCAGGGCTCTGCTCCCTGTTAATTCTGTAACTGAGGATGGCTCCCTCCTAGAAACAGATGGTGGGCTCCCCCCATCCTGGAGCAGGACAAAAACGTTGCCTGCACATTTATAACATCTCAGCACAGACCTGTCCCCAGTGCTGAAGCACAGGGTGCAGGGTTTGCAGCCAGCAGTGCCTTTTGCTGCAGGAACAGTCCCCAAGACTCACACAGAGAAGCTGCTAGAAGCAACAGGTGAAGCACCTGCAGGTGTTCATATGCCTGACAGAACAGGAGCACAGACACAGGGCCTCCCTTCCCAAGGTCAAATGTCATTAAAAGTGTTCCACAGAATATCACGAAGGAAAATTATTTCCTTGGCAAGTTCCTGATGTTTTCAGGAAATGCAGCAAGCAGCTGAGCTGCTGTTCTCACATTTCCAGTGGATGAATTCTGCTCTGCACTGGCAACAATGTTTGCATATCCTCACAGAGTGTTCTGGTACCTGCAGAAGCAGACATCCCTCATCCAGAGCTGAATGGGTGCTTGCAACTAAATTAAGATTGGATAGGACAGGTGACCAAAAACTGGTCAAGAGGTAAGAACACACCGATGAGAGCACATTTGTGAAGATTTGGCTCTCTGAACACACAGTGCTGAAAACATTTTTCACTGTATTTTCAAGGAGATGACCCATGTACTGGATATTTCATTATTATCCTTTTTGATATCCCACAAGAAGAAGTTTGTTAAATATTTTAGGCATTTTTTTTTCAGTGTCAAACAGCTGCTGAAAGCAATATGCACCTTTTACAGAACTAAAGGCAAAAAATTAGGAAGACAACTGTCTTCTGAAATTAGTTAAGAACTACTTTCTGGCTATCTGAGCTTCAAAAATGAATGTCAATGATCTGACCAGTCATTTTGAGTATCATTATTGTGAAGGACAAGAAACATTCTTCTACCAGTTCATTAGCAAAAAATGCTGCCCTTCTTTTCTGATCTTTGCAGCACATGAATGGGTTGACAGCACATTTCAGTRAATATTGTATCATTATCATTCTGGTCARTGWCTTCTGAACATATCCAGAAAAAAAMCCCAAGTATGCAAATTCAAGACACAGATTATTAAAAAGACCAAACTAATGACTCACACTTTCATTACTCAAGCAAAATAGTATTTGCAGTACTGTCAAATAAGATAGTGGCAAACATGAAGCACCCTGGCCTGCATTTGGAGCAGGATGATATTCTTAAAACATGCCAGYCAACTTTCTGAAGATTAATTGTTAGCTGAAGGCATCAGATCACGAAGTTCTTTAGGGGTTTGTGCTATTTCAGGACACCACTGGTGAAAGTTTTCGATGGTACACTGACTTTTCTTAGATCTGTTTCTGCTCACAACAGTAAAGAACTTTAATGGCTTCTTCCTGTTGGTTTTTTTGCTTTTCTTTTCACTGAGCATTGACAAACCTGCCTGAGAGACCACAACTGTTTCAAAGCTGGATATGGACTGGGATACATGCAGACAAATGATAATSAAAGTGAAGCATTCAGCATTCTGATGAAGTTGGAAATTAGGACTGTTTACATAAGTCAGAACTTATTTGCATCTCCTGACATTTCAGGTCTCTTCATCCTTCGATTGAGAATTTCTTACATAACAGATAGATTAATGAATTGAATAAAAARTAATAAAAAAGCAAAGCATCCTGCCATGCCTGTCAGAGGTACCTGAAGTTTGGCCAGCTTGCTCACCTGCTCTTAACTCTGCTTCAAGAACAGATTTGGTGACACATACACCAGGATAAAGCTTTTAAAGAGAGTTGAAAACAGAATGTTTAAATACTTTACACAAGCCCAGCTGMTATTTTATACAGAGTACAGGCAGATTCAAATCTTGCATTTCTGAAAATATGTTCATAAAATAGTTTATGAATGCTGCTTAGTCAGCATTCATAAATCTTTTTATGAACATATTTTCAGAAAACCTTTAGAACTCGTACCCCTTGTCTAAACTAGCACTATGAAAAGGCTTTAACAGGTGTAAGAGGCATGCAAATAACAGTTTTCTAAATTACCTGGTTTCACAGTGGGCAGACCATATTTTCAAATTATTCTGCCATTTACTCCTTCTGATTTCAAAATGAAATAGAAGTTATCAGAGTTAGAATTACACACCTACTGACTACTGMTTTTAATTATTCTAAACACATCTGGAACTACTATAAGGGCTGACATTTACCAGTATTTACAATAGCAAGGAGATCTCCCATTTCTTTCCTGCCCTGCCCTGTTTTCCTGCAGGACTAGGGGAACAAATCTCACCGATTTCCTTTAAGTGCACAAGTCACAGAGACAAAATGTCTTTCATTGTCTGGTAGGCTGGGATAGCTCTGGTGCCAATTGCTCCTGTCCATGACAGCAGTGAGGGAAGGAATTAAACTACCATCAGTTTAGAGAGCCCAGGAGGTTGTAACACCAAGGTGAGGTGGCTCTCAGCCACACACCAAGCTTGCTTTTCCTCCACAGGACCCAAGTGCAGCCACAGAGTCTGCCCCAGACCCTGCAGGTCTCACTGAGCCTTGGAAGAGCCGAAACTTTTTAGTTGTGATGTTCTAAAGAAAAAGAAGCCACTGTTTCTTTACATATAAATCCATTTCCATCTCAGTGCTGGCTGCAGCTTCAGGCAGGGATTTTACCAAGCTTTCCCCTGCAATATCRCAATGGAGAAAACAACACCAGACCCATGAAAGTAAATTTTAAAAAGTGCCATTAAAAACTTAACTGTTGAGAGAACATTAGAGCAAAGCTGACCACAGAAAAACACAGTCATGAGAGAAGTAATGGCATTAATTTAACAAGTTAATTCCAGAATACTACAACCCAAACAACAGGGAGAAGTCTCTATAAAATCCTCTCTCCAATTTCACTGGCACTGTAACACACTGACASTTTGACAGAAAACACACTAAAATACTGTAACTCTGCTAATTAACAGGACCTGTGTATAGGGAAGCAAAAATACTTCTGGAACAACATGGAAATAGAAAATGGATTGTTCCGAGGCTCCACGTACCCAGCATTCATAAACTGCAACAGCATCAGCAATCAAGGTGCTGAATGCAARTCAGAGTGCTGTGATTTAAATCTGCTCCTGTTGTGGCCAGCAGGAAATGTGTCCCCAGATCCCCTCAATGCCATGGAGGGCAGAGCACTGCTCACCTCCCCACCTCTGAACAACACTCGGGCACAACTCAAGTGCTACCGCAAAAAAGCTTCAGACCAGCAGTGGAAATCTCATAAACAAACTTCAAAGTAAATATTTTACCAGGCAGAAGTAAGTACTTATTAAGATTTAGATGGTATCTTCAGTGTCCTTGACATTTTACAATAGTGTTTATCTCCCTTGTTTGCTAATTCACAGAATTGGATCATCTACAAGAAATTTACACATTAGAAACGAGCGGGATTCTCCCCTACGACTTCATAAATATGACATTAGCACAACAATGCTCTAATATAAACATACACAAGGCTAAGTAGGAGCAAAGCATTTCCTGAGGGCAGAGGAGGAGAGTTTGCCACTGCATGAGCTCTGTGTGACAACCTGCAGGGACCTCAGGAGGGGAAAAGACCCGGTTTGTCCCGTGGAGCAGAGCCAGRACACCCAGGGAAAGAGGCTGGGAATTGGGCCAGTGAATCAATGACCCCCGAGCTGCATCAGCCCAGCACTCTTCTCAGGGGAGGGGAGATGAAACAATTTCAAGGCTAAACAGGCTCTATGAAGATAGTGGGATTTTGTCTACAATGTGGGCTTCTTTTTTTCCCAGTGAATTAAAAATACATGAGTAGTCTGTGCATTGTGACCACTTATGAAGCCAAACATGAAGCTCGTATTCCCAATTATTAGTACTCACATGGACAATGAAAATAAATCCCATTATAACGAAAAATTCTATTTTTACCTGATCACCAATGAGACATAAAAATCAGACTGAGACATCATTTCATAGAGACACACARTGTTTCCAACCAAAATCTGCAAAAATTGAACTGGGGGTATAAAGACTCCTCCACGAAGCCTGGAGTAGCTGCGAACAGTTCTGGAGAAAGCACACACTGTAAGCAAATCAGGGCTTTTGTTATTTTGTTAAGGATGTCAGACGCATTTGCTTTTTCTCCCCCGACTCATCCTTTTCCTTAGCGAGCACTCTGACCCTTGGACCCGGCAAATCCATCAGCACCTAAAAAAAGTTCTCCCTGGTGCCTCATTAATCACTCCCCTGCCGTGTGTGCTCCCTTACCTGCAGATGTAATTCTTCTTGCAGGACTCCTGCAAGTTCAGGCAGTTCGGTTTCTCCCTGTCCTCATAGGAGCACACAGGGACAATCGTCTGCCGCCTCCTCTCCGTACAGGCGACATCCCGGCAGGAGCAGAAGAGCATCCCGTAGCTGTGCTTGGGGGGCACCTTGTCAAAGAACAGCCGCAGGGCTTTGTGGCACTTCCTCTTGTTGCAGATCTCGTTGGACGTGCTGCTGGTGCAGGGGGTGATGTAGGCGGATCKGAACCTCTTGCAGGTGTCGTTCAGGTTGCAAGCTTTGGCTGCATCCAAGCAGTTGTTGCCCTTTGAAAGCACGGGCTCCACTAGRAAAAAACAACACAAGGGCAGTGAGAGACGCGTGGCATGCACAYCTCGGGCTTGGTGGTTATTTCAGCGTTAATACATTGATTTGTTACATCCAAAGCTTTCCGTGCCAGCAGGACCGGCCCTTCTGTACCTGGGGGTAATGGTTTAACAAGGGAGCCAAGGGCCGGGGTGAGGGCAGAATGCTGGCCAACAATCGACACCCTGGGCAGGCTGCACTTCATCTSCTTCCCAACAGACACGCAGGGTGAGGATCTCACCTGTAGATCTCACCAAGTAGGACTTGGTCTCACTAAACAGCTCCTAAAACCCCTGGTAAATTGGAAAGCATACGTCTGGTATGAGAATACAGCGAGAACGTGGGCTGCTAACTCTGGTTTGGTGAAGCTCTGACATGTCCCTTTTTTTCCCCCCTTGAACAAGTTAAATGACGTGCCATGTCCACCCCAGGTGACAACATTTAGAAGTAACGTGTGTGCTGTGCAGAAAGTAAAATAGACATGCCCATTAGTACATTTTTTGAGGTCTGAGGACAGCCCACCCAGGTAGGAAGGAAATCGGGTGCAGCCCCACGGCTGGGAGGTCTCCGAGGCCACCCACAAATTCCATGCTTAGGTAAAACACTGTTAAAAGATCTACAGGTGTCACCCGAACCCTGGAAAATTGATAAACTTCACCAGCTTTGAAGCTGACATAAAATTAAAAAGTGGCTGTGAAAGAAACATTTTAAAACAAGGATGTCCCTTACACACACATGAACACACTACAAGAAATTATGGTAAAAATTAAACTCACATATGTTAAGGATAATTACACATATAATTTCTCAATACATTATCCAGATATTAAAACCCAATAGATGCTTTGCTTGAGAACTAAGGCAACTGGCATTAGCCTGCAAAATTCAATTAAGAATAATTGTAACGCTGCTTTGGATATTAGGAATGCCAACATCACACATCCAAGAAAATACATTAATTTCCCACTGCTACAGAATTTGCAAGCTGAACTAAACGTTTTGCAATTATCTAAAATCTGCTGCAACCTCTTGGGGAGGGGGGGGCTGGCCAAAGATAAAACATTTTTAAACGATCCAAAGCTCTAAGTAACTCTTACAAAAAGCTTTTTTTTTTTTCCCCTAACAAGAAACTCAGTCCAACGTCCTTCTACAACTCACTGGCACTCATCTCAGTTTTCCTAAGATCAGGACATCGAGCTTTCCTCTTCCCCACAGCAGGATAACACGGAGCAGCCTGGCTGAGATGCTGCACTGAGGTGCTGCATTTGCTGGAGCACTCTGTGCCCARGATGGGCCTTGGCTGCTCATACACACACTTCCCATTCCTCAAACAGATCACCTGCAAGTGTCCCATGCATCTTCCCTACCCAAAATAACACAAAGCTACGGAGCATTAGATTTGTGTTTCACTCTAGCAGAGTGCTGTARCTGTGCTCAGTGTGATTGTACATTTAACCTTTGTAATTTAACAATCACACTCCAACTCCTTCCCAATCTCAGCTGCTTGCACARTAAAATGGCAACTTGTTTGCATCTTCATAAATTATAAAACTGYAAGTATGCAACATTTGACTATAAATTAAGAGCCCAGCATTTCTTATAATRGCAGCCTACAACAGATTAAGCAACACCAGATGCAGAAGAGATGCTCAAAATACAACCCCCAAATAAAATTGTAATATTTTTAAATAAAATGTTGTACTACATTAGCATACAACTATAATATTAACTATGAACTCTCAAAGTTTTTTTTTTAATACAGTATATAGAATTATATGTTTAGTACAAATATAATTACTATGTAATCTGCAGGGCATATAATTATGCAATATATGAATAGTATATGCTAATTACTATGTGATTGCAGAGTAATTACATGGTTATTTGTGCCTGGGAGTCAAATGCTGAATTCCACTCTTTAAAACAAAATTCTGTGAACAGCTCTGAATGGGGCATTGCAATATGAACAGACTTCAGCTTCCTGTATTGATATGTGCTGCTAYAGAATTAGAAAGCACTGTGAATACAAGCACCTCAAAAATCCAAAGGGACAGGTTAATCAATCTTTTTTAAAAGGCAGAAYATAAGCCAAGTCACTGACAGTGCAAACAGCAGTTAAAGTTACCTCGGGTGAAAGTTGAATTAGGTGCAAAGTGTTCACAAACGATAGTTATGCATATTCATACCTGTCATTCAATTTGTATCTGCCCAACACCCACATTCCTCTACAGGTCAGCTCTGAATACAGACTGGTTTTGGGGGGTTCTGYTTTTTAAACCAGCCCTCCCCATAAYGTGYCCCTTGCCTTTTCTGTTTTGATACATATATCTCTAGCTAGTGTTTCTGGCATACATTATACAAATTATTTTTACCTTTTCAAACCAAGACTAAATGTAGGAGAGGTGCATCAACTGCATCTGAATTAAACCAGACTGTCTAAAGCAACTCTTCTCATTAATACCAACTTCTCTTAAGTTTTTTTATCTGATTTTGATGCAAAATTGACAATCTGCAACACATTTAATGCTTTATTTTTATTGTAGAAGTGCAGAACTATTCCTAAGTCCTGTGGTAACTACAAACAGTTAACAATACTGGGAATGTTCCTGRGGATTACTTATGCAGCAGTAATTTATAAGGTCAAAATTTCACCCAGCTTCTGTTCCTCAAAGCTTAAATTATTCAGACAGGCAGGAGTTTGGCTCTTACCAGGTACTGACTACTTTAAAAGCAAATGGATCTTATCCAGAGCTACTTTGCATGCCAGAATCCTTCGGGAAAGGTTTGTGTAAGGAGATCCTTTTTCAGTTTTCCCCTCTCTTGGGGCATTAGGGGCAGTCAGGGCAGGAGCCTGGGACTGTAAAGGTTTCTTTGCACCACCATTTCCCAACCCAGAGCTTCCTCTCTCCCAAATSCTCTTTGCCTGGGCCCATTCTGGAAATCTCTGCATAACCACACAGCCCTCCACTCTTGCCAAATCACCACAGCACCCGTGGGMAGTCACTTCCAGGCAGGTGATGGCTGTGAGCGAGGTGCTGGGGCCCAGGAGAGCTGAGCTGGAACCACCAGGACGCTGCTGCCTCCCAACAGGAGCCTCCATCCAGCAGCTGGGGATGCTGCCCTGATGGGATGCAGGCAGAGGGATGGCAGAGCCCAGGCAGAGCCAGGAGCTGTGCCTTGGTGGGGAAGCAGCAGCGTTGGGRTGCCTAAAGCCACCCTGGCACCAGGCAGCTGCTGCACACCACACACACAAACTCTGGGGCAGGACCATTGGTACTGACACTGACTTGCCTTTACCTGCACCCCCAGCTCTTCAACTGCACATGTAACACGTGTGACATGTTTTCTGACCAATTCCACAGATGGAAAAGCAGTCCTTGTACTACAGTGCAACCACTTTGGTGTTTGTTACCTCCTGTCACCTCCCTGCATCCTACAGCCACAGCAATCCTGGACTCAATCYCCCACAGGCCACAGAAAGGAGACAGCCAAAAGCTCCTGTCTTTTATCCAGAAGTGCTCCTGAAGTCTTAACAGGGCTTCCTCTACCCTGTTGGATCTTCCTCATGCTTCACCCTCTTTCACAGTGTCTCCACCTTCATCTTTCATTTTCCTTGCACCTCCATTTCTATTTCATTTCTGTGCCTACTGTGTCTCCTCAACTCCTGTTAACCMACCCACCCCATGGTACTCAAAAAGGGATCCTCAATGGGTACTGGGAGATTCCTATTTGTGCTCCCACTAGAAAAGAAGGAGCACAAGGAATATGTTGTTCTTTAAGATTCTTATTAAGCAGCAAAATGGACATTTAGTTTTCAATTTTCTTAGAGCATATAAAAAGCAATTTACTGAGGTTGCCATTAAAATTACCATTACTATTTGCAAGTAATTAGCATCAGTAGGTTTTCTAGTGGATAGGGTGAAGGGAATGCTGTAAAGAGAGTAATAAATGTTAATGTGATGGAAGGCAGAATTACAAAGTGATAGAGGTGACCACATGGGTATGGACCTGCTCCAACACAGGTGCAGAACATGGCATGTAGGAACAAAAACTGACCAAAATGAAGAAGAGAGCCATGATCCCACTTAAACAGAAGTGCTGCTGTGGGGTTCACCAAAGTACTTTTGCTTTGTAAAAAGAGCAGATTCAAAAATAAGGAAAGCATAGCAAATATTGTCATCTGCATTTTAATGGATTAAAATAAACTACAGTTTTTCTGGATAAATTATTTCTAATCCCAGGTGGCAGAGAAAAAATGAGTCATCCCCCCAAAAATCCTGAGACTGATAGTGTTATTCTGAAGTTCTACTTCCCTTCTGCTCAGCATYTCCAGAACAGCTGGCCTATTTCAAAACTTTTCCATAATCTAAATAAGCAAATGACTTAGTTTTTAAATTAAAGTTAATATATTATCAGCTATGACCAGGGTTTTCAGAATACCACCACATACAACAAGCTGCATGTTGAAATTACAGTTGATGGCACCAGGTGACAAAGATGGGACTGATGCCTGTGAAAGGTACCACCAAAGCTACAGCAACAAAAAGATCTAAACAAACAAAACTGCCTAAAATGYGAATTTAGCTTCCTAAGACCAAAGCTGGAACATTTCACCTTCCTGGTTAGTCATTAAGTCTYTGATCACACAAATGGCCTAGGTCTCTAGAATTCTTTCCTGAATACTCCCATAAATATACTTGAGGAGGTAAAYACTGCCTCCTGTCCAAGCCATTCAGAGATTGGCAACAATCACCTTGCTTAGCATGAACCAACAAGCATGATTTGGAAGTGTTCACCTACCATGTTATGTTTGGAAGTGTTCAGCTACTGTGTTCTGCACAACTGCTGTGTCTGAAGTCTTTCCCAACACACCCCAGCCTTTGATTYTGTGAGACTCCGCTGGTGAATCATCAGCTGGGATCTTGCAGACTTTGGTTCAATGCCTTCTGTGACATGAGAGACTCAGAAACACTGTTCTCATTTCCCAGAAGGGCTCTCAAACTATCTCACTGCGGAGTGTTCTCAAGGAGGGAATGGTGCATATTGCAAAACAAGCAAGATGTTTCAGCCCAAGAATGAGAGCTCTCWCTGGGAGGCAGATTGCTGGGTCCTGGCCTGCACCCAGGAAAGAGACTTACTTCTCTTACAAGAGCAGTGACTGGAAACCTTCCCTGAAGAAGACTCTGTAAGCCTGCAGAGGCATGATCCCACTCCTACTTCTAATCCCTTCCAAAAACACATAACCCTTTCTATACCACATCTCCTCCCCTTCCTTCCATACCAAGGTACTGCCAAACCCACAGGGTATCCTCCCAGGCTTTCTGAAATCCYGCAGAGATGAGCAAAGACATCCCACCTCCTCAAGGGCTGTTCTGACCACCTCCTTAGTGCCCAGCACCTGTGCTGGGTGCCCACTGAATTACTGGCTATCTACTCCCAGGAGCACACACTCACTGCTGCATGGGCACAGGCACCTGCCTGAACCTGGGAGTTTGGCTCCTCAGGTCCAAAGTCTTCCAACAAAGCTCAGTTTCTGTATTTCCAGACACTTCTCACTAGACTGGGTTGCTCAAACTTCATCCAACCTGACCTTGAACATTTCCAGGGGTGGGGCATCCACAATCTGTTCTCACCACCCTCACAGTAAAGAGTTTCTTGTTTCTTTTTTTCGTTTGTTTGTTTGCTTGTTGTTAAAACTGTTTTGTCTGTGTACTTTATAAAGATTCTGAGCATCTTGCTAAGGATTATAGATATCACCTCAAAGCAGAGGCTTCTGACTTTCAAGTGGATAGATTTATCTCTTGGTCTCTTCCTGGAAGTTTAATTCTACTAATGGGGCCACATTCTCTAAATGCTGCATTTTTTRTTGCCCAAGTTCACCACTGGATCTGGGCTCTAATATTCAACAGGGCTTTTGTCTATATTTTGACTTAGATCCTACTTCAGTTGATCATTACCTGGTGCAGTTCATCAACACTGCAAATAAAGGTTGCAGTGAAATTGCAACTCCTATGCTGCATATGTATTGATTAAAAAGGGGGAGGGGAAATTATACATTACCATTTCCTTTAACACTTTAATTCTTTACTGGAATGGGGAAAAGCTGAGGARAGAATTCCAAGGTGGATGAGCCCTGTGGGTTGGCTGAAGGACATCTACTCAACTTGCAGCTTATATAAGAGGAAAGTCTTATAAACCTACAGAGATCTGGTTTAAATTTTAGTTCCACGAGGGCAGAGAGGGAGAGGAAACTCTGCTCTCCGGTGTTAACAACACTGTGGCACATACTGCTGAAATTCTGTTCTCATTCACAAATATCCTGCTCTATCACCTTTCATTTCTGTTACAAATCTAATGACAGGTCATGCCAGGGTCCCTAATTTTGCACATGGCACTGAGGACAGCAGTTGTACATTATATTCATGCCAGCACAGTCAGATCTATTTTGTTCACTGGAGCTATTCTGAATTTTCAATAATTTWATTTATGAATTTGGCTCTTCAAAGCTACTGTTACTTCTGTCCAAAGTACCTCACTAAGGAGGCAGAAATGCATTAATAAAGTCAGAGACTTATTAAACAAAGAAACTACAGCTGCTGCAAACTGATCCAGTCACTGTTTCTCACRTTACTGCACCAATGATTTCAGTTCTACCCTAAAGAGTTTTAGGGTGTAAAGATCATTTTGACCTATCTAACTACACTGACACCAGGGATGGATTAAGCATGACTGGGGCCATGYACAGCACACAGTTTTTTGGTGAGGGATTCAGTCATTCCCCACACAATTCATGCTCTGTACTGAGTGAGAGGCTGGGTTTGTGATGTGCAAGGCTATCACCACAGTTTCAGCTGAGTTCTTCTAATTAATTTCCCCTTAAAAATAGAGTGCAAACGAGTTGCTGCACATGCTCTCATCTCATACAGTTCAGGATTTTATTATTAGCTAAATGCTAAGTCAACAGAATTAGGGAAGAACCAGCAGACACGGAAATAGAGAATAAACCTGTGAAAACATTCAGACCTACACGGTTGCCATGAGAAGTGATTTACTGCAGGCAAGTTCTCAAGACACAGTGAGGGACTGTTTTGCCAAAGTCATGCCAATTTACAGGGCAACTTTCAGCATTTCTTTTTATTACTACAGAATTGAATTCACAACTTGTTTCCTCTTTTCCTCAGACTTGATTAATTACCATGTTAACATAACTACTATTCTTCTGCTTATAATGGGCTCCCTCTAAAGTGCTGCCCCAGCAAAATAAACCAGGGGAAAGCTTCTAGCTCTTTGCTCTAGCACTGCAATCCTTTCTAATCTCACTATTTTTCAAATTTATGTTCCATTCCAATAAAGCTTGTGTGAATATTACAGCGAATCAGATAATACAAGGTTATGACCCTTGTAATTGATCCTTCATGGTTCTTTTTTGCCTTTTTTTTTTCCAGTTGACGTGGTAAAAATCACATTTAGCTGTGCTTGTTGACACTTGAGAATTCACTCTGTTGGTCGTGTACACTGTTTCAGAGAGATCACATTACACAATGATGTATTTCTGCTGCTTCATTTCTTTTGTACCTACAAGCCCATTAAGCTGTAAGCAAACCTCCCGTGGGGCTGTGAGACTGCAAGTAYCAAGGGGGCAATGCTCCCATCCTGTTCAGAGGGAGCATGGCTGGAGCAGTGCATTATGTGAGGACCCAGAGTTAAACATCAGCTACTACTTAAAATAATTTCAAATAAATAAAAACAGCTTAAAATAAAAAAAAAGTTAAATTTCCATCAGTAGAAAAATACACATTTAAATGATCACGAACCATTTATCCCAGCTCTAGGGATCAGTTTTCTGGAGCAGTGGTTTCTGTATCACATGACCACTGGAATAAAGTGATTAATTGGACTGTCTCAGTAAATGCGATCATTACACTTTTAATTAACCTTTTCAACCTCTTACACCTTTTCGTTTTGTTATGCATTAGATTTTTATAGTTTTCCAGTTATTATGCTTGACTACACCTAAAACAATGTGGAGCTCAGTTAGAAAGATAAGAAAAACAATTGAAACAGCTCTGACTGTTCTTAATAGGAAAACACCACTGATACTGTCCTCATCAGGGTAGTTATAAATCAGGAGCAGGACAGACATTCTGAACTCTGTGGCTACATTCCCACCTAATTTTTGTTTTGGCAGCACACTGTTATTTRATGACTCTGGCTACCAGGAAACTAGCTTTTGAAAATTCCTTCTCAACCTAGTTATAATTACTCCATATAAATCATACAATGATCAATTATAATAATCTTAGCTTCATCCATTATTTAAACTTAGAGTTTGAATCTACACAGCAGGAGTGCAGGAAATTCCAAAGTCCCTTCTCTGCTCACTCACAACTGCTTTATTCCTGAAGCCATGCCAGCTACAGAAAAGAAARGGGCCAGATATGTTCTTATCTATGGCACTGAAACCTGAAATAACCACAGATTTCAGAMAAGCAGTGGTTTCTGGCTTGGTTTCTGGCTTGTTTTTTTTTCTAACCAAACTATCTTACAGTTGGTGAAACAAAATTCAGCATGAGATTTTTGCTTTCTTTACGTTGGTGGATCAGAATCAGAGGAGTTCTGCAGTTACATCCACTGACAGCACAAAATATTCTTACTTTAAAATGGCCTGGGTCTGCCTCACATAGATGCATACAGACATATTTGTATACACACAGATTTATGTCCWAGAATGTTTCTATTGTACTATTTGGCTTCATGTGTCATTTCACAAGAGCTTGAGAAAAAAAATCCAAATGTGTTTTTGTCTAATTTAAGGCTGATCCTAAGATACTTGAGCTCAGTGTGATATGAAAGTCTGATGGAAAGAGTAAAAAAACTTTAAAAGTAACAAACTTTCATGAAGGCTCAAACAAAACATCCAGTATTTTCCRGAAAAACTTCAGAACTTTAACTGGATTTTGAAATAGTAACAAAGATTTTTAGAACTATTGAATAAACTGACTAAATGTTTTTGATTATGCAAAAATATTTAGCTATCTTGTCCTAGTTCAGTCTCAGCCAAAATATTTGCTATCCAGYGTCTGTTTTGAGGTTTAACATTTTTTAATTTCCAACACATATTTTAATGTGCCAACTACATGCCAAGAACTGCTTTGTCAGTAGAGCTGTATTTTTCTGTGCTTCTCAGCTAAGTCTGCCCAAAGCCCCCCAAAGTTTGCAGCATTTAGGCTGAAGCAGAGAACAGAGATGGCAAGGAAGGAGACCTTGTCAGGGCAGGAAGGAAATTCTAGGAATATAAGGTCTTATATGTGATAAAGCAAGYATTCATATCTGATGTCAGAATCACAAGGTTTTTCAGTAACTCCACAGCTATCCAGTATTCCCAATGCATCCCATTAAAATTTTTTCATGGCGTTTATGTTATCTAGCACTCTCTACAACGTAATTCCCCTGTTTTCTTCCTAAATTTACTCCTTTCCTCTTAACAATGGCGTTTTAATTGCTTGAAAAGTCTCCTTCTCCCATTACTCAATTTTTCTTTTAAGTCAGTCCCCCTCTTATTCTTTCTTCACAACCTAAATCACGTTTTCTGGGTATCTAAACTTGTGCTATTTATTCTCAGATSTGGGGAAAGAAAAAACCAGAACAAGAGKTTACAAAAAACCCCCCGAATCACTGACCAAGAGTTTCTGTAGGAGTTGTACTCAGGAGATTGCTACAGACAGACAAAACCTGTTAATTCAAGAGCTGCTGAAGMATAGCTTACTCCAGCCCCAAGCAATACCAGTGTAAGCAGGGATGGTTTACACACATTGACTGCCTGCTGCAGGAGTATATATTAGCTTATCTTTGACAGCAGCTTGCTCTTGATGGCTATAACCTGAAAAAAAAAGTCAAGGTATATAAAACCTTAGTAGAAAAATTATCCTGCTTATTYTGCAGTATTACTCTTTCAGAAGGAAACTGAGAGAGGACAGTGGGCTGGAGAAGTGAGTGTGAATCCAGCCTGACAAGAGCAGCTGATGGGATGGCTCAGGGAACAGTGAAAAGCAGAGACAAAGATCCCCTCTCGAGAATAACCAGAGGAAAGCTCCACCTTTCCTAGCTGGGAGAATCACAGATGTCTCATTGACAAAAGTCCACCAGCACAAGTGAGGGAAGAGGCTGAACCAGCAGTGACACACACAGGGCAGATGCTCAATTAGTGACAGCAGCAGCAGGGGTGGGGCAGAGGGTGCCATCACGGCACTGGGGACAGCAATAGAGACAGAGAACAGCAAAGCCCACAGCAGCTGGGGAGGCACCAGCTCAGCCCCCCTTYCCCTGCTGCCAGTGAAAAGCGTTCGGGGCAATTATCTGCCCTATCGACCAAACAATATGAGCCTCGTGCCATTMATCCACCACCAGCTGCTCCTCCTTTCCCTACCACTGGTCCCAGTGAAATCCTGTTGAATACAAATAAAGTCACCACAATGCTRAGAAGGCAGCAGAGGTAACTCTTGYCYGTTCAWGGGTTTGGTTATGTGAGCTTCAGTCACTGTGCTGCTGCTGGCTCCATCTGAGGTCTCACTGCTGAGCCCCAGAGCCAGGSACCAAGGAGATGTGTGCACTGAGGCAGGGGGACTTAATGGATCAAGGGAAACCAGATACTTTGGAAATAAAGAACTTCAGTGATACTGCCCTGGAGAGTAAATAATGATTATGGTGGTCCCCATCCTACTGTGTGCCCAGAAGATAAAGCAGTACAGAATGAAGCTGAAGCAGATGTGTATGATTTATGTCACTTATCTGCAGAGCAACTGGGGCGTTTGTTAACTTGGGATCATTRTGATATTTAATAAATAGATTACACCACACWAACAATTAGACCACTGMCTACTGTCTCATCTAAATTACCTGTCACTTTCATTTATGCCACATACAACATGTGGCAATAGACAAAAAGTTTCTYTCAGTTTTGTCTTCAGTGTTCCTGGCTTTCCCCTGTGCCCCACAGATCCCTCTCCTGAGCTAGYCTGGTTATCTTTCCTTAATATCTTTTTTTGTAAAAATGTTGTTATTTCTGAAAAAAGACATAGAGGAAATAAAATTGTTTTGACTTCTTTACTGTGTTTAACAGCATCTCTGTCTCTGTTTTGAGGTGCTGCCCCTATGCTTCTGCTGTCATGCAGTGCCCAGTTTGGAGCTCACTGAACACAATACTTCGACTTCCATTTATCTCAAAAAACTCTCAGGTTTTATGCCCAAATTTATCTTGTCTTTGAAACTTATTTAAATCAACTAAGCATTTGATTCAGTGCTATAGTGAACTAGGCATCAGCTTACACTCTCCTTGGCTCAATTTTTACCTCTAAAATGCATATAGAATATATTGGTTTTTATTTGGCATACATGTTTGCAAATATGTGAATGCACGGGTACACAGTACAAAAGTGAACAGAGTTGGAAGAGAAAAGCAGTCTTATAACAAAATTGATTATTTTGGTGYTCAAACACTTAAGTCAAATGAATGTGTTCCTAATTAACAAGGAGTGAGCCTCACTAAGTAAAATGACAACACTATTTACATTTAAATAGTCTATTTTATTCAGAGTCACTTCACACACATGCACAGCACTGAAYTGCAGCCAATTCTGCAGTGGAGAATAGTAACTATACAGCACCAGCAGCACTGTCCAAGAGGTATTGGAGGAACATAAGAGATTAGGCAAGGGAGTATAATCCTTCTGTAATCAAAATTATAACATTGAACCAAGTAATTTTTTTCTTTTTCTTTCTTTTTTTTCTTTCTTTTTTTTTTTTCCAACTCTTATATTCCTGCCTGATCAGGTAAGAAGTGTTAGTGYTGCCAGGAATTCCAATCTGGAGACTAACACCCCAACTCACATCCTGCTAGGATGCTTGCACAGTATACTAAAATGGATGGGTTTGAAATACTAATTGACTAGTGATGTATGGCTTCCAAACAGGCAAATTATGTTYAACATGTCTCAGTAAGTGAAGAACCCATTTCAAGAGAACACTAATATGAGCACTATTAACCCACTCCCTTCCTGGGGGAAGTCAGTGCAGTGCAGAGGCAGCAGCAGTGCAGCTCCCAGGAGCTGAACAGGGCCATTSCTCTGGCCCATGACCCTGCCCATGGTCACTCTGTGCTGGGGGGACATGGGGACTGCAGCTCCTGCCTCTCCTTGCACAAGCACGGCTCCAGTTCATGACTGCAGCTCTGACTGAGTCACTCAGGCCATGGGTGCAGAACCTCTGTACTGCTGATTTCTGCCTGCAAACCCTCATGCTTAGCAAACTGAGCAGAAAACTTTGGTAACCTTCAGCTTCCTGGTCTTGTCCTACTCTTTCTCTTGAACTGAGTCAGTAACACTGCTAGGAAAATGCTGAGAGATGGCTGAAGTACTTTGAGTCAGTGCCCTTCCCAAACAGGGGGTGATGAGGAGTTTCTTAGCCCTGCTCGAGACAGGAGATCAATACCATTCCACAGATTTCTTTTTATTTACTCTTTTCTTCATCCCCATCTAAAACACAAAAGAGTTTGTTTATATACCTGATTAGTGCCAACAGTATTAGTTTATTTTTGAATACACTTACAAATGCATATATTCAGTTAAAAGTAGTACTCATTCCAGTTAAAGCCTGAGAGCTAAACTAAACCTGCRTCCTGAAGCTAGTGATGTTCTGTTGCCACGTGTTAGACAGACATAAAAGAATGAGAGCCCCAATCCCAGAAAAAGCACTACATATGGAAGCACTGAGGAGAGAACAGAATCTCAGAATTCACATTTCTCAATCAGCAGCTGCTCCTGCTCTCCAAGGCCCACCTACCACTGGGAAAACTTCCACACATCCAGTACAACAGCACAGTTCCCTCTGTAATTCCAGAGCATAAGATGGAATGATTAAGAATGCTAGAGAAATCAACACCAAAACTCCAAATAAAATGAATCATGATTAGCTGTTGGAACGAGAATGATGTAGGAAAGCGAGATATCCACAATACAGCAGCRCACCAGTAAATAAATAAAGCACAGAAGTCTCACATATTTGACATTTGAAGAACAAAACTATCCATCAATGTCTTGGCACAGATCGATCAAACAGAATGCTGCTGACGAAAATCTAATAGTATGATGGTAATAATGTAGCCATAAAGCCTCTACTCTGTAATTGACTGCTTCCACTTCAAGCTAACATGTCTAAAAGAGTGACTAATGTTCACCTAAAGATTTCACTGGTGCTGAATGACAATCAGCTCCACCTCGTGCTGTCCTCCATGGATTGCTTCTGCTGGGTAATTGCTGAGGGAGAGGAGCTAGAGGGGGAAATAGTCTTCTTAACTAAGGAAATTCATGTGAAGAATGGTATGATAATCTCAAAGGAAAATAGATTCCCTTCTGATTTTAAAACACAGCACAATAATCCAGCCTTAACATCCCTTTCCTAAAGCAGAAGCATCAGTGGTGACTCCATGAACAGGGCAGAGAAGGCTTTATATTTAGAATAGATATCTAAACTTTCAATAAGACATAAAAAATTCAATTTTTGTTTCACAAAATTACAGCCTAAATTCTTTGAATAAAGAACACATTTCTGAGAGGCTACAGATAGATTGTATGCTTTAGTCAGAATTTCCATTTCACTGAAAGTCAATAAAGTTAATTAGCATTATAAACCTAACAGAACCATWCCCTTCAATGACATGTCTTTGTAACTTACATCTGTGATCTTACAGAGCAATCTATTTTACAAATAATTTGAATTAATACAYAGTTTATGTAGTTTTAATTCAGGAGACTAAGAGGACCTTAAGCATATTTTTGTACTTTYCTAAACAAAACCTGAAAAACTAAAGAAAAAATTTGGAGTGTTTTTCTAATTTTTTTGAGGCCAGAATAAGAAATTTAAATTTCCTTTCTAAGTTTCACTGCAGATAAAAAAATATTTATAATTAAAATGTTTGGAACTCTTTAATGGACCATGATTGTTACTCAGATAGCTCTGTTGCCTTTGATATAYACTTAAAGGTAATTGGCTAGTCTTAGTGATGTATTTTTAAAGAGCTACCTATTGATTAATAATGTTTCAGTATTAATATAACCACTTYGTGTGGATCAAGAAACATCAATAGCAGAAACCCATATTTATCCACAAATTAACTGGATATAGATCTGTTGCTTTAAGCAAAATGGGGTGTATTCACTCATTATTTTGTAAGTGGTAACTCTAAGACTGAAGATTAAAGCAAAATTTAGGTTTATATTTCAGCTGCATACAATAGATAAAAGTTCTTTTTTTTCTGCTCTGGCAGAATGAATGACAAAAGGACATAAAAGCAGAACTGCCAACTGCAGGAATTGGTGACACTGTAGTTTTGTACTTTTGGGCCTCCAGGTCAAATGCTGGRCAAAATGAAATGTGCAGTACTAACAGAGGTGGCTTTTTTTTTTTTTTAATCCAGTTAAAAATGGATTAAACCAGTAAATGATCTCGTAATTGACCCCTATAACCAGGTCTCTACAGCCCCTCATGTCACTGTCACCCAACAGGTTCCATTAAGGATTTGCTGATTTACAGATATTTGAAAAGCAAGGCCCTGGCCTGTGATAAAGAGCCATCACAGAATTATTAAAAACTGCATCAGCTGATTTGCATAGGAAATGGCAGAAAAAGAGAGTGCTGTGTAGCACAAACAGGAATAAATAAATAAGGGAATGCCTCATTGTCAAGTACCTTAACAAGCAGTTCAAAACTTGCACACTGAAATTTTAGTGAAATCAGACAAATTCCAGCCTGACAGCTGCAATGGCTCTCCAGCTCATCCCACTGTGGCAAGCCAAAATAATTCCATCCTTTGCAAATCACCTGCCCCAGTCCCCCAGTGGATGCAATGCTACAGCCTCCTCAGTACTCCTTACACTGTCTAGTTATCTTTAAAGTTAGATTCCTTTTCTCTAATATCTAACCTAAACACCACACACTACAATTCAGAACAAATGACAATTACCCTGTCACMAAGGATATTACACTGCTTTGACATTTGTTCCTAATGAATCCACACTGACCCTCTTTATCACCTTACATCCCCTAGATACTTTTAAATCAATTTTTTTTAATACTCTGTTCTATCATGCTTCTAAGCACTGTGTTGGGGAACTGGATCATAATTCCCTGGGCTTTTTTTCTAGGTCTGTTTTATTGATGGTATATATTTACTTATTTCTCTATTTATTTATTTCTCTATTTATTTATTTATTTTTAAAAGGAGGTTCTATGTCAGTTTTTCAGCAGCCCCCTTGGGCCTCTTTTCCCTTCCATGAATTCTCAAAGTGCTAATGGCTTAGCAACAGCCTCCGTTTATTAAGAACACTAAAAATAACTTAATCAGGCCATAAGAAGGAAAAAAATCCTAACATTTCTTRAACATTTTTCTTCATTTCTGTTGAAGACAAAATTTAACTTGAAACTAAAARGGAATTTTTTTTTTAATGCCACATCATGTGATGCCAAAACACGTTTATAGGTCAAATAGCTTAAAACTGCCTTCCTAAATTTCTGGCTRAGCTATGTTGAATAGTTTTGGATGACCTTTTATCAATATAGAAAGTAGTTCTCATAGGCAAAAATCTGTCTTTTCACCTCCAATACACAMAGGTCACCAAGGGAAACAGAGATGGGAGGGAAGCCTAGAGGAACTGGCAGACTCTGTCTGTCTGGGGTGGTTTTGCTGCTCCAGAGAAGAAAAAAAAACTTTCACCCCAACTGAGMAGTTAAACCAGATTTCTGATAGCTTTGTCTCACTATGGTGGCCCAGASAAGTAGAAGCACCCTGATAAATCAGGCCTTTATTATCACAAAGTTGGGCCAAACCTTGTTGCTGTTGTTTCCTTTATGAACAAACACATAAATGGAGAGTTTCTCCATTCATGTGAACAAAACCCTTCCATAGCAAAACTTCAAACACGCACTTGAAAGCCCCAATCTCTGAGCAAAGTGTCCTTATTGAACAGAGATCCCAAAGCCACCGTTTTAGGACAATCCATCCACCCCCAGTGTCCTGATCACCCTCTTAAACATGTACATGACCACCAGGAGCAGGAAAATAAGGACCTCTAGAACCTCAAATGCATGAAACTGCCTGCCTTCTTCCCTTGCTTTCCTGAGCAGGAAGCTGGAATCTCTCTTTMTCTCTCTCCTGGTGGCCACAGCTGAGCTGGGGCAGCAGTGGCTGAGGTCCCTGCTGCAGAGAACATAATGCAGCCAAAGAAACAGCAAATCCAGGGGGAGACAAAACAGAGGGAAGCAAAACAGCACAAAGCAGGCCCCTCACTGCCCACAGCAAAGAGGGTGCCTGGGTCGGCATCCCCAGTGCCACATGGCTGTGGATCCAGCAAGGCAAGGACTTCCAAAATGCCTATTTGAGAGTCAGCAGCTCAGCAAGGAGCCTTTTCACAGCATCTGTCCTCAGCACTGAGTCTGTTGAGCCTTACAAATAGGGGCTGTTCCATCTGTTCAGGAAAGCAGGGAAAGCTGGACCAGAGGAGCTGGTCAGCTCCCCAAAGCCCTGYCCCCACAGAGCTGTCAGTCAGCCAGAGCCTGGGGAGCTCCAAACCCACTCTCTCTCTCTCCTACCATTTCCCATTCATCTATAAAATCACAGGAAGCCAGTGAAGGGACAGTGCCAGGAGCCACAGTTTCCATTTCTGAAGGGCTCCTGGAAGAAATGTCAGTCTGCTCAGCCTTCATTCCCTGAGCTGYAGGGAGCTGAAAAGAGAACCAGGGAATACTGCACAAAATGTGCACCATGGCCTTTGGATGAGCCCCTAAATGATCCCCWGAGTGTGAAACTCTGCAAAGCCTGGCCACAAACACAGGAGATCCAATTCCTGGATGAAGCACTTTGTCCATCCCTCATCAGTAATTCTTTTCAAGGCTAATTAATGCAGAATAGAGCTACTAGTATGACAGAATTAGAAGAGTTTCCTCCTCTGAGTCTGCAGAAGCTTAGAATAAGCTCAGGACCAGGCTATCCACTCCACACCTGCCATTCCCATTCCACAGCTGCATCCCTCAGGCTTCTGGAGCAGCAGGAGTAGGAATGGGACAGTAAAGGAAGCACAGTTTATCACAAGCAACAATTTACTGCAAATTTGAMTGTCCTAAAATTGCAGCGATTGCAGAAACAACACAAGGATTAGCTGATTCAATAAACATACGAGTTGCATAAATATTCCCATTATTGTTTGTTTCCTAAGAGTAATTCTAAGGTATTGTTTTTTCCTTTCTTAAAAAAATTAAATGTTCAACTTTTCTTGTTTGTCTTTATCCAAACAGTTCTCCAAAACTCATYAATGATTGGACTGCTTCTGAAAAACTTCARTTTGTACGTRAAGCTCKCTGCAAAGTAWGTTGTGAAGAAGTAACACAGCACTCTAAAGTYTGACATTTTCCTGCCTTCCTTTAATCAGTCTCACATGGTGCTTTACATCTGGTTATGATGTGTTCATGCAGAGCTGAATCCCAGGTAACAATGACCCACCCAAATTCCCAGCGAGTCAGGCAGATGCATAAGGAGCAATTCAGAAACAAGCAGCAACGCTAAGAAAAAAAAGCCATTAAACATGAAGAGAAAGCTTTTACTGGGGCAGAGGAATAGGTCAAGTTGTGCAAAAAGGAAATATAAGGAGCACTTTAATGGCCTTAAATGCATCAGTAATTTCACAGCATTTGCTTTTTTTTCTTTTCTTTTTTTTTTTTTACTGGAAAAATGAGTGACCACTGTTTACTACTACAAAATCCATGCACTTGGTTCATGACAAAAAAACCTAGTATTTACTTCTACTCAGCCAGCTAAAAGGCTTGCCTATATTTCAAACACATATTTTTCTGAAATTTCATCCAAGATYCCTCACTGTCATTTTTGAGAAATTACAGCAAATTACTAAGGATCTCTATCCATGGCTGAAAATATTTTTTTGTATAACAATGAAGTCATTACTCTTTTTATTCCTGTAAATTCCATGAGAGCAAGAAACAGAAGCACAATAAAAAATCTCTTTCATAACAGTTGATTAGAAAATATGGCCTGCAGAAGTCTAGCTCTCTTTGCACTTTGCACATTAAGAATCCAAATACGTTACCAAAGCTGGGATTTTAACCCCCCACAGCTTCAGCACAAAGAAGCACATTAATAAGATACAATTCAGATTTGCATTTTTTAATAAGCAAGGGGATCAAAGAAAATATGAACGCTGAAGGGATGTTAAATCATGTGCAAATTTCAAACATCAAGGTATACTACAAAATGAAGACACATTTGCAACTAAAGCCAACRTAGTAAGGCTTTCCAAAAGTTGTGGTGAACAAAATGAACTCTTTATGAACTGTTTGTAGGCATGCAGTGAGTCTGGGAGAGGAGCAGCTACACTGAAGTTGCACCAAATATTTTGTGTATTTGGATCTGAGTATGTTAATGGTTGATGGCAAATTTGCTGGGATGGTGGAGGATCAGCAATGAAAGGATTCATCTTTCTRATAACCAGGACTGTTCTCATTAAAGACTCTGAGCTGTTTGTACATGGAGATGTGAGTATTTCAGTAGACATGTATGGTCATGCAGACAGCAGGATGGCCCCTGTCACTGAGGTGGCCACACTGCTGTCATTTCCTGGGTGTAACCATCACTCTGGGCACCCCAAGCACCATGGGCTGGCACAGAACTCTGCTGGGGCCCTACCATTAGAAAGGGCTCTGTCTGCACTCCTTCACACCCCACAAGGAGTCTGAGCTACCTCAGCCAGCAGAATGCAAACCAGCACCAACATTTCGGCTGTTCCTGCACACCCAGGGCAGCTGACAGGTGCATAAAGGGACACAGAGCTGCTGAAAAGGGCACCAAGAAAGCAAGGGGGAAACAGCCTTGACAGGCTAATGACCAACATTCTTTTCTGTAAAACTGTTTTACATTTTTTTGAAGAATTGAGTTCATAAGCTGAAGCTGCCTCCAGGCGTGACCAGCATTTACTCATCAGATCTCCACAGGCCTCAGTGACCTTGGCAGCCTTACAAGGATCATATTTCTACATGGATGAACTGYTCCTGAACAATTTCTCCAAACAGGATTTCTATCAATGTCAGGCACACTTCTCTTTTCATTCTGCTTCCCTTTCCTTGATTAAACATATTTATAGTGGACATTAAAGAGAAGAAAACAAGCGTTCACCAACATGCAGATTCACTAAAATTAGATCAATCCATCACAGAACTAAGCCAATGTCTGCAGTTATCACACCCTTCACTGCAGTTATCACACTCCTCACTGCTGCACACTCTGTCCCTCTGCCTATCCTGGTGATTTACTCTRGAAGTTCATCAGGACAGGCTTTATCTTGCAGTAGTGTTTGTGCACAGCCTGGCAGAACGGAGCCTTGCTCCCAAACAGCTCCTGAGCATTATGTAATAAATGTGATTCATATGTGGATCATCTCCATCACTCTCACAGAGAGTGACAGAAGATAATACCTTCTGAAGGAAGCACTTTCAGCACTTCAGTGTTAGCAGGCAGCAATGGTCTTTGCTTATTTTAAACTTCCAGCCGAGGAGTTTCTCATGAATTTTGAGGGGAAAATGCTTGATGTTATTGGTGCATACAATGAAATACATTGTCTGCTTGCAATTAGACTCAAAATTTCAGAGCTTCTCYGTTGTTCTAAGAGATGTCAAGTTCTGTCTCATTTAATACTTTTCYTATCTTCAGAGAAGACCAATGCAGAACAAGGAATCTGATTTACAGCCCCTTAAGTATTGCACTGAGAAAATTAGGATAGCACTTATTCTTTGTCAGTATAAGCAATGCACAACAGAAATCTATATCCTAAATAGAGGAAGAAGTCTGTTCTCGTGCCCATGGAGAAGCCTCCACCCAAACACAAATACTGAATTGATAAKCAGAATTCAAGATTTAGTTCTTAATAAGCATTGTCTACACCTGTACTAACAGCAAATTAATTTAATCCCAAGTCACATACACACCCATCTTGCTCCACTGAGTTCAATGGAGAGGAAGAAGGTAAAAAAYGTCCTGGAAAGCAGCTTTTATTGGTTGCTGTCAGACAGGGAGAGATGGACAGCTGSTCTGATTCATTGCAGAAATCTTTCTATTCTTAAATTCCCAACACATGCATAAATCACAGGAGGCTGAACAGAGAGATTACTCTTTATCTGAACATTCCTTTGTTCTTTTTAGTGGAAAATAAWCTTGGACAAAACCATCACCAGAAAAACTTGTAAAAACTTGCCCTAATGATTTCCAATAATATATTTATAAGGTCATATTTTCAGTCATAAAAATACAGTAACAAATGGACAAAATTTCCACTTTGAAAGCGATAAATGAGTTGAATTTTTCAATTCAACAATAAGTCAGCTGGTGCCCTGTGAAAATTTTAAAGCTTGGCTGCCTGTCTGTAAGATGTCACAGGCATCTCATCTCTGGCATCACCTGGCACAGCAATCATCTGGGTACAAACCTGTGTCACTCACTGGGACAGACCTATCAACTTTAGGGACTTGGTAAAAACAAAGGGCTATAAAAATCAACTTGGGTTTATGAACTTGGCCCACAGAAAGTAAGAAATAAATATTTATGCAAATCAGTTTCCACTACTATAGCTGTAAACAAGCAACAGACAATTAAAAAAAATGGTGCTTGACCTAGCAGTATTTGATATATTTTAAATATTCTGTAGTATGTACTCATATATGTCCAATTCAAGAATTGCTCCATTTAGCTGTTGAAACAATACTGTATATTAATGCCAAATCTTAACAGACACTGGTTTAGCTCAGTCAAAGGGGAAAACAAAAAAATGCCMTASAATKCTAGGTTTTTTGTAAAGCACAATCACCAGATATAGAGCATGAATACTGAATTGCAAACTAACTAGAATAACAGAAGCACCCTTTTAATGAATGTAATTCATCATGACAATGTCAATGTGATTCATGTAATGGGGCCACATGTCAGAAAAAAGGAAATTACAGGTCATTAGGGTAAGTTAAAATTATGTAATGGATTTGAATTATTTTCTTCATTTTGCTAAGAATTTCTCAAATTTTTCTTTTAATATGTTAMGTTTTCCTTTAAAATCTCCCACCATTCTTCCAGACTCCAACCAGTTTTAGTTTGGAAAGTTGTACAAGCATGAGTTGTAAGGCTTTGTCTGATTATATAACATCTGTAGCAATTAGGAAATCAATGAAAAAATCCTCATGAATCTACTCTGGAAAACCCCTTCTTTTTGTTAATATAACTGCACACACAAGTCCCTTTTTTTACCAGGGATTTTTAGTAAACATACAGCTGGGTAAATTTTGTGCCTTGGAGATACAAACAAAAAATGACAAGCAAGACAAGGCACAAGAGTTTAGAGGCCAAAAATGAAGATTTTGTAGGCAGAGSAGGGAGCTTAGGGACAGTACAAAATAAAAGAACAAAATCAGARCACCATACAAAAATGTGACTTATCCTAAGGTCTTAGTTAACATTGCAAATAAACAGACTTAGGCATTGTCCCAAGCCTTAAAAGATGTCCCAAATATTAGAAGAATAGTTTTTTCTGTGGATCCCCAAATCCAAATTCTAATAAAGCTTTTAATTTAACTTCATGCATTGTTAAGAAAATGCTTTCATGCATTTTAGAGGAGAAATTSCATTGATGGAATTGAATGATGTCTGAAGTGAGTTTGAAACTTGTATTTTCATCCAGATAATTCATCCACCAAAGCCATGTCCCCAGTCTGACTGAGTTCCCAGCAACATTTACAGAGGAAGCCAAGGTTAATTTTGTTCAAATGTGGACAGTTCAAATTAACTCTTACCCCATTTAAGTATTTTCTTCTTAAAATRGCCATGACACTTTTTGAGGAAACAAACTTGAAAAGGCTGAACACTTCACTTGCCAGTGGTGAAACAATGATCCACAAACCATAAACTAATACACAACKTTATACAGCATGCCAAAGACTACTTTTAAGCCTATTTTGCTGTAAGAGCTACAATTCTAAGTGGGTGTAAATCAAYGACCATTGTACAGGTTTTTTTAAGTACAGATACTGTCTTTAGGCCACTGTACATTTAGAAATTTCAGAGTGGTATGGACCACTAGGCATTTAACCATACACAGATTTATGCTACT
Organism: Alauda arvensis; assembly: GCA_902810485.1. Classification (NCBI taxonomy): domain Eukaryota; kingdom Metazoa; phylum Chordata; class Aves; order Passeriformes; family Alaudidae; genus Alauda; species Alauda arvensis. Next base: position 485,158 of record CADDXX010000494.1, read on the forward strand.
CTTATGCCTACTGTTTTAATTAGTTACTATTTTAACTTGTTCTCTTTGAAAGCAGAAAGGCACATGTCAATAACAACCATGAATGATTCATTCTCTCACAGGATCTCAATTTACTAAGCAGGTAACATGAATTTGTCTAAGCTGAGTCCTAAGGATATTATGAATGTTAATAGATGGCCAGGTCACTGTCTGCTTTAATCTGATAAACATGGTGATGTTTTTCATTATTAAAATGTGGTTCCCTGAAGTACGGATTTAAAAAGATGAAAAGAATAAAGCAAAGAGAGATTGATGAGATTCAGCTTTGTGCTGCCACTGCAGAGAAGTAATCTCAATGGCACATAATCCAGGACTGCCTCAGAAAAAACAGATGAAGTATTTGGGTAGAACAGGCCTCCAGTAAGGTGACCACCTCCCAGGTGTGCATTGTAGTGAGAGAACTCCAGGGAGGAAGGAATGGGGTACAGGACATTTGCAGGCAAGGGGTGAGAAACCAAATTGCAGCAACAGGTTAATCACAGAGACAGGCAGAGCCCTGCCAAGAGGTCTGGTGGCATCAGGTCTGCTCTGTGGGTCTTTAATTATTAGCTYCAGCACCCAGGGAACAGCCAGTGCCCCAATCAGCCAGAGACAGAGAGTGCATGCTAAGTGAAACAGGGCCTCAATAGAACAAAGATATGTAAAATTCATTAGCATCTGGGAAAATGATTTCACTGTCTTTGGATCCTGTAACAATTCATAAAGAGCTAATCAGATTCCTGTTTGCCATTAATATTCTTCCAGGACAATACTATTTAAAAACTCTCTTTGTATGCTCCTCAGTATTCCAGCTTGGAATATCATGACATGTCACTTCCAAGAACAGTGTTTCAAACAAACCTACTCTGAGAACTAAGGCAAACCACTTTTCGCTGAGATACAACATCAGATATTTCCATCCATGACCAAAACTCAAGGCTACAGAGCTGCCTCTTTTYTGAGATTGGTCAGTTAAACTATCCCTGTACTTGGAATGGAACAAACAAACAAACATCTCCCAAAACTTTACTGGCCAAAATKGCACATTTTTAGCAAAATGGCATTTAACACATCAGGTTCTTATTGGGCATAAATGCATCAACATATGGAGACATCCACACAGACACACACTGSGTATCCAGTGGAATGTGAAACTCAACCCAGTGCTGCCCAGTAACATTTTGTAACCAGGATTAAGAGCAGTGAGACTTTACACTCTTCAGCTGCCACAGCAAGTGAGCTGGTAATTGTTCCTCCACTCCCTCGTGAGAATGTAAGCACCAAAGCACAGCAGTCTCTGCTGTAATGTGGAGTACAGAGGGAGACAGAGAGACAATTGGAGGGAGAGAATGAAAAATGGCAGAGGGCACTTAGTAATGAATAAAGAAAAAAAAAAAAAACCAAACAAAACAACAAACCAATGCTGCTAATTTCCCAAGGGTTGGGTATATTTAACTGTCACATCTGGAACCCATGTTTAAGTGTCATTAAGGGAGCTGGTTTTCAAAGAAGGTTATAAACTGAAGTGTTCTGAAATCACTCTGCAGCAGTGTTTACACAGCAGAGTGGCTGCAGGTTTTACAGCTGTGAGTGGGTACAGACAGCCACAGGAAGCAGGGACCCCACGGGGATGCTCACACTGATGTTCTCCCTGCCACAAAAAAGGGATGCTYACAAAAGCAAACACCAGCCAAGGAGTTTGAAAGTCTCAGACACTGCTCTAGAGCTATTAGTACAACAGCCTCTCGTGGGCCAAAAAGCCCCACCTCAAAGCACTGCTTTACAGATTCTCATCATGATAACTGCACTTCAGGCAAGGGAGAGGCTGGGAGAGCCGCAAAGGACAACAGGAGGAGGTTTAGTGATGTGACATTTGAAACACACYGCACATAAAAAACAGCCTCTGTTTTCAGAGGCCTACCAAAATGTAGGTCTGAGTTTATCTAAGAAAATTTTTACTCCAAAAAACATCTTCTAAAGGCATTCAAGGTTACTGGGAACTCTGRATTGGTGGTAAGGCCTCAAGACTCAACGTTTATTCATCTGCCTACGTGCACTTCACACTGAATTCAAAAGCCCCCAAAACAAACAAACAAGCAAACCTCAGTAGGTTTTTTTTCTTTTGGAAAGGTCAAAAGCTCTTTGATTACAGACAGCATTGGTGAAGTGTTTTGGACTGCTAGTGTAAACATCTTTAGCATTATGGTAAAGATGAAAAGATGGAGAGCGGCAGACAAGGTACAAACAAAGACACTGMATCTCTTTTGCAAATGCATATGTGAGTTCTGCATGTGCTAGTTTGCTCTGAGCTATGTTAGGTCATGCTGTGTGACACACATTTGATTTGATACAGGATTTCGAAGGACACACCTATCAAAGTATGTTTATAAACTGCCTGCAGAATTAGTCAACTGAATTTTGCCTATTTGAAGTAGATGTGGGATGTTTATTTGTAGACCCAAGGGCTAACTTAAGTCAATGAATGTTGCTGGATTAATTTTTTTTTTTGTGGCAGAAACAACTGGTGTTCATTGTATTGCCACCATATTCATCACTGTTTTGTCTGTAAATGGAACCTGGATATTAAGACTATTAGCATAATACAATGCAACATATTGGCTTAATTACTGCTTTTACATTGTAACATGTCAATGAAAACAAGATGAATTAAACCCCAAAATGAATTGATCTGTTTACATGYGTACACAGGAGTGCTGGAACAAATGACATTGCTGTTATAAAACAACATTTACGCTTGAGTAAGTGAGGTGTTGCACTCTGTTGGAAGAGCAACTGGATCTTGGAGAGCACTATTTAAAACAGCAGCACACATTGTTTGTGTTTAGAGAAAATCATGCTTTCATTTCCATCTGTACATGGATCTGCACCAGCCAATTTTTACCTGATGAAAAGATATTCCCAGTAACACCAATGGGCTTTCATCTCTTTGGAGACTGCTTTTGTGCCAGTGTCTTCAGAAAGGGGGCAAACAAAAAAAAAGTATAAGGATTGGAAGGGATTGCTCCTGTATAAGGGTAGTTTAACATACACTTCCATCTTCCTTTTGTGTGGTGTCCTAGTCTGGATTGTGTCCATGCAGCCAGGGACCCACAAACCCTTTTCCTTGTGGYATTTCTAGAGTGAGATACCACACACAGTCATGTTTGAGCTGAACTTCTCAAGATGAAAGAAGAAAACATGCTCTGCAGGTGATGTCTGGTGGGTGAGGGTAATCTGTCCAATTTTAATTTAGTTGACRTATCAGGTTAGATTTTTAATTCTGTGTTTATCTGCAGACAAAAGACTACATTCTTAAAAACAAGCCTGAACTGTTCCAGTGAAACTGAGATGGAAATGCTAATTGAGTCTTCTCACAGAAAGGGTTTGCTTAGATCTGTGAGAATACAAAAGGCCAGTTAATCGAAATATATGCAGTAAAATTTGTTTATTCAGTTCAAATCATATAGACAGGTTAATTAAAAATTCACAAAGGATTTGTTTTCTCTCTATCAAGCCTAAGGGTTCTTAGTGTTGTGTTTAAACAGGTGYATATAAGAGCAATGAATAGGATATGTATCCTGAAACAGGAACTTTAAAAGARAATCCCAGGCAAGAGAATAAATGGAATTTATCACTCGTGCATGCAGATGAGAGGATAGTTGGGATAAGAGCTAATGCAAATTTCTTACTCCTTTTGTAGTCCAGTCCATTCTGAGATTTCAGATTTGAGCAGCTCTAATGAGCTGATAAAGATCTGGATGATGGGGTGCAGGGTTTGGCTCCAGAGCACAGGAGTAGCTGTGAGAGGTTGTGCATCCCTCCCACAGGGCAGAGGCCACCTCACCACGGGGCAGGAGAACAAGGGCCAAACAGAGAATAAATACTGAGCCCAGAGAACAAATACTGAGTCCAGAGAACAAATAAGGCACTGCCAAGGTAAGTCTGGGCAAATTCCTTTTGGAATTYATCTGGGATAACAGAACAGCCCAGATTGGAAGTGACCTTGAAGGATCATCTGGTCTAACCTTACTGAAGCATACTGGGGACTGCAGTGAGTGTCACAAAGGGACTTCACCTCCCAAAGGTACTACAGGTCTGACACTGAGACCAGTTCCAGAGGAACCTGGTCTTTCCACACCCTGRAAACACCTTTGCAATGTAAGTGTTCTTATTTGAGATGTGTAGCTGTAAGTAATTTCCTTTTCTTACATCCAGATCCAAAGCATGTAGCATCCAAGAGGATTAAACAGTGAGRCTGGAACTTGACTTGCAGGTACTTTGTTTGACTGAGGCCCTGGAGTTTAAGCTGATTCTCACCCAAGCCAAGAATATTACAGATTTTATCAGGGGTAAAACACTGATGTGTCACTGACCTGCAATTTCTGTTTTCCCACAGCCATAAAAGGCTGTTTAATACTCAAATTGTTTAATYTAAGATGGGAAACTCTCCTAGCTGGCAAACTTGAAAGAAACAGCTCTGTCCTTCAGAGAAGGAGAGAAAGATCAGCTTCAACCAGAAGAAGGTTGATGGTCAAAACAATTTTTGGCTGAGATGACACAAGGTATTTCCATCCATGAGGGGGAAATTCCCACCCCTGACAAGGGCCTCTGCAGAGGCAAATGCAGACAGCAGGGCACAGCCCACAAAGAGAACACRGAAAAACTGCTTCCAGTGGTAACCATCCTAAGCAAGGGGCACAACTTTMATACCTAAATGAYCCTGTTAAAGTGACACTTTCTGCATCCAYGCTCTGGRATTCTGTATTCTAGACAAAGTCACTTTCAAGAATGAAAAAGGATGGCTTTAAATGCATTTACAAAGGAGATAAACTCTGAAGAGCRCAGTTTTTTTTGRGATGGAGTAGCAGAGGAGAGGAGATGAAAGCAGTAAATGTGKAAATACATGCTGACCTAGCACAGAAACAAATGGGAATTAACAGGTGACGAATCACACAATGTGAGTAATTYAGAAAAGTATTCCTATAACATGCAAAAGCACTGCCTAGAAGATATCTAAAAATACTGCATGATCACAGCATCCTGAGTATGAAAATATGGTTTACRAAARATGTAAGRAGTTTTCAAGTCATACCATTTKTTCCTCCCCTTTTTTTACATGTACAAAATTTTACTATATAGCACCCACTTTTTACCATTTCCCTGGGCACCACAGGAATATTAAAAACCAAGCAAGAACAATTAATATCTCAGCAAGCACAGACAATTCTGCTACTACAGRCTGAGCTGGAAGCTTGTCTTTTGCATGAGGGGAATTGCAACCATTAATTCTTTCAGAACMTAAACTTTAATGAAAACAAAAAGCACATTGAGAGCAAAATGGTATACCGGGTTACCTCATGTCATACTTCTCAATAAAATCAATGTTTTTTCTAGAGATATTCAACAAACCAAGCTCATCCTGAGTTAGTGGCAGCTGGGGAAATATGACAACTCTGAAAATCACTTTGTTCTGAGCAGCTCGAGAGGAACTGAAATGCATATCTTCACAAACACAGGCTTGACAAACTCGTCCACTCTTTCCCAGCCCTTATAGTTCCAACAGTAACCTCCCAAGAGCAAAGTGCACGYAAAGCAAATGCAGAATGGCCTTGCTGAAGCAGCTGGGGTGGAGGTGTTTGACCCAAATCAAAATCCCAACGCAAAACACAATTGAGAAAAGCAAACAACCACCTCTCAGCTGCTGCTTMCAGCTTTTAACAYAGAAAAAAAAAMCCTAAAATTGACAAGACTCCTGTCACAACACAGATGCTATTAAGAACTGTGCAGGGCTGCTGCAGAGCTTTCAGAAGTCATGCCATTTCCATGCTGCTGCAAACTGGGGAATCTCAGAACTGAAGCACAGGTTAGCACCAGCTTCACTTTTTAAAGGAAAAAAGCACTGCAGAAGTGGAGCCAGAGGAGTCTGCAGTGGCTGGGACCCCTCCTTTCCAACTCCACAAAATAAAGCAAGATTGAACATTAAACAGTAGAGGGGTTGTGATCTTCACCCAGTCCAGAAGGGCTGAGGAAAAGGCAGAAGTGTGAAGGCAGAGAAACAACCCCATGAGGACACTTCACCTTCCATTTCCATGCAGATCTGAGAATACAGATAGAAGAAAGTGCAAAGAAGCTAAAGAGGTGRCAAAAGAGCTGTAATCTTCTAGAGATTAACACTTAAAAGTTTGTGTCAAATCTAGGCTTAGAAGAAGCTCATCAACAAAAGCTGTCTAAGTTACAAATGGAAAAAGAAAAATTACAYCCCCTCTGAAGTGCTATCAGGTCAAACTTCTGGCCCTTTGTTTCTTTTTCAACTTTAAAGCAGTTCTCTCCTAGCAGACACCCAGAACCAGTTTTCCAGCAATCTTTCAAACATATCTGTGCTGGCTTTCAGCTGGAAACTAAGCACTTAATCCCGAATTCACCAAGTTCCAGACCCCTGCTCAGCTGCTACTAAAGAGAGCCACAAAGTCCATAAGCTTTTTATTTCCAGCTCCAAAGTTTTCCAGTGTTTGAGGTTAGACCTTGGGCTTTTGGTCGTTGCCTCTCTCGTGTTGCTAAACTGCACTCCAAGTTCAGTCTCTGCTGAAGCTCACTGCTGATGGGAAAGCAGCTTTCCATTYAGCTGATAACAATGTCCCTCAAGATCCACAAAGGAAATGTTCTCTCTCTCAGACCTAAGAAGCTTAAAAGTCTCCTGGAATTTATTTGAACTTGCTTAATAAACTGTGTGCTGTTAAAATGTGGTCATTTTAACACGGCACCGGGACAGGAAACGAGACAGTGACAATCACCCCATTCAATTATTGCTGGGAAATGCAAAAGCAATTCTTGGAGCACAACTGGAGCTGTATTCCACTTCCCCAGGAGAAGGCTGACCACTGCATTAGAGAACCACTATCACTCTTACATCCTCTCATCTTCTTTTTGTCACAGGGTGTAAGTCCTTATGTGGACTTAGGGCCTAATTAATTTTGCTGCCCTGATATAATGTAAGTGTCCAAACACATTTATGCAGTTTCCAAATGTGGGGGAGAAATTTAAAAAAGGAGGATACTTGAACCTAGCAAAACTACCCTCTCCCTCAAGTTCTTGAAATGTATCCATCACAGCACTGTCTCAACACTTGAGGGCACAAGMAAATCCTGATTTAATGCACACGGCTTGGAAGAAATCCAAAACATCAAAACCCAAGCTTAGTTAAAAAGTACCTACTATTGTGTAGGACTTACTCTCAGTGCTATGCAGATCTTAAACTARAATAAAGACAGAATTGTATGCTGCTTGTTCAAAAGAAAAGACCTTATTTTTTGAGTACAAATTGTATGTGACTTTAATAGTACGAATTCTGTCAAGTTGTCCATAGAATAAATTTGCACACAGTTCAACATAACATGTGCACATTAAATAGAATTTGGCATTAAAAGACCCAACATTGAATGGAAATCGAAAATAAATGCCCACATTCTCCCCAGAAGACTATTCACCCCAAGGCCTTAGGCATTAATTTAAGTGAATGAGGAAGCCACTGGGGCAGCTGTCGGTAGCTTATTTGATTTGTGAATAAACAATGGCTTCATTTTAAATGCTATTTACTCCTACTACATACTAATGTCAGAATCAAAAACACAAAAAGAACAGACTATTCAAAACCACATACTTTTAAGAAATCTTTTATACTGCCAAGTTCTTAATTTCAACATGGCAGGAAAATAAAATTKTAAGAACTTCTGCTGCATTACTAATTTTAACTGCTGCTAATGTTAAGAAGGCCTGAGATTGTATCTTATACTTAACTGATATTGTGCATTTGGCTGTATATTAATGAGAACTTAGGGTATCATAGGTCATTCCAATAAAATCTTTGRGCTTGTCAGCTTGAATTATGTATCTTTACATCTGCAGAAAACAGTGGCAACATGATAATTACAGTAGTTGATACGTGTTGTTATAAGTTGTTAGTACAATCAGGTACATCATGTCCAAAGTGCAGATGCCAATCCAGTCTGGCACTAATAATCCATCAAACAGATTATTAATTAAGAACAGTTTCTATGCAAAGAGGAGCATTTAGCTGCACAATGAATTTTCAGATTGGATCACAGCAATTTCTTCCTGATATTATGAAGACTTAATTACAACACAAAACCATCTCCCTGGCACTCCGAGATGAAAATGAAGACCTTTACCCTACACACCCRTATAAACAATGCTGAACTTTATGTGTAGGTGTGCCTGTGGGTTTTCAGATAATTACAAAAAGAACCTCATTCAACTCATTAGGTTTCATCTGAAACATCCTCATATTGACAGTATTCTTATTTATTTGTAGGTTTTGTCACAGGCAGGGTTAAGAAAGAAACTGCCCACAAAGATGCAGTTCTATACAGGCTTTCTCAAGCAGAACATCCAGGCTAAACACTTCTGCTTTCCATCTAACTTTGTAATTTAAAAGACAACAAAGCCCAGCTGCCCCTTCCTACACTCAATTTCTATTTCACATATGGACATCTTGTCCAGTGATCAGACTCTTGCTTGACATGTAATAGAGGTATGGGAGTCTAAGAAAACACAAGCAATTTACATAAAAGGAAAGGAACTGTTCCAAACAATAAACAAATTGTTTCTGCTCATGAATGCAAAAATCTGACTATAAAGCMAACGGAGTGCACAAGTTAAATATGCCTTTGTGCAACTGGCACTTACAACAGCTGATAACCCAGGATGGAACTGTCACTGAAAACATTGCACAGACAATCCATGGATAAATAGTTTTGAACAATTTCTCCAATATACATTAAGCACTAAAAGGCTCATTTTTAACACACACACACCATTCAAGTTGAGCCTTCTTGGTTTTCTTGGTAAATAGGAACATTCAGGCTAGCAAAGAAAAAGGAAGAAGTCCCATTGAGYAGTTCCCATGCTGATCTCTGCTTCTACGATGTGAACCTAGAAAAACTGCACTGAGATCCAAAAGGTGCTCTGAATTTACCATCTGTAATAGCAGAAAAAATGCTATTGCCTCCAAAGGCCTGAGCCCCCAGGACACTACATAGGAACAAATATTTTTACATTCTTTATTTAAATTCACCTAGGCTGTCCAGCACAAAACATCAGGGTCTAGAGAAAGAAAAAACCCACAAAGACAAATTGCAGGTACTCATGTGCACGTGCAGTGAAGCAGCCCAGCAGCTCAGGGTATTTCCAGGCAGGAGTCAGCTGTGCAGCACATGTGGAGGGAGGGAATCCAGCACTTCSCAGTGTCTGCTGGCCATACCAGACCTCCTGTGCACACCAGCTCCAGCTGGGCTGCCAGATGTCTGAGATTTATGGACATATGGCAGTCCACACGGTAGCATCTAAACTTTTAGGACTTCCACAAAACCCAGCCTAATCTTTTAAACCCTTGAAATCTATATGAACAATACCTCTGTGTGCAAAACAGAGTACGTCCAGGAGCACACAGATGACTGGTGCCTGACATGGATTAATGGCCCAAACTATCTGCAATCTTATATTCACTGGGAAGTCATGAACCCCGCTCTTTTTTCTCTCTGAGTTACGAAGCAGAGCTCACCAGGCTGTAAAATGYTGTATTTGATATATTAATAGTGTATTTGGCTGTGAGCATGTTTTCTTCCTCAGGTATTGCTCAAATGGTACCACATTGCCTCCTACATGGGCTGATAYTTAGCAAAGGAGGTGTGAAAGAGTCCCATTTGAGCAGAGCTGGTGTGTTACAGGCAATCAGTTGTTTCATCTACAATACAGGATGAAAACAAGGAAAGAAGGTGGAGTGAGTTGCTTGGAAAATTTGTCTCTGATCTTTGGCCTCAGACTTTCACACCACACAATGTTTCAGCACATCACTGCTGAGCCCCAGCCACTGTCTGGGGGCACCCTCTGGGRAGCAGCATCAGGGCAGGGCAGATTGCATCTGTCCTTAACTTTTGAACCACAGCTTTCTGGGCCAGGCTGCAGGGAAACACAGATCACAGCTGGGGGAGGAGTTTCTGGYCACTAACAGGACTTACCAGAATGATGCTTCTAAAGCATCTGTGTTTTCATTTCCTATTTTGGTATGAGTGCTGAACAAAAAGAATTCTGCTTCTGGGTTCTGGGATTCCAAACATTGAGCACTGAGTCTGTATTTGAGTACCTAAACAGAGCTGGCCTGTTTCTCCTTATCATCAAAGCTGTACACTTTCAACCAGTGCTTTTCAAGTTCAACTCTTCTTTCCCAGTCTTCAAAAATTATTCATCATTYTCCTCGCATAAAGAATGCTCAGATTAATAAGACAAGGAAGAAATGCCCTTGTAAAAGAAAAAAAGAGGGATGAACATACMGACACCACACTCACTCAGACCCTAACAACAGACCTTTTCATTAATTATCTGCCTAATGATGCATTCTTGAACAATACTGCAAAATTTCCTTCGAAAATTGAGCTACTCACTKGGGAAAGAGTGTATTTTATCTTGCTCCCTCAAGAACTCTGAAACCATCTTCCTCGTATTTATATTCTAATCTTTCTATGCTCACTTGTAAAAGCTGATAATTAGGAAAGCCTCTTTGATGGCCAGAAGCTGCACACTATTTCTGTGTGCATGGTAACAGCATGAATCACTGGCTGCACTAATCCTGTAAGAGTGTTAAAGGTCCCATGTGACATTTACCCTGAATGCTAAACCTGTCCTATATTATGCTATTTCACACTAATCCTGAGAAAATTAATGTTAATTTATCATGAAAAAAAAAGGTTAATTATACATTTACTTCTGATTTAGCCACATTACATGAGACTCACAAATAATACTGGGGAGCTTTTGGATTTTCTTCTTTTTTTTTTGTTTAATGGAAGTTTTCTCTTTCAGCCTGCAATCAGGGACTATATCCCAAAACCATACCAGGCTGGGAGGTAGTGTTGCACAGGCAGGACAATGTCAAGACCCACTGGTAATTCTAATGATCCCTCTGATTCAGTTTGTAAAAACTTTAGCTTTTGTTCTTTAAGCAAAAATTTGCAAACAGTATCTGATTCATTGTTTCTGCTGGTGGTTTTCAAGTAYACATTGAATGCCAACTCTGGTTCAGAAAACAAATTCAAGTTATTTAATTGCCTATTCATTGCTTATTAAAGTAATAACTTATGGAATAAAATTTGCTCCTTTAAGAAATACTTTGCTGTAATTAAACCACAGCATTTACTTGAAAATCAAAAAAAACCAAAACCCAACAATGACATCCTACATTTTGAATGATTTATTAATATGAGYAGACTCTAATCCCTAAGTACAATCCTGGCATTTTACCCAAAGTCCTGCATTACACACTCTACAAACCAACTTTGAGACACTGCCAGGAGACACCACCAGTGGCTACCCCATGGCTTCCAGACAGAAACCCACAAGAAAAGCAATAATGTACATCACTAACATTTCTATTAGAGAAGTTAAAGCTTAATTGATCATAAATGGGAGAAGTCAAACAGACAGAAAGGATGTRATTTACATATATCTCAGTGTCTTCTCTGGGAAACCTGAACTTCTCCTACATCACTTTTTATAATTAAATGCATACTTTTACCAACAGGATGTGGATGGGGTCAAAYTAATATTACTAAAACAGCATTTACATTTTTCTTTATTTTTATATTAGATACGCCATCAGAATGGGTGGTGAAAAACTATTTCAAATTCAGCTGCTTTTCAGAAAATTTATAACAACCAATTAAAGACAGGGTCTATCCTATTTCCTGGATCTTCCAATAGCCCTTTGAAACCACTTCTCTGCTTAATATCCTATAAATTTTTCTTAGAAACATTCTTCAGTGTCTGTGATAGAAAAACTGTGCTGAAAATCAATAGTCTCCATACTTCTTTGTCTGCAATAMGTTATATATCAAAATTCTGCTTTATAAAAGCCTAAAATGAGCTAAAACAAATTCAATTTTGAGATTCAGAATTCAAACTAATGGGTTTTAATTTAAGAAAATATCTGACACTGTGAATAGGCAAACAAATGGTTTAGATTCTCTGGTTTTATTCCTTAGGCTGTGAGTGTTAATCTCTCAGCAGAACCAACATAACACACCACTATAGATTATCAGAAGTGACTACTTGCTGCAGTGAATTATTCATTTGAGAAGCTATGCACCAGTGATAATATGAATTATATTTGAAAAATATTCACATAACATTTTAATAAGCTTTAAAAATGATTTCTTTCCCAATGTTTAAACTAAAAATAATATTTAGTGTCTCRAAAAGAATTATGGATTTGCTGTGTGTGTTCAGTAGTCTTCCCATAAGGTATCTAAGASTTAGGGGGAACTGATCATGTAAATGCTCTTTAAGATGTACTGTTTAAGTACATTTTCAAGATGTAATTGCTCCATAAATTAAAAGTAATTTCTCTCATTGTGTATTTCTCTCAAAAATTGTAAATTCTCTCAAAGGCCTCTAATGAAATTATCTGCATGCATGTAAATAGCTGGGCTTTTAAAAATGTATTTACAAGACATTCCAAAATTGAAATCAGTAAGGTTTCCATTTCTGTATTTGATTTGTGGCTGAGCACTGCGACACCTCCTCTTTCCTACCTTAGATGKCCACTGTAGGAGTTGAAACGTCAACGTTTGCTTTTCCTTCCTTTTGTTTCCATTGATCTCCAGTGGAAAATCTCAGCCAATCCTCCTCCTCCCTACTCCAGTCTCAGCAGGTTCACCTGCCCCCAGCTCCCAGCACCATTCTGACACTGATGAATCACCAATCTGCACTAGCATCTCTCATTTCCCCTGCGTTGCAGGCTATCTCCCTTCCCTGCCTGCTTCTCAAACACACAATTTTGATGTCAAACTCACCCTCTTGAAAATTGAACTCCTTATCTCCCCTTCCAATTCTCCCCTCCTTGCCACTGCTGCTGACAACATCACCACGTTTCTCGATTCTCCAGATTTCAAATTTCATGGCCCATTCAACTCCTTCCTCCATCCCTTGATCACAGCTCARGCTGTCACTGCACTTCTCTAGGATATCTCCAATATGCACCCTGTCCTCTCCAATCCTGCCTCTAAAATACTTGTCCAAGGTTTCTCATCACTTGCATCAGCTACAGCAAATTCCTTTTGAGGTCYCATTCCCAACACCCCAATACATCTCAAATACAGCTGCTGAAATAATGACCCTCCTTGCCTGCACTGACCCTTGGAATTGGCCACTGACCATGACTTTTCATGGTCACCCATTAAAAGAAAAGTTACATAAAGTTAGCCATGACTTTCTTCATTAAGCTCAAGGTTCTGACTCTTCCGAGGTTTAGTTCATCTCCTCTCTTAATTAATTTTTCTACACTTTCTTGTTCTATTCCTGTTTCTTGCAAACACGCTTACTCTTCCTACTTGTTTTTCCCSTGCCACCACAACACTGAATACACAAAATATCTTTGTGTCTTCCCTTCCAAAACACAACTCCCTGTTATGCTTTCTCAGGTATCTCTTCTAAAAATGCTTCCTTCAACCTGAAGTTAGCCACTGAAACATAATCCTTGCTTTTATTTTGAAAAAGGGAGTAAACATCCTAATTGAATCAATTCTTATTCTGTCCAGAGCAGTTTTGTCTGGAGTTTTTTCCTTTACAAAATATAAGYAAATCATTCCATGAGAGGGACGCCTTCTAAGATTTTTTTTTTTAAAACACACAACCAAATACAAAAAACACTCAAAACCTTCTCTGCCTAAACAGAAATAATCAGTTTAATTCACTGTGTATCTCACTGAAAAATCAATGCTTACTAACAACTAGAAATCAATATTTCTTTAGATAAATCACGAGATGGTAACATGCAAAGCAAAATTTAAATCAATTATTTAAATAGAGGCTACTTTAAATTACTTAAATCAAGATTACTAATTAAATTAATCCACTCTGTTCCAATATATTACCAKAGCAGGTGACTTCACCTACATAGCMCTGTACACATTTTTATGAACTTGCACACACAGTCTGTCCTGGAGGAAAGCTGAGTTTATTTTATTCCTGTCAAACAGACTGATAAACTGAGACAGAGAGATCAGCCAATGAGTCAGTGGCACATCTCAAGCTCTGCACTCAGGTCTGCTGATCAGCCAGCTCTGCCTTCCCTCAAGAACAATGATGGTCACCAGCTGAGCCCCCTCMAAGACTGTGTCTTTGGTCTGCACTYCTGGACAYTGCCACTGAGCCAAAAATTAAAGTTGTGAAACCTGAGCAAAGACTACAGGAAGGGGCCAACTTCACTATMATATAGCCACACATTTCAGATCAGTTATTTGAGCATAGATACACAATAGTTCCAGAAACACGCAAATTGTTCTCAAAAATGAGATTCTTCTCCCCCCCAAAAATTCAACTCCAGGATTTTGCAAGATGACAGAAAATAAGTAAAAATAAATTTCAATACAATGGTCAAAATCTCTTTTTACACCACAAGTGCAAGTAAGGCAATAAAATCTAAAGTGTGCTGCCCTGCAATTAAGAYTTTTACTATTTCATAGGTAAAACCTCAAATTTTAATACTAAAAACATTTAATTCAAAGGCTTTTCTGGCTATGAGGACTGTATTGGGCACTAAAGCAAGAAGAAAAACAGATCTAAACTAAAAGTGCAATGAAGTGATTATGATGGTTATGAATCAGCCTTCCATTATTGAGCCACTTTAGCAGCATGTAATAGATTCTGATTAAGCTCTTTAAGCTGAATTACATTGTACTATTAGAGGACTACTCAATTAGTATTTTTCAAGGCCCAGGAGCTGATTTTGCCAGCATCACTAATTTTTACCAAGGCCTCACCACGGTGTGCTCAGCAGGAGCAATGAGCCAGCTCCAGCTTTACCAGCCCTGCTGTTAAAAAACCTCAGGCTGACGTCAAAGCTCAGAGCTCTGSAACTGTGGGGAAGCTTCACCCCACGTCCCAGGYAGGAATTCCAAGATTCCCCATGGGSATACAGACATCACATGCTTGCAAGAGACAATTCATGGGCTGGGTTTTGCCATTTCAGAAGCCCTGGAAGGCTGCTAGATGCCACTACAAACATTTRTAAGCCGAAACAAGAACAACTCAAGTTTTCTAAGCAGTTTATGGGTGCTCCTGGCAATGCAAGGTGTAATCACAGCACACTGTTGCTCCTTGACTGCACAATAGATTTTGAAACACTGCCATCACTCATGTTCCTCTTGTAAGACACAGTATTACCTCCTGCTTTCACCATGTAAGCAGGACTGTTCACATCGACTGAAAATGGCAAGAGTTGCAAAAAAAACGAAAAGGAGGAAAAAAAAAAAAAAAAGAAAGGCAGCACTACAGCAGCTCCACCTACAGAAACCCTGGGTAGGAAATGACTGTGTCCACCTTAGAGACAGCAAACAGCTCCCTCTGACCCATGGCTCATATGAAAATCCAGGAGGAAAAGAGATTTCTTTTATGAAACTCCTGAGGAAGATCTCTTACTATAACATTGAAGCTTAATTTAAAACCTAACGATTTTCATCCTACTAAACACTATGAATTCTTAGTGTAGGTATTTCATTAATAAAAACAAGCACATTTTCTCTGGAATGCTTCAAAAAGCTTCTTTTTGTATTGAGAATCATGTAGTGAAGACAGCACAAGTTCAGCATTCAAAAAAGGTTTTGCTCCAAGTTCCCAGTACTTTTGCAGTCTGGAGTATTTTACATGCCAGTGAGGCTGCATRGCTCCAAATTCCAAATTTAACTCAAATGTTTGCAGACTGAATGTGATGTAGACACAGGCAATCCAAACTAAGAGGTCTCTCAGATAAATGCATGAAGCAGTGCACAGTCCAATTCATGTGAGACAGATCATMAAATCCCTTAGCCTTGTAATAAATGGGGCTCCTCAAGGAGGTCTCTCTACACAGATTACCCAGAATCATCTCWGAAAATGTACTGAGAAGAGTTTACTTTTCCAATCTGCCCAACCATCATCTCTATTTCAGATAGTACTGTAGTTAYTGTTTATGAATTCTACTAAGTAGAGCCTTTGGAGCCAGGTTGGATGGTTTAACTTTGCTGCTATTGTTTTTTCATCTTGTCTCTGAAAAAGTTCATTTTAGCTCCTAGTACTTAATTGATAAAATATGTTTCAGCATCTCCTTTGCTTTATAGCATTTTTCTTTCCTGGGCTTTTGTTTCACATGGAACAATAAGTAGCAGGTGCATTTTCTCACAGTCCATAAATATTTATGGATTGTGAATAACGAAGTGCACTGGTTTTAAAAAAATCCTCTGTCATCTTTTACACACAACAGACGGAAAAGGAAATTTCCCCTCCAGAGCCCATGTGTGGGAGTGAATGTCTTGGCACTGTGTGTCAAGGAACCACCTGAGACCAAGGGCTRTGGCCATATTCTTACAGCCAACCAATTCTTCATTTATGTGTGTGTGCATGTAAGTCCATGACATCATGCACCTTTMATACATTTCCTATTAATTCAGGCAGCTGGTCTTTGAATCAAGTTAAGAAATCCCACCAGCCTGGAGACAGTAGGAACGTGGAGCAGTTGAGCATGCTGTCCTGGGAATTTCTCAAGTCCCACACTATGATTCCAATATTTAAATTTCCATYTAAAAAGAATTGGAAATAGCGAGTTTACATAATAAACCCCAATTTTAGTGTTGGTTTAGTGCCAGCTAARATTTGTAGAGTCCCCAGATATTCCCAGCTAAACAGTGGCTGGAATACACCTCAGGTGATCTGCACTTCTGTAGCACTGAGGCTGTCTCTCTCTCAGTGAGAGCTTTGTGGGGTAAACCAGTGAAAAGGGAGCCAAAGCTGCCTTTGGGAAGTAGTGCAACCTACTCCCTGAGGGTGTAACCAGTAAGTAATGTGAAGTTACCACTAAGCAATGTGCACACTTGCACTAAGGACTGTGAGCATCCAAACTGCCTCTGGAGTTACCTCAGAACACTGTGGTACACTGTAAGATCCAAATGAGGGGTTCATGTGGGTATAAATCAGCTGTTTCACAGAAAAATGGCTACAGTGAGCAGACTGTAAAACTCTGAAAAAACAGAGTCAACAATATTTTATAAAGGCTATTGTTTACAAATCTGAATAGATGTAAATATCCTAAATCAGCTCTGCATTGTCCTCTCCTCAGCATGGAGAGCTTTATGTGCCTCACAGAAAAATGGGTTTATATTCATTTACCAGAGTTATCTAAWTGTCACTTGGGGTTTTGTCTTGCCTAGACTTCAGACAAGGAGATCTGTAGAACCACCATTTTTAGTGGAAAGACAGGGCTCTGAGTCACCCACAAAATGTTCAGCACTGTCTACTTACATATCTCTCTGAAGGGAAAGGGAAATTCTCCCACCTGCTTCAACTGAAGACCACAGATGGGTCACAAGAACCTGGACATCACTGTCACAGGGCTGCTGGAATGTTTATGATAGCTTTGATTTAAATGTGACTATTTTTAAAAGAGTTTAGTCAAATTCTGTTTGTTATATAAAAAACTATTACAAGGAACAGGATAAGCTTCCAAGCACAAAATAAAAATAGCCTCATGCCATGTGCCTGACCCTAAATCTGTCCATATGGATGTCCTGTCCTTCCTGTGATGCTCAGTGGAAATGCAACAACAGAGCCAGCAACGAGGGCCACCACAAAATGCTGCTGCACATAAAACACACCCTGGAGAGCAGAGGAGCTGTGTCCTCAGGAAAGGTGGTCTGCAACAGCACAGACACTCTTTTGATCTGTGAAATAAAGGATCCTAAAACACTGTCATCTCCCAGGACTGTCCACCTTGTTTGCAGCCCAGGCTCACAGGGGTTTAATGACTCCTGGTGACTGACAGACAAAACTTCCCTTCTGCCTTCCATCATTCTGCCTAATGGATGAACAGCTATGAGCTTAGAGAAGCCTGTCTGTCAAAAAGCCACCAGCAAATGGCTTTGTACTGACCTTCTAAGCAGGTTTAAGTACAAACATTCCYTTCAAACAAGAAAATTTTTGTTTCTAAAATGCATGCATGTTTCTAAAATGCAGTTTGGTGACTGTATGAAAACTAATGATATTAAACAATTCATAGAGGAGGCTGCTCTGCATTACCTCAAGAGCAGCCCCTCCCATCTGCCTACTGCATAAAATTACATGTTTGCAATTGTAAGTATAAAACCACTTCATTTTGTAATATTTTAAAAGACATCTTGAAGTGTCCAACTATGTTTGTACTCCAGGACAGATGAAATGTGGTGTGTGATAATTCCACCCCCCCCCCAAATATCAAAATAGCAAGAGGGAGGAAAAGTGTTATTCATATACAGACAGTGACAGTTCCTAATTATCAATGCATCACTAAGCAAGGTTTTGCTAACAGCCAAATGAGCTATTGCACTTACAAAATAAGGGCACGTGGCACATCTGATTAATTTTACTTACGTCTGTGATATTATGTAATCCAGAAGGTTGGTGTATCTTTATCTTTTGGAAAAATGTGCCACTTAAAGGCATTAAATACCATATTGTTYTCAATCCAATTACCTTTTGTTTTCAACATGCAAATGGAAAAACGCTGAGTGTTCATTTTAAGTCCTATCTATTATCATAATTAATTGAGAGGTAGCTTCTGCTAGTGCTTGTCATGTACARAACATAAAAAATTAAAAATTCTTGGCAAAGCGAGGTAAAGTATTCCAAGAAATCTGCTTTTTGCAAACTAATGAAACAATTTTTAACAATTTTTATTACAAGCATCTGTGAGCTCCCACCAGGCAGGAGCACCAGAATTGTTTCTACTTATATTGCTCAGTTCCAAGCTAATGTCCCCTAAAGCTGTTAGGCTGAAAGCCAAGAGAAGATATATCCACAAAGAGACCTGACCCTTACCCCTGCAACTAATAATGTCTCCTGGAAGTTTTAACTTAATAGTCTGTGTGAGATTCTTATTAGTGAAACTTTGCCTTTTTTTTCCCAGCCATATTTAGTGAATTATACTCTTCAGGCAGTAGAAATCATAGAATCATTTAGGCAGGAGAAAACCTCTAAGATCRAGTCCAGCCACTAAACCAGCATTGCCAAGCCCAGCACTAAACCACATCCCCAAATGCCACATCCACATGGCTYTWAAATCCTTCCAGTGCYTMCAACCCAGCAGGTGAARAMATTTTCCCTAATATCCGGTCTAAACCTCCCCTGGTGCAACYTGATGCTGTTTCCTCTTGTCCTGTCCCYGGCTTTTGGGAGAAGAGGCTGAACCCCTCCTGGCTACAAGCTCCTRTCAGGCAGCTGTACAGAGGGACAAGGTCCCCCCTGAGCCTCCTCTTCTCCAGGATRAACACCCCCAGCTCCCTCAGCCACCCCTCAWCAGACTCAYCATGCACAGGAACCAAACACTGGCATGTGGGAAATTCTCTRACTAAAGAACATTTGAAGACTCTTAAATAAAGGATGTCAGTATCACCATTTCTCTTCTCCTTTCTATTTTTACTAAACATGCTTTGACTTCTCTGCTTAGCAAATCTCAGAAGGTCATCTCTTGAGTATCTGAGTGCCTGTGAACACTGTTCTTAATTTCCTTGCTCCCACACTTCAGCTACATGACAGAATCCTTCTGGAAGCTATTAGATAACACAAGGTCTCAGTCACTGGAATACCCCAGCTGTTCATGTGTTGTCATTTTGGTTCTTTTTTTTGTTCTAGCAGCAGAGGCCAATGCTTTGACCGTTATCAGTGCCCTTTTTCTTGAGACGATTTTATATTTCCACTACTCCAACCACAAAAAACGCTGGACAAAACAGCATCTGTACCCTCAGTAAGTGAACTGACTGACTGAAAATGTACCCCTTTCCAGTGGGTAACTGATGTGCAGTTGAGTCTCTGAAAGCTGGAAACTAAAGAGGAAATGAAGCCAAAGAAACCACAGAGGTTAAGAACATCTACAGAAATCCATGTTTAAACACTTAAGCAAATAGTTGGTTCTTCTACAACAACTTTGACCTGTACTTAAAATGAAGGTAATTACAAGTTTCTGGTTGCTCAGTTAGTAGATGAATTCAGAACAGAATCCAGATTGGTGACTCTGAGGCCAACATCCAATCTGTGGAAAAGCACTGCCTAACCAGGAGTCATTTAATGCCTGACTGACAGTTCCTCTCACAGAAAGAAAGAGGTTTAAAAAGAAAAAAAAAAAAAAGGTAAAAACACCCCAGTTAGAAAAGGAGCTGAAAATATCACCTGCCTGAGCCAATGTGATATGACAACAATTTCAAGGAGTGGATCATTTTCTAACATAAAGCATTATTTGTAGGCAAGATTTTTCTCTGAATACTGTCTCCAAGAAGGTCTGCAAGAAAAAACTCCTTGTCCCAGTTTGCAATAAAAGGATGGAGCAGCACAGCACTCTTTGAAGCTGCAATTTGTACCACRCTGTAAGGACAAAACACCTTGCACAGGACAAGCATATCAGTCAGGAGTTTGGAAATGRTGGTTTTCAGAGCTGGGGAATAACTCAAAACTGCATTTTCAGCATGTGAAAATTAGTGCAAAGGACTTCCAACAAAGTGTATCACCACAGATTTTATATGTGTGGGATAACATCAAGTTGTGCAAATACCTGCTCATCTCCACCTCTATGTTGTTACAACGCTTATTGACAGAGAAATTCAGATCACATGGGAAGATATCATTGGTGGGTTTTTATGAATTCAATGCAAAATATATCTTCCATCTAGTTAYACAGGGCAAGTATACTTCCAGAGAKGAAATAAAATGTGCACCTGCAGTTCTAAATTACTTTGTTTGCAGGAATTTGAGGTGTGCAAGGTCTAGGAAAGAGGGTATAGACAATCTGTGAGGCTCTAGAGCTGYCAGAGCTGAACAGTAGCTTATTCATGACTTGATCCTGAATAAAATCTAAATTCAGGCTTAATTTAAGGGATCATTTATGTTCTATGCTTCTTTTTAAAGAAARGCTCTTAGCCCACACKAAAAGATTAACAGATATGCATAAAMCAACTGCAAAAATGGTTTTATAGAAGGCAGTAACATTACCACCTGAGTCTCTGCACCAAGGCTGCATGTGAATTTTAAAACAAACCAAACCACTGAAGAGGAAACAGCTTGGATATAATGAAGTAAAATTTACTTTTGTAATGATCTGATTCCAACACTAAACATTCCCAAAGGTACAAATGTCAAGCAGGAACCCAAGTCATCTGTGAGTTTTCAAATTTTCACTCCCATAATGAAACTGAGATCATCCCAAGAAAACAGRGGAAGATGTGGCTATTTCACTTTTGCTACATCCTCATGAACACAGATGATAAAGATCTGATAGAACAATGGGAATGCTAAGATTTAAAGTTTGCTCTCTTCCCATACTTTGCTCTCTCTGTAAGAGAGCAAGTGCTCTGTGCAGAACAGTTTGGCAYAAATGAAATAATTTTTGGATAGTCGCCAGTGCTATGGTTAAAATGCAGGATTACAGCACTTCCATGATGACAGCCTACAGGGAGACATTTGTTGAAAATTGCTTTACCTATCATTCAGTCAGCAGAAAGAAGGAAAAAAAAAATTAAAAAAAGCTTTGCAGTACTAGTTACATTAGGGGTATGTTGAGTCTTCATCTATAAATGATACAAATTGTAAGCTTATAAAGCCCCCATACAGGTGCAATCAACATAAAAGCCTAGCATTTCTCCTCGTTTCTTTTGTATCACARAGCTCTCTATATTTTCACCATATGCCATTCCAGTAAGTGTGTGTAATTATAAAGGAAGCATGACCTAAGATTTAGATTCAAGTTTCAAAAATTAAATCGGTTTTTTTTTTTTTTGACAACGGGCAATAAAGTTTTCACCAGTTACACTGAGAACAAGCAGAAGCCTTAAATCTTGCAGCATCACGTAGAACAACATGCTTTAAGCATACTCTTTTACTCTGCAGGAAATGACAACTTAGGCAGTGCAATACCACTAAATTGTAGTATTTTAACTGCACTATACATGTCTACCTTTGAAAGTCCACTGAATACATGAAAGTCTTCCACAATAGTTTGAAAGAAATAAGAATAAAGGACTAAGYCTCAGATTTTCAAAGAGGTCCATACAGACTGTCATTTGGCTCTCATTTAAATTAATGGGATTCAGTCAGCTGCTTCCCAGAATATTGCTTCAAAAACACAGGCCTACGTAGGCAGAAGGTTTTTTTCCAATATGGTTCAAAAATTAATATTCATATTCCACAACAGCTTTTATCTTTATGTTATCTGTTAGTGACAAAGAGAAATTTGAATTTTCATCTGTGTCTGGTAAGTGATTCAAGAAAATATCATTTGTAGTTTCCATTTTTAAGAATTAGCCAGATCTGCAGGTGAAACGGGATTTGAAGTGATTCTAACCTGTTATCAATGGGCAACAGTTTATGCTTATACTGCATCAAAATATGGTTCATTTTGTAGATTTTTGTATTCTTCTGGACCCATTCTAAAGTCAAACACCTGTGGTTTTGCACCAATTGCAGTAATCCAGTTGTTTACTTGTATCCATAACACGTGGAAAGCCTCTGCAGTTGAGTGTTATCACTGGGGACACAAAGTGTGTGTCGATTTGTTTGTTTTCTTTTCTYTTTTAAAATTTACTCCCTATCTCTTTCTCAAGGAATTACTATTTTTCCTAGAAAAATGAGTGTAGACAGTCTAATGATGAATTCCTAAGTCCACAGAGAATTCATAGCTCTGTCACCAGCTCCCCTCTCTCAAAGGATTACTTAGAAAGATTCTCTCTGAGACTTGACTACAGTAAAGTAAAGCAGTAAAAAGTGTTATTTGGTATGAATAAAGGATTACTTTATATTGGATGGATTCATCCTTGTGACAACTGGGTAAGTGTTCAGTGTAACTCATATAAAGCCAACAGAAAAACTATTTAGCACTTCAAGCATAAATTGGTCTCTTAAGCCAAATTACACTCGTGCATGTCATATTTCAAATAAAGGGAAAGACAAAAACGGTTGTCTGATGCTGGTCTCAAGTTAATATCTGCTCACATGGTGTGAGAGAGAGTCTGGCTCTCTGGTAGCACACACCATAAATTTTCCTGTAAGAAACAGCAATCTCTAATATTGTTGGGGCTTTTTTTTTTTTTTTTTACACCACTGATACAAACTACACTTTGATGTTAAAGGAATGAGTTTTCTTATTACATACCTGTGAAAAACAAATGGTAAAGCAACTTGGTAGAATTGTTGCCATTTGAAAATAATTCTTTTTCACAAGACTTTTGGGMCCTACTGGGACYKCCMATTTTTATGAATCCATACTTTCTGCACTCATATTTATGAAAAAAAAMMCCAAAAAACCTGCTTCYGCAATTWAAAAAAATATTGGTATGGGTTGTATTTGAGTTCAATKCATATTCTTTATCAAGTGTTTCTAYSCCTAATTAATTTGTATACTGAAGTCCAAATTCAGCAAATATAGTGGTATTTTATTTACATTTACACAAAGTGATGTTGATCCTAAATTTGACCTCTCCTATCAAACCAATCAGCCAGTGACTGTCAGCCTTTTTTACTTCCCTAAAAGCCATGAAAAAATTCCAAATGTCAAATCAGTGCCACCATCCCCAAACTGACTAGAAATGGATACAGAGATGGAGGCAGAAATGCTACATGATACTGACAAATTAAATCAAAGGGAATAAAACAGTCCTAACATTTTATGTGGAAGAGAAAACTCTAAAATTAGTTTTGTACAAATAAACCCTGACTTGACAAGAAGTAAGGCAAATCTAGCTATAGTGGGTGACATGCAGTCATGATGAAATCCCAGCTAAGAAGTTTATTGAAAGAGAAGTGAAGACATTTTCTTTTTTTTTTTTTTTTTCAGTTGAGCTTCATACAAGTGAGAACAACCTTTTGGGCCTTTGGGAGAATCATTCCTACTGCTCTGTATGGCTGTTAACTCCTTTGCATGGATATCATCACCTCCTTCCACTCAGAAATATCTTTTCCCATAATGTATTTTCCAGTTGGCCAACCTGATTTGTGTAATACCAATAACACAAAAACCCGAAGAAAGTTGTCATATGTCCAGCTTTTCAGTTAGTTTGGGTCTGTAAGCTTTCATTTTAGAAGGAGTACTGAGAAAGAAAAATGTGATGGAAGGAGAAAGGTAAGTAATGCAGGTAAGTAATGCAGGTAAGTAAAAGCAGGACTGTGGTGTCAGAGAGCTGCAGAAATAGAGGAAAACAACAGGTGTCAGAAAAAGAGTGGCAGAATTATCAGATGTGACATCAGGATATTGTTGATACTAATCAAGACATTTTATATAGAGAGGCTGTTAGGTCMGAGAGCCCAGAGCTCCTCCCCTGAGCAAGCAAAGCTCAGTGCAGGGATTAGGTAGGCTGCACTCAGCATGTGTAATGTCACAGAGGGGGTGGAACAGCTGTGCAGCCATGACATAGCTATGCCTGCTATGCAGAGGCTGTGCTGGGGCACTGGCCAGGGATTTGTAATGCTTGTAGGCTCCCCCACGGCTACTGCCAACCTTCTCAGCATCTTCAGTCCACCACTGGGAAAAGAGCTCCCGTGGAAGTTAGCAGCGCTCTGCTGCCTGCACCTGTCCCATACATCCAAATGCTGCAGCTGGGATGTTTTCCATACTCTCAACACTTGCACTCCAAGGGGAAGAGGGACTGGATTTGGTCCAAAGGATGTTACATCTATATGCTTTCAGAAGGATGAAGTAGATATCAATTTCACTCTGACCCCTAATGCCGTAAAAGCTGTCACCAAAAGATATTAAAACCAGCTACACGTAGGGCAACTGGAAATGAAAAAATTGAAGTGAAAAACCCAAAAATGCACTGACTGCTGCACACACATGAAGTCCTTTCTTGATTTTCTGTGGTTGTTGTGCTGCCATAGTGCAGAGAGCACCTTGTGAAACACATGCACACACATGTACAGAGYCAGGCAGCCTCCTAATTTAGGCTATTACACACCTATTATTACACTTCAGAAAAAACATCTCTGAGTATATTTCACACTGGTCTAAAATCAGAGAAGGGCAACAGGGAATGGTGTCAAAACCCAACAGCCCTTTCTTGGTGAATGCAAAATGGCATCTCTAACAAATGCAGCTCTAAAACTTACGGTCCACTGGCCCAGCATTTAAAAAGCAATCGGGGAGTTTGAGAAGGATATGGATCATGAAAGGATCTCTCTGACAGCCTGGCAGAATTTCTAAACTGAAGAGACACTGGGATGTTATTTATATTCAAGARTAAAACACACACAAGCACACAATTGCAAGTAAATACTCTACAGGCACCATACTTAATATAAAAATGAAGGTAAATCACTGGTAGGATAAAAAAAAAGCAGCAGGGAAAACAAGGGAATTCACTTACACTTTACTACTAAAATAAATACTAATGAAATAAAGTGAGTTGAGTAAAAAAAAAAAAAAGACTCCCTTTTACAGATCCCTCAGGCCTTGTCTCAGCAGGTGATTCCACCCCTTGCACAGGGCACTGAGCACACACAGACTCCCCTCTCCTAATGGCAGCAGCAGCAGGAGACACGGTAACCCCAAGCATCGGGGCTCGCAGGGAGAAAATCAGGGATCTGCTGTATTGAAACATGGAAAAAACCAAAGTAATCACTGATATTTTTCCATGCAGGCTAAGAGATACAGCTACAGCTGTAAGCAGAATTTCAATGAAAGAACAACAAACATTACTCAACATCTTGCATCTCCAGCAGCGCAAAGCGCAAACCCGCCAAATCCGTCCTTTTTTTTTTTTTTTTCCTTTTTTTCCACAGCAACGCAGCAGAAGCTGCTCTGGGGATGCTTTTGGCCCAGGCAGGGYTTTCTTTGCAGAGTGCTCAGCACCAAGCACAGCAGCAGAGTCTGGAGCAGAGGGTACCAGGTGGCAGCAGGCTGCCTGACAGCGCGGATGCCAAGCGCCGCCGCGCGCGCCCCGTGGAGCGGCCGACGGAGAGGCATCACCAGCAGCCTCACAGCCTGCCCAGCCCAAACACTGGCCAGAGGGCGAGTGCTGCCYACAGCAGCTGTGAAGGAGTGTGTGGAAAGGGGAAATAAAAATGGGGAAACGCGGAAGGCCTCGCCAGCCAAAAGAGATAAACACACACAACACACAAATAATCGCTGCAGCTTCACAGCCCGCTGGAAAGCGGCACTGGGCTGGGATTTCTGGACCTTTCTGTCGTGTTTGTAATACTCTGAAATGGGCATAATGGAAAAGATTAATTTCAGAGGATTTCTTAAGTTTGCAATATTAACTGGGGCGAGAAGAACGAAAAAGCCCTCACAAAGGACTACTGTAGGACTTATGCAAATATTTCCATCTGGGTTTAGAATAAAAATCAAAGCCCCTGAACCAACCAGCAGACAGTTTCATGCACTGCTAATGAAGAGAGAATTCAATTCTCCTGTTTGCTGAAATGAATGCTGARCTTGTATCTTAATGTTTTAAGAGAATACGGTATGTGTGTCAAAACAGGAGTTTTACAGACAATTGCAGGAGCACTGGCAGCTTCTCTCAGTGTTTAAGGGCTGGATCACAGCTTCAGACTGAGATGTGAGTACAGGACATTGAGCAGCCATGCCTCTACCTTGTAATATTTGAATTTCATACAGTAGCAGATGAGATGGCTGGGTCCTAGTCTGCCCTTGGCAGGGTCTCCTTCCCTACTAAACGGATGATACACACACACAGAATGGGATACATTTCACAGCAGCACCAGTTAACCTAGATGCTAACACATGCTCTGGCACCTGAATCTGCCAGCTATTTTCCTCAGAAAAAGGATGGGGAAGAAGCTGAGCTGCATGGAGCCCATCCAGCACCTAGGGAGAGTGACAAAGGGCCAAGTTCCCATCACTGGACAGCGAGGGATGGGCAGGAACATGTTGCTCCTACAGCAGSCTGGAAGCAGACAGCAAGGGCAGGGTTAGAAAAGGAGGAGAAAAATCTGTTGTTCCATAATGGTTATAGAACAACCAGGGGAAAAAAGGAGGTAGGATGAYAGATGACTCATAAAAGTGTTAGACTGGTGCCAAAAGCAGTAGATTTGGCAGCCAAGCAGGACAGGCTGCCTCAGGAGAGTTGAGYTCCAGCCCTTCCTGCAGTGGGGGAGCGAGATGCATGAGCTCCCATCCAGGGCAGGCTCCTTCCCCTGCCACGGGCTCTGCCCCACCACCAGGCCTGCTGCCTGCAGCACCAGGGGGATGCCACCAGCCTGCCATCCCCTCCCTGCTCCCAGTGCTCACACAACACTCCCAGTAACAATCTGACAGTGAATTGATAAACATAGTCCTACACCGCTAAGCCTGAAATGGTTTATAAATTCTGTTTTTTCCCCCTTGTCACATAATTAAAACTCTGCTTTCCTTCCACCCTCCTTCACTAAAATCTTTTGTCATAAATTTTGTCCTTTGTGGCATGTGGACTTACGATGGTCCCTCCCCTCCCCTCAAAACTGTATAATATGAATCAGACAAGCATTTGGGAAATAAMGGAGATCTGAAAACTTGATATCTGAACTCTTGGATATATGCCCAAAAACCAAAACAAYTCAAGACAAAATTAAGGCCGTAAATACGTATTGATTACTCAGGGGAAACTTTTTACAATGTTTTATCAAAGGTTACCTGCTCCCAATCCTTCCTGTTTAAACTCTGATACTGCCAAACCACAAAGTGCCTCAGCATCTGTCCACTCTTTAAACAGAAGACTGCAAACTGACTCTCACTCACCATAGGCAGACAAACAAGTTAAGATACTGCTGTGCTTCAGATGCACATATGTTGACTGCAAGAGTCACTCACAACTTTCTCAATCCTTCCTTCACCCATAAAYGCAGGTTACTGAAGCAGTGATACAGTAGGAGACCCTGGAATATCAGGTTCCATATCTGTTAGGTGTTTGGAACAGGCTAATTTAAAAAAAAATGTTCATTCATATCAAAACACATTTTACTATCTTTCTATAACAGGCACTGCTTTGGCTACAGAGCTGCAGAAAATGCAGCCGAAATAACATTTCCTGTTGGCATTTGAGAGCGTAACTTTCCTCTAAGTCTCTTGAAACACAGAAAGCAAATGGTGTCCTCCTGGCATTCTGAAGAGGTGTTTTAAGGTAAAAACTGACACCCAGGTGGGTTGATTCTTCTGTACAGGTCTAGAGGTRTGAGGAGGAGACCCCCAGGGAGTCAAGGGAAAGAGAAGTTTCACATAGCTTCCAGATTCAGAGAAAGCACAAGTCCACTTGGACCCTTTCATCCACCTGATGGCTGTTGTCTAAAAGGACATTAACAAAAAGCTGAGTTTACAGATTTGTTTATGGGRCTTCCCATAAACTTCTGGCAACAGTGTCTAACTGAAGATTCCTCACTGGCATTAGGAATACCCCCTCTTTAGCTGGATTCCTGTTCCATACTCACATTTATTAAAGCAGAAACCAAGTCACCAGCCCAGAGAGCTCCGACTCCAGCAGCTGCAGTTACGAAGGCTCAGCCACTGCTTTGCATCTGAAGTAAGGATGAAGCAGCTATTGCAGCTGAAAGTGGCAAATGTTCACCACTTTTAGGGAACATGAACATTGCTATGGGTATTCTGCAGGCTAAAGTCACTTTTTGTGTCGTTACATTTTTGGTACTTCCATTTGGGCGCTAAAGAAAACTCTTCAAAGTGACCTTCATGCTCTGGGCTTTCTATCCCTGGAAAGCTGCAGTGCAGGTGATGCAGCAAAACAGACACCCAAGTAAAGCAATACATAACTTCAGCAATTTTCAAGTTTCAAATTCTCAAGTTTCTCAAAAAGCAGTATCCAGGGCTCTGGCTATGGCCCTTTCATTAAAATACAACCCCACCACTCCTTCTTGCTTTTCTGATATTTCTTCTCAGGATTAAGCTGTCAGYACATAAAAAATTTAGATTTTATGTGATACTGCCAAACATCCAGCACACAACTGTGCAATGTGTCATTCAGAAAGCAATTGTATTTATAACTTTTCAATTACGCTTGCTGAACCGAACACCAGCTTTATTTGGGTTGTTTTTCCAATGTTCTAAGCAAAGATTGAATTAAAATAGTGAGAGCAATAAACCATATATCAAGCCCAACAACTCTAACTGCCTTGCATCCCAAAACAGAAGAAAACCATAACAGAATTTCTATGCTTTTATATAGCACTGCCTTGCAAAGAATAAAAAAATTTTAGAATGTTTTTCTTAGTTTAGTGTTTGTAATGTTCCTTCCAATAGGAAAACTGCTGTCAGATAATCATGTGAGAAAGTAACAGTATAACAACAACTGTTCCAGTGTTTAAAAAAATGACACTGACTTTCCAATTATGAGAAATTTTCAGAAGATTATGCTCAACAGCGTATCATGTTACTGACTGGCAAATCCTACCAACAGAATGGCTAATTTTACAAAGTATGGCAAGCTATTTAGYAATAAACCTAAATTTATTCTTTGCACTTCAGTGGTGCTCACAAATTATGCACTTAGATTTTATCATGGCAAGTGATAAATCTGTCTTGTGTTCTGCACACAGAAAGACTCTCACAGTACARATAGATACTGTGGTAACATAAAAAGTACAGACTTCCCTCCTGGTTGTGGKTATTTCTAATTTATGAAACACAGAACAGCCAAAGCTGTCTAGATGGCTCAAGCCAATCAGAAATAGTCCCAATAGATATGCATTTCCACAACAGATATTTCCTTAAAAAACAAGCCTCATGCCTTTTTCAGTTTTGTTTGTTCACCCTCAACTAACTAACCTCTAATGCTACTCACAGGATGTTGGGTTATACACAGAAGGTATCTGTTGGTAAAAAAAATTACAACATAGCCTCTGGAAATGAATAATGTACAGCCTACAAACAGTAAGCACCTTCTTTCCCATGCCAYATGCCCCCAGTAATCCTGACTTTCAAGAGACAGACAGACAACTGTGTAAATAAACAGACTCTTAAAACTGCATTTTGATAGCCATACAAATGAAGAGTGCATTCACTATTTAATTAATCTAATTAATGTACCAGCTTCCCAAATCTTTGGGAAAACATCAATATGCCTGTAGCTATCCATTCCCAAATTCTGGTATTTCATTYCTTAATCTTAAAAGGATGTCAGAAAGGGATGTCACGGATCTGCAATCTTCACCACTTGCTTGGTGGATCAGTCCCTGCCACCACAGCACATCCCCTTCCTGGAGGGGTCCCTGAAATGCAGCAGATCAGTGGGAAGAGGAAGAACCCTGAGCCATCCTTCTCYGTGCCTCTCGCCCGCAACGTCCTTGGAAGGCACAATGAAAAACACTCGGGCCCGAGCTGATCTGATAAAATGCTTTCTGCCCRTTGTGCACAGGGACAGTGACTCCATAAAGCAGAAGGCAGCAGAGACCATGACTCATAAATTGTGAGTGAGAATTCTGAGCCTGCCCTCTGTGGATGGCAGGACTTGCAGTGACTTTGAGCCACGGAGAGCTGGCCTTCCATTCCAATCTGTTATCCATACACGGAGTGAAGCCGTATTACAGCATAATGAGATCTGGATATTACACCCAGATACCATTTAGGAAAAGCAGTTTTGCCTTATTTAACAAACGCAGTATACACATATTCTCAAATGCTGTTGATTGTTTGTTCATAAAAATCACAGAGYAACTCAGCTTGGAAGGACTCTCGGGGGCTGGATACAAAAGCAGGATCAGCTGCAGTACCAAACCAAGTGGCTCAGGGTTATCCAAATGTTTTRTAACTTCCAAGGATGGAGTGTGCACTTCATTGTGTACATTTTATATCAGTTTGCAGGGATATAAATTAATACACACTAATTTATGTCCCTGCATCTGGCTGTTTATATATTTATACCTATGCATCTGGCTTGGTAAACACTCTGCCAGAGGGCAGCCAGGAGATTTGCTGGGCAAAACAGCCAAGGAGAMAAATTTAGTCCTTTGTCCCTAAGGCACACTTCCTTCTTAATGATCAAGTGCACCTTCCATCTCTGGGAGAGATGTGCACCTGCTCTGGGAGCACTAAAGGTTGTCTCAATCTTCTGTGTAAAGTGACACTTGCTGACTGACACAGCCCACTCCTCAGAACCCAAAAATGCCTTTAAAAACATCAGAGGAACAATCACCATTCATGCTACAAAAGCACATTCCTGCTTTCACAAAAATATCCCCCTATTTACAAGAATATCCCAAAATATTAATTGTGACCAAATAAAAGAAGGAGTCTTGGACAAGAATAATCCAGAACACAGCTTTTCTCTCAGGATCTCCCTTTAAGTGGGCACTGAACTAACTCCAATCCATAAAACTTTGTATGTTCTCATGCAATAATAATATCAATGAAACTAATAAATCAGGATTCATTTGTCCAAAGATCCATTATTGTATCAATAAAGCTACTGGTCCCAAACAAAGAAGACAGTATGAAAGCACGAGCACAAGCTTTTTGCATGTTGAATAAAGCTTCTGAAAACAGTTTTCTCTAAAACACACGCCAGCAATGTGAAATATGATGACCTTAGCAGCAAGCAATCATAGGTAACTCCATATGGAACATGAACTGTAAGCCTGGGGATATGGGTCTTTTGAAGACAAAATATCCATTTCTGGACTGTTYCCCAAGTTGCTGTAGAGAAGTTGTTTCAAGAACTCTATCTATGTATTTGTCCAGTGAACCCCAGACAGCTGTACACAACACAGTTACAGGATTTTCTTGGTTTTCTGGGGGTTTTCTGGGTTTGTCTTTTTAATATGTTTTCTCTTAAATTTCCTTTGTTTCAGATAGATTTTGTCTGCAGATGTTTACAGTTTTTCGTATCACCTGTCTCTTCTTTGCAGGATGTACAATAATTTCTATTTTCTGCAAGAACTTCCATCCTCACACCTTCACATTCTGCCTCTACTAATGAATTTTCACTCCCACCATAAGACCTATTAATTGCTGTAATGACCAAGAGAATACCCAAACACTGCAAACTGCTTTATCCAAGAAAACTGAGATTTACCATGACAAAAAGAGGTCATTCATGTATGGGAACAGATATGCAGCTCTCAATGAACTACAGCTCCTCTATCCAACTACAACGTTTAAAAAAACCAGTCTAGATCTGGTTTTGTCTGTCCTWTATATGAATAGTAGGACAGCTATTCTCAGTGCAGCTCAGAAGAGAGGACACACATGATTTCAACCAATTTGGTCAAAGAGAAAAGGCACCTCTTCGATTTTATAAAGATTTCAGTAAATTGATACTAAGCTCTCTGTCTTAAACCACACAATCCAAGAAGCTGGAGTAGCAAGGGACAGAGTTCTGCTGGACAGGAACAGGAAGCCAGTTCATTTTACCAGATGAACTAGGAGACTTCCTTGCTGAAGGAGAATCTCCTCCTCCCATCCTACAACAAAAGCTTAAACTTCTACCCTGTTAAGAGTGGTATATAAAACCGACTAGGGAAGAGAACTTCCCTTTTTCTCCAAACCGATGTGAATCCCAGACCAAACTTTCCTCCTGCCCTTAATAATTTCMAAGAATTGCCCTATTTTGAGTCTTCACTAATTACACTGTTCCACATGCTCTTTTTACAGGATCTCTGTACTTCACACCATGCTTTGCTGCCTCTACCACACAATTATTCTCATTCTGCTTTTATTTAAGTCAGAGTGTAATCACATTTGCCAAGTAAGCAAGCATTAAGCTGTATCTCTGGGTAAGTTTCTAATGCTAACAGCATGCAACAAAAGGAGAATCCTATCACTTYATTGATTGTCTCCACACAAAAGCCAAAACCTGATTTAGCATGAATGGAACCATTCCTTATGTTTAAAGGCTATATCAGAATGAATGCTTGTATTGTTTCAGTACAGGATCTGGAGAAAGATCACAGTGCTCAAATGTATAAAAACAATAYGTGTTAAATCTATTTCAGAAGTTCCCCAAAACTGGCTAAATATTTGATTGCATTGTGAGAAATCAATGAAAAAGGTACAAAACAGGATGATAATCCATCTTCCAAAATCAACCACACTCATTTGAATATTAATTTGGTTAGTCCATTTAGGATGTTGTATCATRGAGTGCAGAGCTATAAAAGCTGCAACTTCAGATAAAAAAAGCCCAAGCAAACCACTTTTCTCAGAATAAACCAAAAGGTATTTCCAAAATAATAACATAAGAGCATCAGCCTAATGCTTATTTTACACTTGGATGCTTTCTAATATCCAGACAACCTCACTGCACAAATTGGTGTAGTTCACAAAACTAATTAAGAAGATAGGATRGAAAATCTAGACATTATAAACATTTTAGGCAACTGATCAAGCTTCTTCATCTTTTCTTAATAGGTCTGTTCAACTCTTTTTCCACCCACACAATCATTCYGAAGAAAGATTATGGAACAGGACACATTTAGAAACAAAATAAAATAAAAATATGAACCCCAAAAGACAACCATGTTTTCAGTTCATTTTAGAAAACAAGAYTCAGAGGGAAATAATACAAGATGACAGGACAGAGGAAAGCTCACCCTTTAGCAGATCATTACACTATGACTTTTATGGGGCTTTTGACAGAAATTAGTTGTATTAAATGGAATTCACTGGTGATGTAATTTAGGGATGAGCGATAAGGGGCTGTGAGCAAGGGGGAGAAGTCATTTCACAGAGGGGCATGGGCGATTACAATACTTAGCACACAAAAAGTGATTAGCACGTTTTACCTCTGATGCAGACACCTGTCCTGTCCCCTCCCACTGCCCCAGAAGCAGCAAAGCAGGCTGTGGCTGCAGAGATGGGCAGCCCAGACATCACAGCCCACTGCTGGGCACTGTGGCTGCAGAGATGGGCAGTGAGCAGAGATGGGCACTGAGCAGAGATGGGCAGTCAGGTCACACAGATGTGCTCCAAGCAAAGGGCCCTGCCTGTCACACCCCACTGCTGGGCACTGTGGCTACAGAGATGGGCAGTGAGCAGAGATGGGCAGTCAGGTCACACAGATGTGCTCCAGCAAAGAGCCCTGCCTGTCACACCCCAGTGCCTGCACCCTGCTCCACTCGGCTACCTGTGGCAGCTCTGCACAGATCTGCAGATGGATATAGATGAGGTGTATGTACAAATATATACACACATACAACAGGGAGGGGAGGGACAGAGAGASTGAGCAGCTCTCTGTGAGCTGAATTACTGAATACAGTAATTCAATCTCTTCCCATACACACAGAAAGTGTTACAAAACAATTTCACTGCAACTGGCAGCCCAGCAGAAGAATCTCTTGTTCCCACTGTACCCTACAGTGGGGAGACAAAGCTCTGCCAGCCTTCAAAGAARGCCTAAGTCCACTTTAAAACATCACTCAGGATTTGTCATATGTACAAAAAGTAAATCATTAAGTAACCTTATTCCTTTTTGTATTTTATTTGGGAGAAATCACAGAAATTTTTGTGTGCTGTTCTTTTTACACAAAATCTGCCTGAATGAAGAAAGGATGAAGTTGGATGTCCCAATGCAAAACAGAAGAATATCAGTGCTCAGTATCACCTTACAGCCTAACTACTGGCAAAGCATTTAAACTCTGCCCAGCACTTCAAGCCCTTACTGAGGGTATTCAACCACAGGAGCAGTGTGATTCCTTCACAAGGACACAGYGAAGCAAAGTGAGGACTTTTTACAAGGCCATGTAGTGGTAGCACAAGAGGGGATGGCTCCAAACTGACAGAGGACAGGTTCAGATGGGGTATTGGGAAGAAATTCTTTTCTGTGGGGATGGAGAGGCCCTGGCACAGGTTCCCAGAGAAGCTGTGGCCACCCCATCCCTGGAATTGTTCAAGGCTGGGCTGGCTGGGGCTCTGACTTTGGAACAAGATGAGCTTTAAGGTCCAACCAATTCTGTGATTTTTCCTCTGGGTATTCAGGTCTCCCCCTTTGTTCTGCCTCACAAAAACCAATTATGACAGTGCTGTTCTGTTWTTTCCCTGCTGAATTATCATGTGTTTTGATACGTGTTGTTAACAGATTTGCCATTTTTTTACTTTTAAACTCCTTTCATTTTTTATGATTAGGAACAAGCCTCTACCTGCTGTTTGCTTTGCTCTGGCATCTATTCTGTCTCCAAGTATCCTGTACAATTGAAGATGTTTTCCATTATCTCAGCCCAGTGCTGTCAGGACTCATTTTCTAGACATTTTGCCAGCATCCCTTGCAATTCACAAGTTTCAGAATATCAGACCCAGATCATTTCCCATTTTCAATATGCTGCAATATACAATACATACATAGTTTCATCTTTTTCCTTTTTCAGAWCTTTGAAGTATGATTCTCTACTGCAAGAGCTATAAATGCTAGCTGTGCTTTCACAGAATTGTGGAGAAAACATGACCAAAAAAAAATTCCACAAACACTTGCTCATGTTGAATGGACTGCTTTTTGTGGCAATGCTTTRTAGCTTTGATCTTTTAACAGATTATATATACGTAAAAACAGAGTAATAAAAATAGCAGTGAGCTAGTAATACATTTACAACTCTTATGGAAGGATTTCATTGTTATGGATCATACAAAATTTACAAGACAGCCCTATTTAGTGCTGGTGTTTTTAAATGAATACATTCAAGTGTAATGCTCTTTTTTCTGTTCATGAACTATAAGCCAAATTCAGAACCAGGCATATTATTATTATAAGTATGAGCATACCACTATTTATATCTATTTAGAATTTCTGAAATTGAATTACTTTTTAATTACAATACATGCAATTGAGGCATAAGGAATTYGAGTATTATTAAACTCTCTGGGCTATAAAAATATATTAAACTCCATCCCTCCAGCAGCTACTGATGACTTATCTGAGTCTAGCAAAGCAATATAGATTACTTTTCTTCCCAAATACCTTGGCAAGGTCACTTGTTTGAGAGCTGAAATGTAAATTACTTGTATTACAGCAGTATCCTCAAAAGTTTTCATTTTGTGCATTAGCTCTCCCTCATTCCATCTGTGCTATTTTAGGACTGTGAAGTCTGAACTGATTGTTTTCATAAAAAGACATGTTAGGGCAGCACTGAGACAGAAATCTGGAAAGTGAGTTTCCCTTAATGCCACCAATATTAATCCTTCTTCACCCTTGCCCTACAAAACTCTGTGTTTATGAACAGTTCATCTTCCCTTGCTCCCCATGGCCTCTATTCCTCTAATTTCTCAAGGTCATTGCATTTCAGGCCTGGCCACACGTCCATTCTTGACCCATCTGGTTTTGTGTCACCAACAAATTTGATCATGGTTGAAACTGCATCAAAGGAATACCCAACAAAGGAGATGTGAGGCAGCTGCAGATCAGACAGAAAGGCAATAGTTTACAGTTCCCGTCATGAAAAGAGTTTCTGTAAATGCAGCTCTCCAGAAAGAGCCAAACACTCTTGAGAACCAGCACAGATCTCACATGTATAACAGATGCAGCACACCAGCATGGCCTGCCATGAAATTTGTCTCCAAAAAGGCATGTATTGTGAGTGAGATCTTTCCTGAAGTCATGTCACTGAAAAAGAGACTGTTTCATTAAATGATAAACAATGTGATATCCCCAATAAAGATAAAAAAACATGCAAAAAAAGCCAAACCAACACAAATATGCATTTATAATAARACCATCTTCTTTAAGCACCCTGTTCTTTAAAACAGATATTCCATTTCTTTCCCCAAAACCACAGGCCAGAGGGAAATACTTGTGCAGCACAACTGGTGTGTCCCAAACCAACAATGGATTCAGGTTGCTAACCTTCACAGATATTTTTTTTTCTAATTTTCTTTCAGCTGTATTTACAAGACAGCTGGTAATTAAATCACATCTAAATATTCCCTGTGGAGAACACATGGGCTATTTCAGAGGTCCTAGTTGGTGTCTGCAGCAAGGTAGCTCTGAAATCAAACAGGATGATGATGGAAATGGCACATACTGTCTAACTCAGCATTTGCTGGAACACACCTTTTTACAAATAAATCTACAAGACAGCAATCATTGCTATAGTAAATTGGCACCAAAATATTGCATAAGCAGGATCTCTGGATGTGAAATGCAATAAAAGATTAGATAGTGATTCAATTCCTACTATTGAGGAGTTATTGTCATGCTCTGCCCTAATCAATACCCAGGAAGTTTTAACTGGTGTAAATGGTAAGTGTTGATAATGATTTTATACTTATCTATCACACTGCCTTCAGAAAAATTCTCAGTATTTTACCAAATACATATTTAATGGGAGAGTAAGTTTATCCATCAGATACCCAAGCATTTTTAAGTGGATGCTGGTGATACAGTCCTGCTACACAGCAACAGGTCTAAAATTCAGACAGCAGCATGAAATGGAGGTGGAAGATTCCAAAGGAAAGAATAAAACCCACAAAACTTAATTTGGATGAGAAACCACATCAAAGATTTCACAGAGTAGGGAAATACAAATTGATGGTCACTTTAGGAAGTTTAACAGAACCAGTTAGTAGTTTAATTGTTTTTTCTGTTGAACAAATTCTCTTCCCAGTGCTACAAAAAGATGCAGATGGTTTCAGCAAGCTGTGGGAAGATGATCCCCACAATATTTAATGAGACCAGCTTTGTTTTTTGCACATACACTATCACAGCTCTTCCTGAGCAAGGAAATACCAAAGACAGCAGCAACCACTAAACCTAAATACTAAGAAACCCCTTCATTCCCCTTCTGTCCCAACCACTGGCACCTCAGCCAATAGTCAGGATCCAGTTTGTTTTCCTTGCCTCTTTCTTTCCCATTCTTAGATGGGAAATGTAAGGATTTGTTAGTAACAGTAATAATAGCATTAAACTCATAATATGGCCAGGCAAGTCCCTCGGGCATTTTAATGCAATTCTCATAAGCCTCCAAACACAAACACTAAAATGTGCTGGCCCTGGAAACAAAACAGAAGGAAAGACAAGGAATGCATATTATCCATGTGCCTTTCCTTTGTTTCATCTGTTTTCCAGTCTATGCAAAAGAAATACTTTTTATGTTAAAGTGTTTCAAAAATAACTCAAAATTTTTTTAACTCAAAATAGTCTTATTTTTGCCTAATTCAGTCAGAAGTAAATACTAAACGTTGCTATTTTACAAACCTTTAAAAGCTGTTCTTTATACCTGAAAGCAGTATGTTTTCCAAATCCTAGAAACTATAACATGCTCAATTTGTCCACATCAGTTACATTTCATGCCTTTACGTGGCAAGGCATGAGACAACGTGCTCAGCTACACAGCCAGCAAGATAAATGCTTGAGAGAAATGAAACTTCTCCAAAAGTAGAGATGAGAAAGTAAAAGCCTCCAAAATTATTTCTAAAGTTTCATGGTTATAAACAAAGACAACTCTAGAAGTCACCAGACAATGACTGAGATCTGGTRCTTTGAAAGGAGAAGGGTTTGTGAGTATCATAAATCTGACACAGATTTAGCAGTGACTGCACACAGTAATAAGCACTGAACACACTATTGACCAGTTTTATTTAGCTTAATATGGAAGCAAACCTCCTTTGAAACAATGCAAAATACTTGAAAGCTCAATAGTATTGGCAAAATTGTAATTATAATTAAAAGTCAATGGAAGAAGGAGATGCAATTGCCAGGTACCTCACAGGAAAAAAAAACCAAAACACTGTGGTCCTTCTGCTTGGGAAGTTTGATCTGTGTCAAGCCTGGACAGAACCAGAGGTGTTGGGGACTGTGCAGTGACAGCCAGAGCTGGTGCAGTCTGTGAACTACAGGGGAAATACTGACAGCACCTCCTCCTCACAATTAGCCCACTCACATCAAGGTTCCATGAGGAATCCTTGTTCTGCCTGTGGCACCTTTCCTCAGTCAATGGGCAGATCACTGGAATCAGGTGCCCACWGCTGGAGGGTAATTCCTGCACTCTGCACACCCCATGCTCTGTGCCACACACAGCAAATACACTCTGGAACACTGCTGGGCACACTGCTCCCTGCACTGCCTGCAATAATTCCTAAACAACCACTGATTGAAAGGTGCTTCCTTTCAATCAGATCCTGTAAGGGGCTACATTTAATTGCTCTCAGCCCCTTTATTAAATGTAAAGCCTTGGCATCACAGGGTGTGTCTATCCAGTTCAAATACACATTGAGTATCATGTTTCAGATAGCTGCATTAGCACTTTGTTCTACTCAAATTAATTAGCCCTACTGAAAAAGATGCATTTTTTCTCCCACAGCTTCTGATTCAAGTCTGACTTCTGACTACAGTTTCAGTTAGAGTTGAATAAACAATAACAGGATGCTGTAGRCCAGTAAACTTTTTTCCAACACATTTTTTTAACAGGGAATTATTTTATTTAGACTCTAAATGGTAATTAACTTAGGAGTACACTCAGCAGGTGTAAAATTCAYGCTGTTCTGCACTTGTAGAGGTACAAAAGGTCCCTTGTTTGCAGTACTGTGCTGGTCAATTCCTGTGGTAGAGCTGCTGATTCTCTGCATGAGTTTTCTCAGATAATACACAGCCTTTTAAATATTGGTGCACAGGGTATTTACAAAGCATGTATTTTCCAAAGCTGGGCAAAGAAAGCTTATTGACTTTGATAATTTTTCARTGTTTGATTTAAACTTTGTAAGTTAAATCAAACATTGAAAAATAATCAAAGTTTTATTCAACATACTTTTCAATTATGAAGGTGGGTTTTATAATTAAAAGAATGACCAGCAATATTACAAATTGCATTTATAAGCCAGAAGTTTGGGGTACCTAAAAAGCATATTTGGGATAAATACACTCAAATTCGCTTTAGCACATCAAAAATAACATTGTACTTCAGCTCACTAAACCATCTTGAACTGAAGCAGCCATAGGAGAGCTGTCTTAATTTTCCTTTGGGTGTGTGCCAGCATAAAGCCAGGCAAGAGTGACTTCTAAGCTGCAGTGTTTTCAGAGTGGTGGCATGAGAAGTGCCAACAYTATCAATTAAACAAAGATGGGAATACTGCTCTCCCAGAGCATCAGCTCTGCATCTAGCAGCTGCTTACTTTACAAATATGAGCAGCTTGTTCTGTTTCAGAGCCTTCTAACTTTCATAAACTAGATGGTTTTACAAACAGGACAAGATGTTTTCTGAGGTTCTGGTAATGAAGGAAAATACATCTGCTATCTGATGGCTGAGCCATAAACCGAGTTTTCCACATAAATAATCCTCTCCATCTGTAGCATGAAGTGCAGGTGAAAAACATAAGGCTACCAATTCTGCTCTGTAAAATTCAGGCATCACCTTTATGAATGGATTTCATACAAAGTCTCAGTTCTATTTGCTCCTGACAGAGCAAGCATACAGCTTTTACACCATAACTGTCTAAAGCTTGCTCCTGTCCTGAAATGAACACCAGTTTTAAGAGTCACACGATGATCACAGCAGTGCCTAAAATACGCACAAGATGCATGACAAGCATCACCAACAGGACACTRAAGAGCTCCATAAAAACCTGTCTTGTGTCTGAAAGGGTCTTTGAGAKCTGACCAATATGAGGCAGATCATGAAGTGCAGTAATGAGCACGTGTTACTATCAGATGAACTTTTATCAGTGCAGGAGAGAGCCTGCAGCATCCTGCACGTTTTGAATAACTACAGAGCTTTCAGGCCCAAGAGCTGCCCACATGGAAAATCTCCTCCATTTCTTGCCTCTGCATGATGTAGGCTCCTTATCAGGTTGCTCAAAGCAAAGATGCAGTAGTCATAATGTGAGAATAATTACCAAGAACAAGTCCTGTTTTGTGGAAGACACATCCTAAGATTATCTATCAGAGGCATCAGACTACTGCAGAAAAGCCTACATGCAAACTCTGAGAGCTTTTAATCCATGTTTTTCATGACTAATGAAAAATAACACATGGAATTAGACCAAAGGCTGAAAAAAAATTTTTTTAGATGTTACAGAGCTTTGATACATCATAGAAGGCAAACACAATCCTCTTTCCTCACATAACTTAAGGGAAGGTAATAGCTGTGTCCCTTTTATGTGTGAAAAAAGCAGGCACAACACACATACAGAATTCCAAAAGATGCAATTAATCARAACATCTCAAGGTCACACAGACAAGGTGCATTTGCAACCTAGAATACACAAAGCTACATCATTGTTKAGAGTGGTTACATCCTGCAGCTTGCTTGGGAAAGCTCCATGGGATCTCAGCAAAAAAATTTTGCCCAAGGAGGGACTAAAAATCTGATCCAGTGAAGCTGATTTTGATTCAACTCTGATGGAAAACAACTGGAGACTCAATGGTAGCAGAGGGCCTACAGAACCCATAATGAGACCCTGATAACAGGATGTAAATGGTRTCCTGTGACTAAAAGCAAGAGAAAACACTGTTCAGTTACTATAAAACATATTTGTCAKAATTTAATGCCAGGAATATGGGTTCTCCAGCTTAAAACAAATTCTTTCCAGATGAAGCAGCAAAATAATACAAATTGTATTTTGCTCCACTGTTCCACCAATTTCACAGTGGATGATACTATCCTCACAAATACAATGTAATCTGTAATTAAAAGAAGTAATYGGCACTACTTAATTACTGCAAAATACATTCTTCAAATAACARTGTGACCTGATGAAATAAATAGGTTTTAACATGCAAACATCACTCTCCTCCCTCTGCCAAGTGTCTTTMAGAACTATTATCTAGCTTGCAAAATAGCTGCTACAATTGGACTGGTGTTGGTATGACCTGATTTCTCCAGAATGCACCTCCAAGTCTCCCATTAGCAGCCAACTGACAAGGAGTGAAAACAACAGAGATAAACTCTTASATTCCATTACACATCAGGAGTGATTGTATGAGAACATATCATAATACCAGAGTCTGTGGAATTCTGCCATGAGAGAAAGCAAGCTGGTCATTTCCTTCTCCAACACCAAACAGAGGCACTACACATATCCTCCAGGAATATTCTGCCAGCTTTTGAGTTTTGGTACTCACTGRAGCAGCTTTTTGATACAGATGAAAGGAGAGTGAAAACAAACAGAGGATTTTCTGTTTAAAGATGCATCTTACWCTACCTGAACCTCTCCAGTTTAGAGTTTGACACATTTTAGTTTTATTCACAGGCAAGATGTTGTCTTCTTCCCTTCTACTTGTCTGCCTCATCCCAGATGTTACTTCGCTAAAACTGTATTTCAATTTATTATTCAACATTTACTTGTCACCAGCACAGAAAAGAAACTGCTAAAAATGCAGGTATTTAAATTCTAAGTACAGCATAAAAATTAATGCTGTATGACAGTCATCACAGGGTACATTCTCTAAACAACAAAAGACAGATTTTCCTTATGAAGCAAATCCAACTTGGTTCTTCCATGTTTGTTTTATTAAATAAAACTGTAGCATGGCTGTCTATCTGAAGTACAATTCACTTTATTAACTCTAATAAAATAAATGGCCTCTGAATGCCAGATGTGAGATGGAACTTGTGCATCCCTGTTTTTTACCATTTCATGTCCTTCAGCTGATTTCACTGTGAGGCAACAGATCCAGACAGAAGAATTGGTAGCAGGAAATAAACTGTGATATGGGTTAAAAGAGCAACACACTGCTTTGAGAATATTTGGCCTTATGATGGTAGTGCCTCTAAACACGTGCTGACCTAAAATCCTGTGGTCCTAAAATCCTGTGGTTTCAGGGCAACATGTTGTATTACACACAGAAAGCTTTGGCTTTTCACAAACTGCTCACTGCTGGCCAGCTCTGTGAACAGAAATGTTCACACATCTCCTGTACAGTACAAAYTGCCACCAGTGAAGGTTTTGGAAACTCCTGACAGGAATTAAAAGCCAGTCTCACAGAACAACCTACCCAGAGTACAGTCAGGAAATTAGGATAACTGCATTTTTTCCAATGGAAAAGAGCTATTTCTGGGAAAAYGTCTGGAAGTTTACACAAGTGAGCCTCCTAACCTTCCTTTCAGTAAACCTGCTGCTGAATGATTGATGAAAAGAAACTTTCCAGTCAGCGAGGCCCAGAATTAGAGATGTGTTTCTACCTTAACTTTCCCTGTCATGCATGTATTAGTCAGATTTTAACTACATCAATAGAGGTGATCTTAGTCACTTTTACAGCATTTCACAGAATATTCTGAGTTGGAAGGRACCCAAGAGCATCAAGTCTGATTCTTAAGTGAATGAAGCCCATASAGAGAWCAAACCCAYGACCTCTGRTGTTGTTAACACCAYGCTCTGACCAACTGAGCTGATCTCAGGGTCACTGGCTCATGGGAACGGCCTGAARTTGTGTCAGGGGAGGTTTAGGWTGGCTRTAAGGAAAAGCTTCTTGCCCCAGAGGGTGRYTGGGCACTGGAACAGGCTCCCCAGGGCAGTGGTCACAGCACCAGCCTGMCAGAGCAAGAATTACTTGGACAACACTCTTGGGCACATGGTKGKATTCTTGGGATTGTCCTGGGCAGGGTCAGGAGTTGGTCAGTGGTCCCTGKRGGTCCCTTCCAACTCAGCAGATTCTGTKATMCCATCCTGGAAAAGGAATGTTTGAATTCAAKTTCCAGCCAGTGTCAGAAAGGAACTGTAAGTCTKAAGTTTCCTGRCTTCTCAGTTCTTGTGTCTGCCAAATAGACATTAGCTCTGCTTTTACATTTAATATGAAAGAAGCTGGAGTCCTGTCAGCACCTATTCACTCAAGCCTTAAAACAACTAAGGATAAAACAGTCARGAGAATGAACTCAGCCACWTCCTCTGCAAACCTCACAGCTCCTCATGCTGGCGCTGGATGCAAAGGGGAACAAACCTGGGTGTTACAATGTGAAATAGATATTATAATGTGAACTAGATAATGTGTTATAATGGGAAATAGAGAAACACTTCATTTGGCAATTAAAATGAACATGATCYTCCACAGCAAATACCAGCACACCCCCCCACCTTTCAGGTGAACTCAATCATTTCTAACAAACTGTGGATGCTTCAAACCATACAGAAGAAATGTGAACAGCAGGAGTCCCCCAGTGGTAAAAATACCTCAAAGAAACCTTTTCTTYCTCCCAAATACCCAGCACTTTGGGCAGCTAGCCAAAACTGCCTCTAAGTAGCTGTAGAGTGATTTAGAGATGTATTTTAATACTTTTACCACTCTTTAAAAAATCCACAAAAGAATACATTTATTGCACCTTAATAATACACAACTGAGAAGTTAACAACGTTTAAAAAACCTTTCTAGCTTTCCTGTTGTAGTATAATTAATCATTCCAAATATGCACAGTAATTTSYAGAATTTTATTGAAATACTTTGGTRCTATTGGATCATTTCACACAACAGAAAGTCATTACCCAGAATTAGACCACTGCACTCAGCTACAATCTGGGGAAAAGCTGCTTTGTAAAGTAATACTCTGAAATACCAAGGTTTTCTGAGTTTGAACATTTTTCAAATGTTAGAAATACCTTCAAAAATCTGAGAGTCACGAGGAAGGATAAGTGCCAAACCTTAATTCTCTCTGACATGCTTCTTGACAGT
The DNA here is from genome assembly GCA_902810485.1 of Alauda arvensis. NCBI lineage: Eukaryota > Metazoa > Chordata > Aves > Passeriformes > Alaudidae > Alauda > Alauda arvensis. The sequence goes on from CADDXX010000494.1 coordinate 529,752, forward strand.
CTGATCTTGTTCACATGGAGCATTTGTGCTCAGGAACATTATGGATTGTCACCCCAATCTATTGGCAACACTTTGCCACAGAAGAACAGCCTGCTCARGAGACAGAGGAGCCATCTATCTGTTACAGGCACTGTGCACATCTCCCATTCTACAGCTTCTTACCACAGTCCAGGCCCAGAATTATTTATTGTATTTCTCAGGCTGGCTAAAGACAGGAACCAGTCACTGTGAGTATTCTACAAGCTGGAATATTGACTCTTACAATGCAGTCCTTCAATTAGCAGGCATCACTGCTCAAGGGGAGCCAACTATTGGCTCTACTTTATTCTTTTTACAACGGAATAATTAATTCTGTAACCTGTAAATTACATTTCTCCTCGCAGTCTACACTAGATATTGCATACTGCCTGCATTAAAGAAATCTGTGAATTTTTTTAAGATCTTACTAGAAACAGCTCTAGAGAAAACTTTGTCATTTAAGATCAATTACTTCTGCCTCCTGTTAGGGTCCTAGCTACAGTCACTTATTCATTATCTTTTAAATATGGTTTTGATTTTATTAAAAACTAGGATTAAATACATATTTAAGACACCCAGTTAGCCAAAAATAATTATGAAAATCAGTATATACAGTTGCAATACTATAAACATGACTTTGAAAGGCAAAATAGAATAAGGTTTCCTTTTTTTTTAGCCTGACATAGTGTTGATATTGAAAAGATTCTTATGGTGACATTTTCCTCTTTAAGGCAGGACCAAAAGTTTGCAACATTTAAATCCCTGACTTAACGCAACAGGAAGAAGATAATTCTCTTTTTAATAATCTGAGGGGTTTATAAGCTTACTTGCAATTAGCATAAATGAAAGCTGCTATCAGACTGTGTAATTATCACCCAGCAATGCAGTACCTAAGYCCTAAAGATGACAGCTCCACAAGTGCACCCTGTTAAGTGGGGGATTGAAAGCAGGGGAGAGCAGTGCAGAGTGGCTGCCTGCAGTGGTGTCACAACGAGCCACCTGCTTTCAGCAACATCCCTGGGATGTCTGGGATACCCAAATACCAACACATTTCCAATAAAGAAATAGAAACATAAAGCTCAAGCATCACAGTTATTCACTGTTTGTAGCCATGCCTTTATGGATGTCTTTAATACACTGACAACTCCACTTTTGAGTCACCAGTTCCTACACAGCCCAAGAGGCTGATGACTGAGAGCACTTCCACAGCTACACACAACAAGCTGGGGAGTTCAGGGATGGGGAACTGACCTACAGAAATAATTTTTGTAATTGGCACCTCCTGCAAGGATGGGAAGGACTGAGCAGGGAATGAAGAATGAACAAGTGTCCCTTYTCCAGGGGTACCTGAGCCTGTCTCCAGCTGGGCTCCCTGCTCTGCCCAGCCAGCCTGGCCATGGAGCACTGACAGCTCCAGCCTGCAGAGAGCTCAGCCATGTGGCACTGTTTTCCTTCAAACAGGATAATTCTAAATTTATTCTCATTTATGCTTTTGAATCTTCCCACAGCTCTCAGAGAAAGGTCAAGGGCACGCAGATAAGATATTTTTAGCTATACAGCAGAAACTTATTAAAAAACTAAATGCAGCCCCAAGTCAAACAGTTCTTTATTTACCAAATTCGAAAACACYGTATGCCTTTCTCACTGAACATTAACACAGCTAAAGTTAATAAATTTACTTTCTRCCCAGCCCAAAAAGAGCTGTCTAGGTATTCTCAAAATGTGCAAAAATTAAAAAAAAAACCCTTTTAAACACATCACCAAACCCTGTGTTCAACAATTCTCACAGCAATTTATAGACAGGATTTCTACACTAAAACACCACATTTCTCTGCAAGTCTTCTTTAATTTTCTGTTGCAAAGGTGGGATGTTTGGCAAGGGGAAGAGACATCTCACACATCAGCAGCCCTGGGGAATGCTTGCTTAGAAACACACACAGTTTGACCTCTCAGAGGATCAAATCAGTTTTCTTCATCAGGTCATGAGTGTTACCAACCACTGCACTGTGTCTCTATTTCACTGTTTAGGAGATTAAAATAAGTAATAGATKAGGAGAGAAAGAACTGACACCATTCCTCAGTCTATATGGGTTGATTTTAAAGCTGTAATTCTCACGACTTTTYGTACAAGAACACTATAGGCAGCTCTTACCCATGCAATCCTTTAAAGAAATCTGACAAGCAAATTCATCAATTTCTAATAGAATTTCAAATACAGCTGACACCTCGCTGTCTTCAATCATGTCTTGTTTCAGAACTGTGTATGTGGAGAAAAGACACGTCTGTCTGGGGCCTAATGGATAACATGACGTACATTCCCGTGGCAATAGAAAATGAACAACAATAAAAATTATAATTTACTTTGCTGTCAGGTGCTGATCCTGTAGGTGTGAAGGAAAGCAAGCAAAGCTGCAGGGACTGGGTTYTGATCTGGTATTGTATTTAAATATTCCGCAGCTGAGATTTAATTGCGCCTAATCTGCTCAATAAAATCATCTTCACTGTTATTAATATCTCACACTTGTGTTATTATATAATCCTAACCTATTTTTTTTTTTTATACAGACATTTTAATCTGCTGCTTAAGCATTGATTAATGCAAAGCCACTGCTGTGGAGAATACATTCCASTCTATCTGCAAGAGGCAAGAATTCTTTAGAACTACTACCACACTCCAGTTGCTTAACTTTGTTTATGGCCTYATGACAACAAACATCAGCAAAACTTAATCATTAATCCTGAAAAGATTCCATCTGGAAAAGAAGATGGCTCTAGAAAGTGCAGTGTCATTTGTAAACACAACAATTTGTAAACACAATCCACACAGTCAAATGCAATATATGTGTTCATATATAACAGCTTTTGGATGGCTCCTTTCTTTCCTGTTTCATTTCCAAATCTGAATAAATATCTGCATGCCAGCTAACCTAAACGATGAGTTATTTCCCATTTAGAGAATCCTGAGATGCTCAATTATCTCACACAACTGCTAGCCATCAACTGCACTTAATTGCCTGCATGTTTCAAGTCCACTGCATGTTTATTTGTATCACTTGCATGACACACTAGATGTTTTATGAGACCAGAATAAGATGAGATATGTCACAGTCTGATGCTTAGGAATATGACAGGAACCACATTTGCTTTTTTTAATCATGATTTTTCAAGGAAATCTAAGTAAATTAAATATCARTCTTTATCTTCTCCACACCCTGCAGCTCTCAGTGATTTCTTAACCCACAGGACACACTTGAGCAAATCTGACAGAGGARTGAGTATGAAGTTCTTACAAATCTTATGAAAAACCGCAGTTTTAGACCTGAGTAGACAAGGCAGGTGTGTCTGTGGCTCTGAGAGAGAGTGGGGACCCAGAGTCCTTCAGCACAGGTGTAACACCCAGCCAGCTGCAGCACCTGCTGAGCAGAGATGGGGGACAGACCTAAGGACCAGGGAGAGGACAAAGGAACACAGGGAGAGGACCCTGCACAGGGAGAAGAGACAGGAACTCTGCACAAAGAGTAGGGGCATCCAGGGGATGGAGGACTCTGATAGGAAACCAGGCTTTGTCAGCTCCATCACTCAGGAACAATTCCTTTTCTCAAASAAACCACGTCTCAAACTCTTCACAGGGAGGGTGAGAGAATGATTTGGAGAATGCTGAGAAAAGCTGAGTTTAACACAAGTTTGCAGCAACACAGAAGGTGCTGCTTCACCAGAAGTCCTGGATGAGGGAGGACACGGAGGCATTGGGGGAAGGAAGAACAGGAGAACAGGGAGCAAAGCAAAGACATCAGGCAGGAGAGCAGAGACAAGGGTGTCACAAAAGSAATGGGGAAAAGCRCAGCCAGATTTCTGAGGAGTAACARGTGGAAAGCAGAGCCACTCTATCTGCAGTAACAGAGAAAGAAACCCCTGCAATCCCTGCAGCTGCAGGGGATTTGGTGTGGGAGTTACACAAAGAGGAAAGTTGACAATCAAAGAAGGGAAGGCAGTATATGGAAAAGRTATGTCAAGGCAGGAATGAGCTGGGCTCTCAGCTCAGGGAAGCAGCAGTGCTTAACGTGAGCCTGACTGCCAGGACTAAACCCAAAAAACACCAGCAGTGGGACTGGGGAGCAGGAAGAATCCTTGTCCTGTCCCCAGTGGAGGAGGAACAAGGAAGCAGCCATTTCTGGGTTTGCTGAACTGAGCTTTAGTACTGAATTTAGGGTGCAGAATTTAAAAGGAAGAGCATGGAAGTTTTTAACACTTCTGAACCTCAYCAGCTGCATGMCAAAACATTAATGGGAAGATGCATTTTATGGACATCAGAAAGTGATAAAATCATATAACTACTGAATGCAGAAATTCATCTTTATTTATGGGTTTCTACTCAAATTGTTTGATACCTTCAAGTCACTTTGCAACCTATCATTTCTGCAAATTTCAATGCAGCAAGAGCTATCTCTATGCCATTACACTTTGTGTCATGCCTCTCTCGTGTTAAATTTCAAGCTGAGTGCAGATTGTACAGGACAATAGCCTGACACTTRGAAAAATTGTCAAAGCATCATAGTAACTAAAGAACTGCTCCAAAAATAACTTAATTGTGGTAATGCTCTAACTATACTGACAGCATTATTGCTGCATTAGTTYCATCCATGGAAAATGCAAGAATATAGAAATACTACCAAAAATAGTATAAATTACAGAATTACATTTCATGAACAGAACCAGTCACATTTCTAAAAAAATCAAAGCTGTAAACACATTTATTTCTAAGGTTAAAAACAATATAATGTGCATCTTAAAATACAAAATGTTAAGTACTTATCATAAATAAGTATGTGCCTTGCAATCCAGAAATTATTATTTCATCACACACAAGCATTTTACTCTTAGTGTTTTTAACATACTGTCAACTCCTGACAGAGCACTGACTTCTCCAAGACTGTCAAAGACAGTGAGAGTCAAATACAAATAGGGTTATTTTAAAAAAGGGAAAAAAAGAAGTTTAAAAATATCTTAAAATGTAAAGAGCCAGCGTGCAGAACGCCTGCCATAAACTGCACCTTGCTGTGCCATCAAGAGACAGAAAGCTGCAGGATGCTGTTCTCTGGGTTTCAGCAGGGAAAACTGCTTTCACACCAGGCATTCTGGAAGCTCTGCAAGGAAGGCTGCCATAGAACYCTGCCCACTCAACACAGTCCTCTCTTCCAGCCTCACACCACCTTTAYCACTGAGCCAGTGACAGCAGTGTGGTCACCACATGGAGCAAGCAGCTTCTGCTCACTCTCACCACAGCCCCCAGCTGCTCCATCAGCAGGCTCAGTGTCCCACCACTCCTCCCTGAGACACAGCAGCCTGCAGACACCTGACAGAACAGGGAACCCACCAGTTCTGTGTGCCTGAGGTCCCCAGCAGCCCATGCCTGTTCCTACTCCCCCCACCCCTGGACTGGTGCTGCCTCTCCCAACAAATCACCTGATTCTGCTTCCTTCCTCAGGGACCTGATCTCATAATCCCACCAACACCCCGGCAGTGCCTCTGTCCTTTGCTCCTCTTTCAGAGAAACTCAGGTGAACCATAAAGYTGGCCTGTAATGGGAAGCAAGAATACACAGTTTGCTGCCCAAAAATGTATATACATATCTGTGTATTCAATATCTGACCCACCACAATTGAGGCTTTCCTGCAAAGATGCAGATTAAGGGATGGCAGTTCCGTTCTCCAAGGATGCTGCTCTAGAAAACAAGTGGTTCACTGCACATATTATATTTGGTAACAAAGTACCTGGTYATGCTTGTTCAACAAGCTATGTCCCAACAGCTCCCTCTGAGGCTTCAGGAAAATACTGCCCAATACTGAGTAGTTTCCYTCAAGACTCCTAACTATTCCCCCTTACTACTCTTGGCATTAAAGGAGAGGCTGAGTATTCACACCTAAATGCTTTGTGTTGCACCATCAGGTGCTTCCACCTTCCATGGAATGGATTTCATCTTGTGTCCCATGTTGAAACAGGTCYACAAAGCCTGTCTGGACTACCAGGACAAGCAGAAACTCTGCATGTGCACCAGGCTGTGCATTTTAAATACTTGAGGAACAAAGACCTTATCTTCTGTTTTACAGCTCTCCAAAGAAATTAGCTAAAAGGTTCCTGTCATCCTACCAAGGAAAGCAACATGGACTACACTGAGTATTCTCATATTCCTATTTTCAAGGCCTGCKGAAGGTAAAGTGTGTAGGCACTGCCTTTATAGGCCAGTCAATCAGTTACTTCAGCTAGGTACTTAATTCCCCTCTCATAATCAGATCTAGCTTCAAGAAATGCAGAAAACAGGATATTCAAAGAGCTCCTGCAAGCCAACATTCACCAGAGTGATTTTCTTTTGTGTGAAGTCCAATCAGATTATAAAAATGCAGAAGTGGAAATCAGGAACTGGTATCTATGCACCCCTGATAACTTGTTATCTGCCTGGAACCCAGCCTAGTTGTCTCTGCAGAGAAAATCTGCACTCAGAAATGTCAAAGAACACAAACATTGYACATGCTTCCATTTATGTCAAACTATTTTCATTTAGTTACATAAATAGCTAAATAGGTGCCTGGTTTGTCTGTTTGTCTTGTAACAGGACACAAATTCTCACTGGGAAAAGAGAGCTAGCCTGGATTTGTGTAAAACCAGTGCTAAATACTGSTTCAAGGGCTATTATTTTATTTATTACCTTGTATTTAAGTATTATCTTATAAAGAAAAACACAGTTGTGTGTGTGATAATCTAATGTAGGCTAAATATAAAAATTTTTTACTTTTCTGTTATCAAAAGCTCAACCTCACATCAGAAAACCAGAACTAAGCCAAAAAAAAAATTACAACAGGAAACAGAATCCATCATCATGAAATAAGAAGATTTTGATATGTTATGGTTACTTCAGTGGGAACAGAATCAGATTGCAAGACTCCTATTCACCTAAGAAGATCTGGTTTATTGTTTTTGAACTTGGCTGTGTGTACAGGGTAACCAACATGAGGTGTCYCAGCTTCTTTAACTAAGCAGCAATGATATGGGGGGTAAGAGCCAACAAAAGCATTGCAGAGAGGCAACAGAAATCAACATCTTAAATATTTTTTTAAATTAACAATATTTTAAAACTGCCTTTGTAGAAAAGTGGCATCTCAAATAATCTGACAGGAATTTCATAAAAAGACATACTGTTAAGTTAGAAAAATACATGGCATTTGGAATACATGCAGATTTAGGAACAAGAACAGGATTAGAGGCCTCAGGCAATAGGAATTGGAGATGTCATACAGTATTAATTCATGGGAGAARCCACTAATTCACATGCCTCAAACCCCAAAAGCAAAAAGCAGTGAATCCCTTGGCTGGAAGAGAGATTCTAACTCATCTTTTTGATAAACAATCTAAAAAAAGGCCATACATAGATTCTACAAATGAAAAGTCATCTACCAGGTAGGAAAAAAAGAAGTAAATCATAATTAAAGTGTCAGGGACTTGTTACCCAGMACACAGCTCCTACATCAGATCAATAATTACAAAAATGAGTAGGGAAACACTTCATTCATGACTAAAGGAGTTTTGGAGGCAATGGAAGTTTTGGGGAAATTAATTCACTATGACACAGCTTCCTAATTCCATAGAATAGCAGGAATAGAARGTAGAAGCAGAGTAGAAGCACACAGACAAGGAAGCTCTGCATCTCTGAACATTGGGAATTTGGACTGAAGAGCCTCAACCTTCCCTCTCCCACCTTTGCTGATGGCAGCTTTTCCAAGGAAACATCAGCAGTTCATTCTCAGGAATGTCTCTAACCTGTCCCTGACAAGAAAAATATAATGGGGAGAGGGCAAATAGATGCCAGCAATACTCAGAGCAGGTTTTATGCTGGCGAGAGGGAATTACTCCCTTATAAAAGTCTGTCCCATCCTTAAGGAAGTGTTTTGCACACTGGATTCATTCTTCCTCCACCATCAACTTAGTGATTTGTGAATAAATTACACAAGATGCCAACAAGACTCTGACAAACTCAAAGGAAGTTAGGAAAACTATTGATCAACCTTCTCTCCTTCTGAGCAAGGGAGAGATGCTAGAGGGAGACCCAGTCATGCCACAGAAAGAGTGGGACAGCCACCAGCACACACACACTCACTCCTGGGGCTCCAGCAATACCAACTTTCTAGTCTCAACTTTTTACACACAATAAAAAGCCACCTTACTGACCATAACTGTTTCTGTTTGCACTCACAGCTTGTTCAGTGAGCAAACCAAACCTATCACTTCATGTGCTGTGTTCTAATGGGGAATGATACACTCCAGTAAGGAGCCCAACATGCTGTGCTGGCTACTCAATTCTTGGGTTTAATTTAGAATTCACTGTAATAAATATAAAAYACACCCTTTTCTAAATGTAAGCTTCCATATACCTTCTACAACTAAAGATTCCCAGAGTTTTTAKATCAGGCAGCCTCTCATGAGAGCAGCAGAATCAGGGAACACTCCCTTGGACATACAATCACATGGGCCATTCTCTGAGTTGTTAATGATGCAAAAGGCACTTTGCAAAAACAGTTTACTACACTAACAAGGAATACTGGCAAAATTATTAATTTCTACCAGTCTTGTGTTTTAGCAGCTAGAAACAAGGCCTAACTAGCAGCATGTAACCAACCAATTCTGCACAGATTAAYAGCAAACCCTCTATGTTTTAACAAATGTTCTGATTTATGTAGCCTGTTCTTTGAAGATTATTTCTGAACATAATGGGTGTAAAAGAAAGAAGATTCACAAAGTTGAACAATGGGATAATAAGCCTATGAACAACCAGGCAACTCAGAAGTGAATCCATGGGAGGAGAGCATTTTGTCACCCTGAACGCATTGATATAAAGAGCCAGCTCTTTTTAACACCAACTCTTCTATTTACATCACTTCACAGACATGGCTTAAGGCGTTTTTTTCAGATGTAGTGGCTCTCCCTTTTCTGCTGAAATGAATGAGGCATTTCAGAAACATGATTTTGTGAGGTGTTTCTACAGGTATGTGCTACATTTTTAATGCAGGGTATTTTCTTTCAAGGTGCCCGAGATGGCCACTATTCTGTATCAGCTAATACCAAAAAAATAACAAATCTTCCAGTTTCACAGCTCAATGTCAACTAYAATACAAATTGAAGAGGCAAATCATTCTCCAGGTAGCAAAAAGCCACAGATAACTTTAAGAAATAACTAATTCAAGCGTCTTTCCTTAACGTAGTGTGAAACTCACTTCTGAAATCAAATCAACAGATTTTGCATTTACTGTTGTTGTGACAGAAGCCAATGCCCTTGTATGTTTTCACCTCTCAAAAGTTGTAAAGGTTCAAGCAAAAATGTCTGTTTAAGCAAAATCTTTGCATCATAGTAGCTAACCCAAATCTGTTACCCTCCAAAACAAACACAYAAGTCTTCAGCAATTTGAAGAGCTGCTTAACAGGAAGAAATTCACACCCTTGAGGCAGAAGCACCACATCTGACACAGTAGTTATAAAAATATTCAAACCTAGATATGCCCAAAACAAAAAAACAAAGCCCAGTCTTTCAACTGGGAAGATTCACACTTAGTAACAGGCTTAGCCATATATTCCTGATTTTTGTTCTAAATAAACACATTGATACTTGAATTAAAGAGAGTGTGGCATCCTGTCTCCATAGGGGAAGCAATTTTGAACATCTATCAGAGTAGAATTACATCAACTTTAACTAGTTTTAAAAACTGTCCTTCATTTGTCATGCTTATGTACACTACAAAAGACTCATCTGACACAAAACATTCATCCCAGGCAATGATCTCCCCTATTGCATACCACAAACTAATGTGATTTTCTACACTACCACAAAAATAAATACAGAAGGTGACAAAAGCTTTACACTTGATACACACCGAGTCATACAGTGCCACAGAATGGGCTCTGTGATATGAAAGGGTTAATTGCTGCTTTTAATTGCACACAACTAACTTTAATGGGAGTGAGCGCTGCAGCAACATCTATAAACACAATGTCCACATTAGCAGAACACCAGTTATGAAACCCCTGCCAAAACTACTCGTGCAGGGATTGTTTTGTTTGTTTGTTTTAATCAAATGTTACCAAGTTCTGCTGTATTTGCAGAGCTCTGCAAAAAAACCTGTAAGACTGAGGAGCTTTAAAGAACATAACATGAAATAGTAACCATGACAATAGGAAAAATGCTTTTGCTAATCTTTTTCTTTCAGCTGACAATACTTCCAAATACTGGTGTTCTCACACTGGATGACAACTTTTGTTTGTTGCTCACTATGAATTCCAGGCCTCCCATTCTTGTAAACCTGAAACTTTTGACCAAGGGAGCAGCAATTTGGGGTGCACTGATGACATGGGATGAGTTCTAACTGTGGTAGGATGGGCATCACCTGTTTGGCAACTCTGTCTTATTTCACTGTTGCACTGAAAAGGTGCATGAAAATTACATTTTTAAAGTAATTATTCTGCAAGTAAATGAGAAATCTAAAAAAGAAAACAACAGAAAGGCAGAATGCAGATAGGGTATTCCTCTGGAGATCACAAAACTGCTGAGGTGGGTTAGAATTTGGCCCCAGGCAGGCTGATCATAAACTCTAAGAAAACAGCCTGGAACTTCTCTGCACTGATTTTGTCTTGGTTTTATATTAAGCTGGAGTTCTACCCAATAAAAAAATAAAAGAAATAAAGATTCTTCAGAGATTATCTTTGCTCTCTACTGTCTCTCCAATAGGCTTGCTCACCAAACAGGGCAATGCTTTCAGTAGATGTATGGGTAAGGATCTGAAGTCACATATTGAAAAGTGACTAAAAGCACGATTTTCAAAGGCATTAAGATACCTAAAGATGCATTAAGCACTTAAAATTTTCGAATCTGCCTGTGCATCTAACGCCTATTTAAATCACTTAGTCCTTTTTGAAAATCCCCATGGGCAGTTATCCACATTTTATGTGTCCATATGCCTTTGAAAACCTGTACCATTAAATACTTAACAACCTAAGTCCCCCTGGCTTTTAATGGGACTTTGAGTCCTAAAAAGTGTAAGGACATCTGAAAATTGGTCACTCTGGTCTTTTTTTCTTTCTTTCTTTTAAAGAGACATCTCCTAATGCTAATTCATGGCATGTCAGTTCAGTAGAGCTTCAGCACTGTCCAACTTACACACTGTCCTGTGTACATTTGATTTGTTTTATGGAGCTAAACAAACAAAAACCCAGAGTACACACTGCAGCCTCAAAAAAGACTTTCTGAAGCTCCTAAAAAGAAATGAAATTCCAATCTGTAACCCCAGTGAATAACCCCCAAAAAGACACATTTTCAATAAATATGGCCACAACGGAATATAACTTAGGCTGGTAAAGAACCAACATCATTGTTTCATACCCATGCAACACATACAAAATACACAAAAAAGTTCTCAAAGCAGCCCCACAGCAACAAGAGAAAAAAACAGCAAAAGGAGGGAGTTCTGAATAGGCTCTTTTAAAAGGCAGCAGTTCCAGAAAAGAAGACAAGCTTTACTTCTGATTTTTCTCTTTTTAAAAAACTGTATGAAACTGTAAAGCATTCCCTTATGCAAACATTTGAAAGATGCATCTTCTGRTCTGTAATGTCAATAGGAGGTAACTGGCACTGACCAAATTCCCAAAAAGGAACTGATTTGTAAATTGGGAACGCAGGGAATCAGATTGCCACCTACAGGAAAATTTCGCATTTATTGTCAAGAATGACTCAAAAAGAATACAAATTRCCATCCTGCCAAGCATTCTCTCATTTCAAAACCAATTAGTCTTTTCTTTTGTGCAACTATATCATGAGCTTCCTAAATCCAAGAAGCCATTATCATTTCTTTATATTTATGAGTACTGCTTGAAAGTTCCATAATTCAATTACAAAATCAGGTGTCAGTTCAAGAATTTTAAGTCTGCTTACCTGATACAATTGGTGCTAGCCTGAATATGTCTGAGAGTCTGCTGTTAACTGGCTCATAAGGGGAATCTTCAAGCAAGTCATTTCCTAAAGACAAAAAATATTTGGATTTTTTTCTTACACAAGAATTCAGGGTAAGATTTTTTTTTGTTTACTTTTACTCCGTAACAGTGAAATGTACTCCCCTTTGATCCCTTTGAAAAAGTTTATATGGCTACTTCTTCTCAAAGAATTACCTATAAAAACACCTGAAAGAAGSTAATTGTTTATCCCTGTCACTAGATCTCTCCTTCCTCCTTGGGTAAGGTCATCATTTGCAGACAGCCTGTGACATCACAGGGACTGTCCCATCTCATGCCAGCAGGAGAGAAGCTGTAGCAAGGATGCTCCTCTTCATTCACCATGAAAGCAGAGCTCTTTTTTAGAGAAGYTCAGCAAACAGCCAAAAGCCAGTGTCTCTGGTATGAAACACTCACTACCAAGATGCTGTTGGAAGAGAAACTTTTTATGCTGCAGAAAATGTCCCTTATCACAGATAGCAAAAAAATATGTATGGACTAGTTAAAACATATGGCTAAATGGCCAGAAAGGGATTATTTCTCTTTTTGCAGAAGCAACTTTAAAAAAAAAAAAAGTTAAATGGGGAGCACACTGAAGTGAGAGATTGCACCTTCAACTCCAGRGCCACAGCAAAACAGGACTAAAAAGGATGTCTCTCATATGAGGACCTGACTGTTCTTGGTGGACTAAGAGAAATTTGCCTCATGAATATGAATAACAGAGAGGAGTCCTGACTCAATCACTGTCATAGCTCTTCTAACTGGCACATCTACATGCTGCTGGAACCATAAACTTTGGGGTTTTTTTCTGCCTCAGCATGCCCAGGGAATACTGCTAGTAAGTACAGGAAGGGAAAAAAAAAAACAACTTTTACTTAAAATACCCTTTTCTTCATGTTATATTTCACTTTCAGCAAAAAGACTAAGCAACTAGTTCCAGGGCCCTTTGGTCTTGTTAGGTGAGCCTTAATTAAGGAGTTTTAATACTAATAGGAAAATGTCTCCAGATGGGTGTTTCTGTGGCTCTTGCACACGCTCRTGCCCCTATCTTTTGCCAGAGGTATGGAAAGGTCAGCTGGGTGCCCTGGAGGAAGCTGTGGCCGTGTGTTTCCCAGGCCAGGAGCAGCTGTGTTGGGGCGGGCGGAGGCTGCTCGGGCACAGCCAGAGCCGGGGCTCGGAGCCCGCCGGGGGCTCAGGGGTGGCCGCACGCCCTCTCCCCGCACCCCGGGTCCTGCGCTTCGCCACGTACCCTGCAAGCTCTGGTACATGCTCCAGTAAATGCGCAGGCAGTTCTTCTCCTTCTTCATGCCCCTCTTGCAGCGGCAGTTGTACAGGGATTTCTGCTTGAGAGCTTCCATGGCGCTCCTGCATTCGTCCTTGGCCTCCAGGCCCGTGGCCCGGCTGAAGTTGCTCTCTTTGCCGGCTACACACTGCCTCAGTGTCCTGAATTTAGTACTACAGCTCTGCTCCTTCAGACACTGATCGCTGGCTCTCACGCAGTCCAGGCGGTCCCCTCCAGGCAGCCCGCTCACTTCTGCGGACAAAAGTACATCAATGGAGAGGGGACAGACACAGACCCACGCGCGRTCTTTGGGGCAGGGGGGCGGCTTTYCCCCGAGCTCCGGAGAAGCATCCGGGAAGCACGGGGCACCTCCKGGCGCTGCACAGGCAGCCAGCCCCAGGGGCAGCACCTTGCCAACCTCCTGGCTTCGTGCTACGCCTCAGGAAAAAGCACACAGGGTTTCCACGGGCTTAGATCCGCTTTCGGGGGAGTCCAAGGAAAGAGTRTTTTTTAACCCTGATGGCTGATTTATGAGGAAATACAAAAAGGAAAGATAACCCAGAGGGGTTAATGTGCCTGACAGAACAAGAATTTGGTATTCCATAGATCCGCTTTGGTGAAACAAATCAGCTTTCCATTCCGGGGTTTAACTGAGGGGTTAAATAGTCAGCCTCACTTTCCACAAGAGCTTTGCTGTAATTTCACTTACATCCAGGAACAACCCGCTCAGAGAGATAAGTATCCTCACTGATTGATATTAGCCGGGTTTTGCGTCAGTCACTTTTTAAAGGCTGGACACATTTTGGTTTATTCTATATGTATAAAGGTAGAATTTGTAACTTCCCCCCCCTCTCCACTTCTCTCCACGTATGATGCTTTTGCRGGAGAACAAAGCAAATTGCATTAACTCTCTCCTCTCCATCGTGCCCCCGTCATGCTCCCTCAGACACATGCGGATGGAAACGCAAACCTCTCCTGTGGAAAGGAAACCAGTTTGGGCTGCAAACCACTACCAGTCGGGCACGCTGCCAGGTTCAGGTGAAGATGTAATCCTTCAGTTGGTCTTGTCATCCCCCACCCTCCCCAGGCAGCCTTATTTTATTTAAATGAAAAGTTTCCCTGTAACTTGCAAGGACCCGATTTAACGAGAGGCTAGACAGGCAAGTACCGAAATCTGTAACCTCACAGAGATTTAAACGTAGACCGGGCTAACTAATGTGAGGCAGAGCCATAAAAACTACTGGAAACTTCACTGTTTTGCCTAAACAATAGGCTGAYAAGCATCAGGCTCCCGGTCCCATAAACCCTATGCTTTGCTTTATGAAGCGATGTGCAGACCGAAATCAGGCACCAGCAACTTACCCACTAAGGGCAAAGCGAAGTACAAGAGAACGAGAAACATCCTGCCGTCTTCGGATGGTTTCCCCAAACGACTTGATGTGTCACAACAAAGATGATCAGCATGTAGATATTCCAMAACCGCCGAGGTCTAAAGGCTCCAAGTTCAGATCCATTGAATTCAAGGGAAAAAAAAAAAAAAAAGCCACCAAGCAAAAAAACCACGCAACCCCCTCTCCTCTTCACCGCTACCACCACCGGCGGCAGGAGCAGCGACGCAAACGCTGAGCTGTTCCCTTAGATTTCAGGTCTGAGCAACCTGCAGGCACAAGAGCCGACTCCAGTGCGGGAGCGAGAGGCGCACGCACGGCTGGATGTGTGTGTGTCTGTGTGTCTGTGTGATGTGTGTGAGCGAGCAAGCGGCAGCGGGGCAGGAGCGCCGGTCGCCTCCTTGGGTGGGCAGCGCCTGTTCCCAGGGAGGGACCGAGAGCGCACGGGGGGCGGGAGTGGGGTGCACACACGACACCCGCAGCGCCCGCCCGCTCCTGGCCAGCCGCTGGCAGCCCCGATAGGAGCCCTGCTGGCAGTCCCGAGCCGCGGCTTTCCGAGCCCCCCCACCGGGGCAATTCGCCTCTTCCACCCCCCCGACCGCAACTTTATTGACGCCGGGGCCGGGGCGGTGCGCGGGGCTGCGCGGAGCGCTCGCCGCCGGGGCGGAGCGGGGGTGGCCGCGCTGCCGGCAGCCAAAGTTTGCCAGGGAAAACTGGGACGGGCGGGAGGCGCGGCCGCTCCGGTTC